>JANPYM010000018.1:12070-131058 GCA_025890175.1 Ciborinia camelliae
TATATAATTATATTTAATAATTCTAAATATTTTAAATCGATTTATAATAATAATTATTAATATTATAATAATTAAAACTAATTTAATAAAAATAAAAAAAATATATATAATCATTTTTATAATATTTAAATTTAATATTTTTATTTTAGATTAAAATTTTTATATAATAGTTTTATAAAAAAACTTTTTTTATATAAAATTGTTAAAATCAATATCGAAAAAATAAATAAAATAAAAATAATTAATTGATCTAATTTTTGTATTAATCAAAATTTTAAATAACAAAAAAAATTTTGAATTTGTTTTTAATTAAAAAAAAAAAAATATTTTTAATTTGGTAATATAATTTATTTTTTCATTTTTATTAAATATAATATTAATTAAAAATTTTTATATTAATTTTTTTAATTTAAAAAATTCAAAATATATTAAATTTATTAAACAATTATAAATAATATTTAAAATTAATAAAAATTTTATTAAAAAAAATTTTTCTTTCAAAACCTTTATTTACTATATAATATTTTATTTTTGATTTTCGATAATATTATATAATAATATTAAAAATATTTAATATAATAATATATTTTTTTTATATTTATAATATTAAAATCCAAATTTTACTATTTCTTTTTATTAATAATATAAAAACAATATTTTTGATTAATATTTTATTTTATAAAATTAATATTTTCGTTATTTATTAATATATTATTAATAAACGTTATAATAAATTTATTAATAAAAATAAATTTTTTTATTTATTTTAAATTTAATTTTTTTATTAAATTCTATTAATTTATTAATATATATTATAATTTTTTCAAAATTTGATTTATATAAACCTAAAAAAATTATATATATAAATTTATTTTGAAATCTTTTAATTCTATTAAATTTAATTAATTAAATATAAATATTTATTAATAAATAATATATATTAAAATAAAGATTAAAAATATTAATAAAATATATAATAAAAAAAAATATTATAATTTTATTAATATTATAAATATAAAAATAATAAATATAAATTATAATTTCGAGTTTTTTTATTAAAAAATAATATTGAATAATAGAATATATTTCGATTTATTTAAAATTAATTATTTTTTTAATATAATTTGTAATATAAAATTTAATAATTTTTTTTTAAAATTTAATATTTTAATTTTAAAAAAATATTATATAAATAAATTAATAATAATTTGAAAAATATTTATAAGTAAAATTATTTTCAATAAATTTTCAATAAAAATTATTTTTCCATTTTTTATAAAAATATAAAGAATATTTAAGATATTTAAAAAAATTAAAAATAATTTTAAATATTTTATATATAATTTTAATATTAAAATTATTTTATTTAAAAATATAATTTTAAATCTATAATTTTTATTAATATTTCGAATTCGATTTATTAATTATTTATTACCATATTTTATTTACTAAAAATATATAATAAAATTAAATAAAAAAAATATTTTTTTATTTTGTAATTATACAAATTTATCAAATATTATTTGAATTAATAAATTTTAAACTTCTTTATAATATATTTTATTAAACAAATTTACAAAATACATTATATCAAAATATATTTAATTTATTAATTTATTATTTTTTAAAATAATTTTAAATAAAAAAATAAGGTTAAATTAATAAAGTCTTTTTTTGTTAACCTTTAATATTAATTAATATTTCGATTTTATTATTAATAAAAAAAACTTTTTAAATATTAATTATATATTTTTTTTTTATTATAAAAAAAAAATAAATATAAAGCAATTTTTTGTTTTAATATATTTATTATTTTAAACAAATTTTTAATATTTTCAAAATTAATTATTAAATCAAAAATTTTTAATAATAATTTATATTATTTATAAAATATATTATTTTTTTTATATTAATTATTTATTTTTAATTTAAAAATATTAAATTTAATTGTTTTATTATAAAATTTATAATTTATTTATTTTGATTTATCCTTTAACAAAATTATTAAAAATATAATTAATAAATTTATAAAAAAAAGAAATATCATCTTTTATATTAAATTTGATTAAAATAAATTAATAATATTTTTTTTTGATAATAATATTAATATAAATAATATAATAATTATTACTTTTTTTATTTTTTTTTTATTAATATCTTAATCGAAATTTTTAATTTTTTTAATTTTATTAAAAGTTTATTTAATAATAAATTTTAGATTTATTATTATAATAAAGTTTTTTTTATAATATTTGTTTTTAATATTATTAATATTATTAATATTAAATTATTAATAATCTTTAAAATTTACCTTAAAAACATTTATTATTAAATCATTTTTTACCATAAAAATTTTTTATTACCTTAAAAATTTTTTATTATTTTGAATTAAAAATTATTAAAAAAATTTAATATTAATTAACAATTAACATTTATACCTACTATTTTATTTTTATTATAATATACAATACATATTGTTTGTATCAATCTTTACATATTTATACCAAAAACTTTAACATTTAAAGTTTTTTTAAAAAAAAAACTATAATTATAATTATATATATTTAATAATAAAACAATAAAAATTTATAATAAAAATATATTAATAAAAATATAATATATATTAATAAATATATAATATAAAATAAATAAAATATATTTGGAAAATAATTAAAAAATAATATACTATCCTTGAAATTTAAATTGAATTTAAATTTTTGTTTTTTGATAAATTTTATCTTCATTATTAATATATATTTATAAAAAAAATAAATTAATTTATTTAAAAAATTTTTTTTATAATAATTAAATTAATAAAATTATATTATTTAAAATACCATTATTATATTGATTTATATTTTATTAATAATTTAATTAATTTAATATTAAAATATATTAATTTAATATTAATATAAATTTATAATATAATATAATTTAAAAATAAATTATATAATTTATTTATAAAATAATAATTTAAATTTTATAAAAAAAAATTTATTTTATACAAATATAAATTTAAAATTTTAAATTTAAATTATATTTTATTTATTTTTATTATTTTTATTTTTTGTTTAAATAAAAACATATTATATTTTATATTTTTTGTTATTTTATTTATTTAATCATTTTTTGTTATAATAATTTTATATATTATTTTCCTTAATATTTTATAAAATTTATTTGAAATTAATATTAAAATTATATTATTATTATTATTAAATAATAATTTATTAAATAAAGAATTAATTATAATTATATATTATATTTAAATATATAATTTTAGTTTAATAAAATCAAAATTTATTAATTTTTTTATATATTAAAATAATAATAAATTTTTTTTTTTTAAAATAATTATATTTAAAAAAAAGAATATATTATTTCAATAAAAAGTTATAATTCAAATAAATATTGATAATATTATAAAAAATGTATTTGCAAAAAATATATTTGTTATTTTTTTTAATAATATTAAAAAACTAAAAATTTGATTTAAAAAAAATTAGGTTAAAATCAAAGTATTAATTTTATTAATAATAAAAAAATTTGATATAAATAAAATAATCTTTGATTCAAAATTTATTTAATAAAATAAAAATTTTATTAAAAAGATAATTTAAATTTTTTTAAATGATTTTAATAATATAATGGGTAAAAATTTTATTTACAATTTATTTTTGGATATATAATAATAAATAGTTCGAAAACTTGATAAAGAATTTTGTTAAATGTTTTTTTTGTTTATAAAGTATAATATAAATATTAAAAATAGATTTATTAATAAAAATATTATAATTTATTATTATTTATTAAAATTAAATTTAAATGAATTAAATATAATAATGGTTTGTATTATAATAATAATAAAAATAAGATATTTAAAATAAAAAACAATTAATTATTTGATAATAAATTTTATTTTTTTTTATATTAATTATTGAATATTAATTGTTTTTATTATTATATTAAAAATATATTATAACTATTAAAATATTAAATGTTAATAAAAATAATTTTTTGAAAAATAAAGTTATTATATTATTTTGATTAATAAATTATTTTATTAAAAAATTAATTTAAAAAAATTTTTATAAAGTTTTTTGATTTATATATAATTTAATTATTTGGGATAAAGTAGATTTGATGGATATATAATATCGAAAGAATTTTTATAATAATTTTTATATATAAATATATATATATAATATTGTAATTAAAAAAAAAATTATTAAAAAAAATAATAAATATAAATTTTTTTAATAAATATAAAAATTAATAATTGATAAAAAATAATATATTCAAAAAAATAATTTTATAAAAATATAAAATACAATTAATTTTAAAAAAATATAAAAAAAAAAAAAATAATTATATTATTAATAAAAAGCTAAGATTTTATATTAATAAAAAAATTAATAAAAAAAATTATTATTGAAAATAATAAAGTTTTTGAAAATAATAATAAAAAATAATAATATAAAAGTTTTTTTTTTTATAAATAATATTTTATTTACTAAAATTTAAACAAATAATATTTGAAATATATTCTATTATATATATTAAAATAAAAATTGATTTATAATAATAATAATTTAATATTAAATAAAAAAATTAATATATAAAAATGTTTTATTATATAATAACAAAATGAAAATTTTAATTTTATTAATATTTTTGAAAATTTTATATTTTATTTATTTATTATTTATTTATACAATTATAAAGCTTTTTTATTATTTTATAAAAAAATTCTAATTTTAATTTTTAATCTTTAATTTTTTATTTAAATATATTATTATTTAAAAAAAGATATCCATTAAATAATGATTTTAAATATATTTATAATTTAAATTATATTAATAATGAATTACAATTAATATATATTTGCTTTTTAAAATTTATCGGAATATAATATTAAATAAATATAAAAAATTAAATAAATATAAATTTATATCAAATATATAATATAATATTAATATAAATAATATTTAATATAAATATTCAAATAATATTAACTTTTATTAAATATAAAATAGATTTGAAAAAAATTATTATTTTTTTTTAAAAATTTATATATTTTATTATTTATTATTAATATTATTTAATACTTTTTTTTTTGTTATATTATATCCAATTTAATTACTAATCCGTTAGGCATTTGCTTTATGATGGTTTTTTAAACCCTTCAATCTCTTTAAGGTATCTATCAATTGTCTCTACGGGAGAAGAGCTTGCTTTGTATTACAGTCTTGTTATTATGCAGAAGAGAAAATCCGATCAGATCAGATAGATCATCGATGAATGATGAATGATGAATAATGGGGTGACGAATCTATTGCCTGCCTGGCTGCCTAGGTAGCTAGCTGCTGGTACCAACCTGGAACATACCTAGTAATCACTACCTACCTACCTACTGTATGTTCTTTTAAAAACGGTTTAGTTTGGTCTGGTATGGTGAGGTGTGGTGTGTAACGCATGTAGGATTAATATATATATGTCCACAGGTATATGTACATGTATGTATGCATGCATGAATGCGCGATTCCTAGCTCGCGTGACTATTGATTTTCATTATGCATGTATGTATGTATGCATGCATGTACGCAGCACGAAGGAAAGAGAGAACATGCATTTATGGGCGGAGGTGGAGGTGCTTCTTTCTTTCTTTTTTCTTTCTTTGGTTTTATGATTTATGATTTATGATTTATGATTTATGCATAATACGAAACGAAACGAGACGAAGCGAAGCGGATCCGAGGAATGGTAAAGAATGGTAACTAGCTAGTTACCTAACTTCTATAGCTACCTAGGTTAGAAGGTAGTTTGTTAAGTTGGTGGACGAGGGATGAGATGGAAAGGTGTGGTGTGCGTTGGAATGAATCAGGAATAGGGAGGATACGAAGAGCTTAGCTACCTGGTAAGGTAGGTAGGTAGCTACTTGAATTGTTGAAATGCATCTCTAGTCGCACCTCCCTCTCCAATTTGATGTATGCTTGGATCAAAAGAACAAGAACCTCGGCTTGACTGGATACTCTCTCTTGTTAACCTCTTGTATTGAGAAGTACGTAGGTACCCTTTTTTTTTACCTAATATAGTTGATGTTCACCAATCAAGAAATGGAAATGTCACAGGCAGGAACGAGAAGAGTCTCAATAGATTTCCTTCACCGTCTATTTATTGCAGCTGTACGTGTTTCATATACTTGTATAGTAGATAATAATATGATGCCCTAAATAAATACCTATATAGCTTTACAAATAGCTTCTAAAACTTCAATATACGATTAGCTTCGAGATTTACTATATAGAGGTACCAATTGGGGTTTTTCTATAAACAAAGATCGAATAAACGGTTTCTAGAAGTTAGAATTTGATGTTGCTAGTTATTTGCAGTTACGCTTAAATCTTAAAAGTATTGTATCGCTAGAGTTGAGTTTAACTTGACTATATAATTACTTTTAAGAATCTAATTAATTTAAATATTTATTCTTTCTATTTAGATAGTAATGATTTCATTATTTAACCTGTATGAAATGGTTTAACCAACCACTAAACTGTATAAAACCATATCCCAAGAATATTATAAATAATGTTCAACTTTTATATCATTTCAGGTTGCGGAGGTTCGTGCGTTTCGTTAGTATTTACTCAACTTTACTCTTTAGATGCTTCAATAACCCTCGCTTATTAATCCATTATCATCCCGCTCTAATATCAAAATAAAAAACCCTTAGATTTTCGCGAAAACTCTATAAGCGGAAAACATCACTAGCAGCATATCATTAGATTACTATCGCGAATAAAACTTATTTGCTAGAATTTATATAAAGTCTACTATTTAGTTATAAAAACAAATCGACGAATAACAAGAAGAAGAGAGTATATGTTTCTCGAAAATCGAAAATCGAAAATATATTCTCATTATTGTCTAATTAGAAAATTCGGATTTCTGATATTTGAATGTCTAAAACTTGAATTTGAATATGGATATGTTGATGTTGTTATACAAGTTGTGTAATAAAATTGGTTGTAAAAGGGTTTATTTTCTTTTATAAAATAGGTGAATGTCACGATGTATAGATACGAGCTTTGCCTCCGGCCCCTCGGTGCCGGGAAAAACGATTCGCCTCGCTGCGCTCGTCGAATCATTTTTCAGGGCACCTTAGGACCTACTGCGCAGCTCGTCTGCCGGAGGCTATCAGATACCTAATCTGGTAATATTGAAGCTATTCGCAAAATTCCTTTTTTTTGAAATAAAATAATTAATAAAATAATTAATAAAATAATTAATAAAATAATTAATAAAATAATTAATAAAATAATTAATAAAATAATTAATAAAATAATTAATAAAATAATTAATAAAATAATTAATAAAATAATTAATAAAATAATTAATAAAATAATTAATAAAATAATTAATAAAATAATTAATAAAATAATTAATAAAATAATTAATAAAATAATTAATAAAATAATTAATAAAATAATTAATAAAATAATTAATAAAATAATTATTAAAATAATTATTAAAATAATTATTAAAATAATTATTAATAATGATTATTAATAATAAATTTCTTTTTATTTATAAAAATTATAAAAATAATTAATTTTTTTAAAAATATAATATAATGTTTAATTTTATTATATTTAAAATATTAAGTTTTTTAATTCTTTTTTAAAATTTGATTAATTATTAATTATTATTTCTACAATTTATATATTTTATTTATTTTCTTTAATTTTTTTAATTTTTTTTTTTAATTTTTTTTTAATCTTTTCAATTCTCTTTGAATTTGTTTTATTTTTTTATTTATTATTTATAAAAATTAAAAAATTTATATTTCTTTATATTCTCATTTTTTATTTTTTATTCTTTTAATTTTTTAATTTATTTTAATTTTTTAAATTTTTTTAATTATTAATTGATATTTTCAACATTTATATATTTATATTTATTTTAACTGTTTTTTATTAATTTATTTAATTATTTTTTAATTTTCTTTCTATTTCTTTTAATTTTTCTTTTATTCCTTTTTTTATTTTTTTATTAGTTTTTTGTATTCTTTTTATTTATTCTTTTTATTAATTCTTTTTATTTTAGTTTTTAATAAAATTTAATATTTAAATAAAAAAGATTTCATTTCTTTTATTATTAATTATTATTTTTAAAATTTATATAATCTTTCTTTTATTTTAATTTTTAATCTTTTCTATTATAAATATATTTCTTTTCTAATTCTTTATTTCTTTTAATTCTTTATTTCTTTTAATTTATTATTTCATTTAATTTATTCTATTTTTCAATTATACTTTTTAATTATTTCTTTTAATTATATTTTTTAATTCTTTTTATTAATTATATTTTTTAATTGCTTTTTTTAATCATTTCGTTTAATAATATTTTTTAATCATTTCGTTTAATTATATTTTTTAATTATTCCTTTTAATTATATTTTTTAATTATTCTTTTTAATTATTTTTTTTAATTTCTTTTAATTATTCTTTTTAATTATTCTTTTTAATTATTCTTTTTAATTATTCTTTTTAATTATTCTTTTTAATTATTCTTTTTAATTATTCTTTTTAATTATTTTTTTTAATTATTTTTTTTAATTATTCTTTTTAATTATTCTTTTTAATTATTCTTTTTAATTATTCTTTTTAATTATTCTTTTTAATTATTCTTTTTAATTATTCTTTTTAATTATTCTTTTTAATTATTCTTTTATATATTCTTTTAATTATTTTTTTAATTATTTTTTTAATTATTTTTTTAATTATTTTTTTTAATTATATTTTTCAATATTTTTATTTTTTATTTTCTTTATTAATTTCTTAAATTATCTTTTATTCTTTTCTTTTTATTTTTCAATTTTTATTTTTTAATTCTTTTTTATTTTTATTTTTTTATTCTTTTTAACTTTTTAACTTTTTTTTTAAACTTTTTAATTCTTTTAATCTTTTTTAATTCTTAATTAATATTTTCGAAATTTATAAATTTATAAATTTATATCTATATTTAATCTTTTTTCTTTTTAATTTATTTAATTATTCTTTAATTTTATTTTTTATTTCTTTTAATTATTTCTTTTATTAATTTGTTTTATTAACTTTTCTATTAATTTCTTTATTTTATTTTTATTTTTTTCTTTATTCATTTTTTTTTAATTATCTTTATAAATTTTTTTTATTTATCTTTTTATTTATTTTTCCTTTTTTAATTATTCTTTTATTTATTTTTCTTTTTTTAATTATTTTTTTAATATTTTAATTTCGTTTTTTAATTATATTTTTTATTCATTTATCATTTTTCAAATTTATATAATCTTTTTTATTATAAATTTATATCCTTTTTAATTCTTTTTTTTTAATTTTATATTTTTTAAAATTCTTTATTTTTTTGAATTCTTTATTTTTTTTGAATTCTTTATTTTTTTTGAATTCTTTATTTTTTAATTTATTTCTTTTAATTCTTTTTTTAAATTTCTTTTTAATTTACTTTTTCCTTTTAATTCTTTATTTATTTATTTATTTTATTTATTTTATTTATTTTATTTATTTTATTTATTTTATTTATTTTATTTATTTTATTTATTTTATTTATTTTATTTATTTTATTTATTTTATTTATTTTATTTATTTTATTTATTTTATTTATTTTATTTATTTTATTTATTTTATTTATTTTATTTATTTTATTTATTTTATTTATTTTATTTATTTTATTTATTTTATTTATTTTATTTATTTTATTTATTTTATTTATTTTATTTATTTTATTTATTTTATTTATTTTATTTATTTTATTTATTTTATTTATTTTATTTATTTTATTTATTTTATTTATTTTATTTATTTTATTTATTTTATTTATTTTATTTATTTTATTTATTTTATTTATTTTATTTATTTTTATTTATTTTATTTATTTTATTTATTTTATTTATTTTATTTATTTTATTTATTTTATTTATTTTATTTATTTTATTTATTTTATTTATTTTATTTATTTTATTTATTTTATTTATTTTATTTATTTTATTTATTTTATTTATTTTATTTATTTTATTTATTTTATTTATTTTATTTATTTTATTTATTTTATTTATTTTATTTATTTTATTTATTTTATTTATTTTATTTATTTTATTTATTTTATTTATTTTATTTATTTTATTTGTAGGGTTCGTAGCGTTCGTAGGTTCGTAGGTTCGTAGGTTCGTAGGTTCGTAAATCGTAAAATCACTTATAGCTTTTGAACCACATATCCTATAATTAATCTAATTGGACCATTGGATAGATTCGAAGATCGCGATCAATATTCTATATTTTAATTTCATTTTATCAATTGTTAAAAGAAATGTATCAATTTCAAAGGATTTTCAAAAAGCTACACGTGATATTTCAGAATAGTATTCCAACATCGTGCACGATCCACTGCAGTTTAAGAGTGTTTTAAAATATATATAAGATGTATAGTGACTCGTGAGTGGAATATTAGATTGAGATAAGATCGAGAGGAAAGAGCTAGCTAGTGAGAGTGAAGACCAACCTTAAATTGAAAGAGGTGGAGGTCCTATTATGCCTAAGATGCAAGGCAATCAACCTGTTATAGAAGTTATAAGGACTGTAACAATTATCTTTTATTAGATGAAATACAGTTCTTACTTCATCTTAATACCTACTTGTATTCTAGGGTTGGATAACTTGAATCATTCAGATGAAAACAACGTTGCTTTGAAGATGTTAATATTAATAACCATTTTTACTGTCTAAAAGCTGTATTAGATAATCTCATGACCTACTCTTATAATATGAAAAAAGGTAGATCGATAATATATATGTCCCAATGGCACGCCGAGAGAACAAAAAGGAATAGTTTTGTAATAAGATTACATTAATATATTCGTTTAGTTAATTAAGTATATCTAGTAAGTAAAGGAAAAGCCAGTTTCAAAACATCTAAATTCATATTTAGCATACTGTATATATTATACAGAAGTTACATATGTGATGAAGGACCAAGCAATAATAAACCCTCTATCAAAACCCCACTTCGTCACAACAACGCTCGAGTTTCGATCCTCTCAGTCAATATCCTACAAACCTTACTCTTCAACCTCGGATTAGTCGCCCATTGCACCTGACAATATTTCCACAAATCTTCAATAATCTCGACCAACATTTCCCATCGCCTCGCATCCCCCCTCATCACTTTCTCCGAGCGAGCGTCACAGAGTAAGATGGTGAATTTCAGGCCGTCGATCTTCTGAGCCTTGACGCTCGTCCTCGCTGCAAATGCCGAGATGAAGAATGAGGGAGACAGATCTTCGAGTTCGGTGGTCTTGAAGATGAGAGGGTGTTCGAAGTCAAATTTTTGTTTCGCTAAGAGGACGAAGTTGATGTTGTTGGAAAGTGTGACGAGTGGGAGTTCATCATCGCTGGATGGACTGTCCATTGATGCTTGAGTCTCGGGTTGGGGCGATGGAGTGGGGAACAGCGTGGGCTTTGGATCATGTGCATTTGGTAGGTAGGTGGAGGATTCAGTTCTACTGTCTGCTGACTTTTGGAGAGACAATCTAGAGCTTGTGCCCAGGGGCGGATTGGGCTCTAATTTGATGGTGGTTGTCCTTACCATAGGACTGACTGGCGGTGTTAGAGTCCATTGAGAATTACTCATTTGAGAGTCATCCTTGAACGAGTGCTCATTTGTTGGGGAATCCGTGGTCGTGTTTTGAATAGTAGGAGCTACCGTAAATACCGCTCCTCTCTCAGTATCCAAAACTTCCTGGAACTTTGAATTAGCTAGGGTGGACTTCTATGGTGATAAATTAGATTCTTACCTCAAGAACCGGGACACTCCTTCCGAACTGACAGGTGCTACCTGATTGTGAAGTGTCCGTTGTAGGTTGCGGTACTCCACTTGAGTTTTGGCCTCTATCCACTTCTTTCCCTTTGTCTTGTGTAGCTGGCGGATTGTCTGGAGTTGAAAGTTTTTGCCGCTTTTCTGCGCTAAATTGAAGTTCGGTCACGTCATTGCTCACTGGCGTTGGGTATAAGGGTCGCTTTCGTGGAAAATCTCTTGCTTCTGTCAGGATTTCATTGTCGGAATATACTTCGGGCATTGTTGTAGATGACCCAGATGACATTTCATAAACTTCCCGGCGTCTTGTAGGATGTGGCTCAGTCTCATCGACTGCTTCGTAAGGCTGGCTCCAGAAGTGATGTCTCCCCTCCCATGCCTCTTCCAGTTCTTTTGTACGGAAGACTCTACCGCTGCGGGGATTCCGGATTAACAATCTTTTCTCGACTAGTGACGCCACCAGCTTTCTCATACGGTTGCTGAGACGGCCTTTCAGAGTGTTGTAATGGTGTCCAAGCACTTCTATACTTGGGACCTCATGGAAAAGGCCCAAGAACTTTGTCATCCTTAGTTCCTGAAATTCATTGTAGTACATGAATTCATGCATGAACCTGAATATATAATGATCAGGCTCAAGGCTGCCTTGTCCCATCCAACTAGCTCCTGCTTCATTCAACCATTGTTGCGAGATAAAGTCGGCCATCATTTTCTCGTCATCTTTGGGTTTTATCTGCCGGATATGGGCAATGCAATCTTCCCGGTGGATATCATCCCTGGTTTACAGCACAAATTAGACCATAGTTTGGAAATTTTGTTTGGGAATCGTCGAGTTACAAATCACATACCTGATATTGTTTGGTGGGTTACTGCGATCAATAATCCCTCTGTCCTGTCCAATCGCTGATGATTCAGTAGCAGGAATAAGACTAGCCCCAGGTCTTGAAAAATTGTAGACATCTTCCGACTGCCGAACTCTTGGTGATAGATTTTGATGTCTTTGGGGTATTGATAATTCGGCGTCCGAAACTGGACCTGGTTCAGGGTCTAGGTTCGGGTTGTTTTTTGGTACTTCCTATTCTAAGCATTAGTCACATCATCAATTACCGGAATTTTCTCTTAGCTTGCGCAAACCTTTCGCTTGGTTGAGTGGTGGGTTCTAAAATAGTTGTACATCTTCCATGAAAAAATATGGGTAAGATGTGTCAAAATTCTAACAAAGAAATATCAGTTATTGTCAACCTCTTGGGGGAATTACAAGGAGCCCACTTTGCCTTGTCGTTTGGCCACTCGAGTCGGCGAGTATTTCCATCCACATCTCTTGGCCACAGTGCGATGGTATTTTCATCATTCTGGCAAAATCTGTCCGCTAATTTTCGGGCCTCGGGGTGCCGATTCGACGTTATTTTCGCAACGGGAAGTTTCAAATCCTTGGTAAAGACATCCATCTTCTTCTTCAACTCAGAGCCAGCTACAGTTTTAAAGCCTAAAGCTTTGTATAGATCACGCATGGTTTTACCTTTGTCATTCAATGGTGTCTTCGTATTTTTTCTCCTCCTCTTTGGAAAGCTCGCTTGATCTTGAAAGGCCGATGACATATTTAGAGCAAACTTGAATGATTCTAGCCCTTTCGAAGATAAATGGAAGGCAGGAAAGTAACAGCTCATGGATATACTAACTGTTTGTTATATAGAGACGAGTGGTACAGAATGAGTAGCGAAGAACGCTAGTAACTAGTTGCATATACCCCCCTAGTCACTATATTTACTACTATACACCCTCCTTTTTCATTTATTGAAACTAATAAAACTATTGAAAAGAGGTAGAAATTTAAGATCGTAATACTTAAGTTATTGTGATATAGAAATGAACTTTCGAGAAACATTGAGATATTTGAATACCTAGATTAACTTCAAGAATTCAGAAGCAGCCATTAGCGAATGCTCAGGCAAACCTTTGCCGCAATTCTAAGCCTTTACATACTTCAATATATGCTCTATGGCTAGTTTTGCAGGCTGTAAGTTTCCGAAGCAATGCACCTTCCCGGAAACTAATTGACTAGTAATTTCTCATGCAAATTATCATTATCAAAATGCTGCATTAACTAATCTTCAATTTCTTTAACAACGGCACTAGCCTCTAGCACCGTTTCAGAATCCTAATAGAGGGGGATACCGTTGGGACTTAAATTTACTTTCAACATCTTCATACATTTCGGATTATGCAAGTTGCCACCTCTATGCGAGAAGCAATTATTTCGGTTCATGTTGACATTTCCAGGTTCAACGGTAGTATGATTTGAGTTCAAGCATGTCCAATTTCCACACAAATAGCTCAAGTGCCACTTCTTGTTGATGAACCCATCTTCTTTCATGGTATGGAGCAGAATTTTAGAAACTATACCAAAATTCAAGACAAGACTGTGTTTGTCATTGCAATCTTTCTAGTAGAAAGACTTCTGGATCTTACCGTAAGGATGCAATGTACCGATGGAAGTTATGCGAGGTGGCGGTGGCCCTGGATGGAACCAGCATTAGTTGTCTTCCCTGAAAGGATCTAGCGAACGATTGGTTGATTCAACTTGATTCCAACCACAGTTGCAAAGTCTGCGAATCGACGATACAATAATGCGCTGTCTTTCTCTGCATACAAGTTTATTACTTAGAGATATTCTGGTGGATGCATTCTGGTGGATGTATCAGCTAGGCGTGGGCTAATTGGAACAAAATGAGCATTATTGGTAGTGCTGACTCCAATTATGCCCGGAAAGTTTTCCAGGGGGTTTAAATTGAATGATATCCGGATAAATTGATAATTGCTCATTATTTGCTTTTCTTGAATTTGAAAGCAGATAGATTACATCATCTCTTGAAGTTTTACCTGCAAGGTTGCTAACGTCTAGGGTAGCTGCTAAACGTTTACTTGTAGCGCCCGTCATTTCCACCTCACATGGATCTTCAAAGACAGGACCACGAGAGAAATAAATTGAAGATAGAGGTGCGCTTGGCCCTTCATAGGCCGGTGGTATAATTGATATCGTTGACAATACATCATAGGTGATGTCTGCCAAGGGTAGGCGATGAGGTCTTCGTCGGATGGTTCTTTTGTTGAACCCTTGAAACAATCTTGGGAATCTTGAGTGAGATCAATTACAATACGGTCATCCCTTGAAAGTGCATTCTTGCCACTGAATTGGTCATGCTTATCGGTTATTATGTTTTCCAAGACCAGTTTCGGTTTCTCCGAGCCATGGAAAGACTGGCTCAGATCATAGTTATGGCTGAGAACTGGTATCCATAGTTGGAACGAGAGGTAACACCGTATGTTCCCTATCTCGGAAGTCGGTTAGAACTTGGAGTGAAGTCATGTTGAGCCAGAAACACAGTTTCGTGCTATTTGACAAAGCCCAGAGAATAAAATTGTGAAATTGTAAAGTTACAATTATATAGCTGAGGGCATAATAGTTGCAATGCAGGCGAAGTTTGAATAAGTACACAGGAGCGTAAGTATTGCGGTATGCCAAAGAGCGTGGATTTTGTATGAACTGGCAGCAGCAGCTAGGTAAGTGATTTCGAGATAAAGCGAATGTAGAGTGTATAGATAAGTTTCTGTTCTTGTGAACTGTGAAAGAAGAGAGACTGAAATGCCGCTTTGCTTGGATTGAACACAAGACATGGTATCAGATTCAATCGATGTTCTTCAATTTCATTTTAGAACAAACAACGAGCATGACTTATGGCAATTAGGAACGTTAAGAAGTGAAGCTTGAATAAATATATGATACCAAGTGAAATTAGAAGAGGATTGGTTTTGACAGAGAAGAGAAGAGAGGAGAAGTGGAGGAGGTAAATCACATGTTTTTGACTGGATTAGGTTAGCTTCTTCTAGAGCGCACCTTCCCTCGTTTTCGCTCTTTCCTTATCCCTTATGTTGCCAAAGTTCACTTTCACACCCCGCATCTTAATTTAAGCAACAGAAACTTTTGAGTTCGCAAGGTTCTCTAAAACATCCCATCCAACCAAGCAACCACTCTCAGTGTGACGGCGATATGATCAAGAATTGATCAATATCCTCGTCTTAAAAATCCAATTTTAATCCTGGTTTCCTTCTTCATACGAACTTTCAATCTTCCGTCCAAGAAACAACGAGTTCTTCGTCTGAAAACTATCAACTGACAGGCAAGATGTTCAATTTTAAGTTTCCTGTTCCATCTCCATGTCAAAATTGCCGCCGTTTCCACTACGGAAATTGTCACGATGCTCCAAGACAATGTTGGCGTTGCAACGATTACAACCACATAGAGCGCTACTGTCCACGTCGTCGTACAAGATGGCCTCGTGGTCAGGCGCTTCCAGGAACTCGCCAATGGTGCAATTACTATGGCTTGGATTCTGATCCCGCCCTTCGGTGAGTGGACAATAGACCGCTACTTATATCATCCAAACATTTCACTGACATTGCATCTGTTTAGATCCAAAGTTCTTCAGGCGTTGAAGGCTTCGTCAAGCTGCAATATTTACATTGATGACAATTGCATCTATAAGGGTTGCGTAGAGCATCATTTCCGACGCGAAGAAGTGGGAGGTAGATCTTTAGCACAGAGAATGACACGCCGTAGATCCAGGTAAGCAGCTCTCACACAATGTACATATAGGCATCACTGAATCAAACAGATCCCCCGGTCGTGAGCAAATCAAGCGAGGCCGATCTCGTTCACCAATTCGCGGGAGGTCACCATCACCAATACAAAGACAGTTCAGACCTCAGAGACAAGCATCTCCAGTTCGTCAAATCCGTGGTCGATCTAGAAGCCCGTTACAACAGCCAAGACAATCACCACCACGCACGCCACTTCGACCTCGAGGACGATCTCCTGTTTTCGATGTAAGCGGGATTGCTTACACTCAGACTAATATTGCAGCAACAGGTATGAATATCTTTCGGCCTTCGTTTCTACAGAATCAAATTTTTCCTGCCAGTCCAAGACTAGCACTGGAGAAGCAAGATACGAAGCAAAGCATTGAGGTTCTGGTTCCCTCGAACACAATCAATCTCCAAGCAGCTCCAGCTTCTCGGATCTCACTGGGCGTAATATCCGCAAATGCTCCTCGACGAGAAACTGCGAAGGACTTTTTCGACCAGAAAGCTGCGATTGAGTCTTCTGTACAAGAAATAGAGGAAATTTACGTCGATGATCCGCATTTCGTGTTGGGGGTCAGAGAAGAAGCTCTCGAGAAGGAGTATGTCACCGAATTTATTTTCTATCTGCTAGATGCAATTGTGCTAACAATACTGACTCAGGATCCTCGAGGCTTACCAAAAGCGTATGTGGGAGGTTGAACTCGAACGTGTCGCTGATACGAACTACACAGAGGCTCCTGGACCAGATAATGTTTGGGATCAGAGTGTTGCCATATTGCGCGCGGCGAAGAAGAAACTTGTGGGATATTGAAGCTCTTGAGGCTCTAAGTTGGAGAAAATGGAAGATTTTTGCATTTTGCTACTGTAAAAAAGACGAGAGAGAATGATATCGTACAAAGATTTGGGGGAGATATATGCGAAATTCTTTCATTTGTGGAGGGATATTGACCTGACCTGATTTGATTGGCTGAAAAGCGATCAGGGGAAGACAGAAAGATATGGCATGGGAGAATGGCTCAGTGAATAGTTTTGCAGAATATTGCTTTTGTTTGATCAATGTATATACATTCTTTGTGAATGACTTAATCAATGTCCTACTTCTAATCGAACATTTCCATTCCCAAAAGAGCACTTTTCTTCTATCGTCTCAACCTGTTTGAATGGTATCAACGAATCCCCCAGGACAACTCATATACCCACCAGTGGGTGTACAGACTCATAAAACGACGTGAAAGTTGAATGTAACAAGATACTCGCAATACCTCTAACTTACTTTTACACTCCCAGACTCATTCGACTCGAATCATTCAAACAGATCAACCAACAAAACTATGCAAATCGATTTAAACAGAACCAAGTGACAAAGCTAAAATAATCATACCTACCTACCTCCCTAGAAAATTGTGGGAAAAATCAAGAAGCGTTCCACGAACCCGTGCATCCATGCACTAATGAATAACCTTCTCCTCGAGGCCATTATAGCATGCATTAGGTACGCCTTAGGTGCCTAGGTACCTAGGGCTAGATACAGAGATCACGATTCAAAACGGGGGAAGTAGGTACCTTGGCAATGGCAATGGCTATTTATATTATAGATTATGATTTCTCGGCTGTGAGTAGGGACCTAGGTAGGTAGGTAGGTAGGTAATAATAATATAGATGCGACCGATGATCAGATCTCATTGGAGGTTGCGCCACGCCTTATGGATGTATGTATTTGCAAGAACTAGGGAGCATTATCGATGTTACTGGTAGGAGAGTAGGAGAGTAGTGCTAGCTGGAGTAATGATGTTACTACCTGACAGGTCTACTATTACTAGGTAGGTATCTACCTAGGTACCATTGGTGATAAATGCTAAGCTAGTACTGCTAGCCGAGACGAGGTAGGTAGGTAGGTAGGCATGTAGGCTTTATCCAGGTTACAGTGCAGTAAACAATTGAACAACTGCCCATCCAGATTGATGGTACTCGCACCTACCGAGAACTACGTCTATGTTATAGATTTCGCATAGTCCAGTCCAGGAAAGATCAAACGCGCCCAGACACAGCAAAAAATACTCTTGGAGACCAAGAAACGTTTTAAAACTCCTCGACTTTCATTTATTCTCATCTATGGAAGTGAGCTGGTTACTGCCGAGCATCACTGGTATCTCATTTATCATCCATCATCATTGAATGATGTTTTACACATCGTCCAAGCTAAATGTAACCCAAACTCCCCCGCTCTATGAAACACCTTCGCAATGTATAACATGTTTCGACTGTTCGCTCGCTTTTAAACCTCAAAGCAAATCATATCCATTCCCAGGTCCAAAAGCAAATATGCCACGCCCGCACCAATGCAAAGAGATATGCGCCACAAGAACAAGTAATAAAAGGCAAAATCATTCATGAACTGCACGCCAACCCTCCTGTTCTAAAGCCCACTTAACAGCCTCGTAAACATCTCCGACGATTGCCTTGGGCTTATGGGCAGGTACTGTGCCACTTCTATAAACACCCGTCTTGACCAGAATGGAAGTCCAGTCTGTACCGTGAGATGATTCGAATTCATTAGCACCGCGAATATCCGATTCTGGATTATCGCCGACCATGAATACGCGCTTCAGGTGTGGGACCTTTCGCTTGACTTCGCCACTACCACCGAGCATATTTGTACGATACTTTTGGAGTATGCGCTCAGCATATTTGTATGTGGCTGCATGTGGCTTACCAATAACAGTGCGTTCGAGCTTTGCACCACCAGTAGTAGCATTCCAAACTCCTTCGAGAGATGCTTGGAAACCACCTTGACCAAGACGGGGCATGTGGTGATTAGTTGCCCAAAACACATCTGGGTTTGAGAAGAAGAGCTTTGGTTGATCATCTTGTTGCCAGCCATTGTTGAGGAGTGAGGCGTCGCCGTTCTTGGAGGAATAGGTACCCAGAATACCCTTTTCTGATAGGAGAAGGTCAAGTACGACTTGAAGATCCAAGGCCCAATCACGAGGATCATTGAAGATCATGATGGCATCGAACTTGAGAGATTGAGACGGATTTTCGAGATCAACGGGTCTGGGTAGAGGTCTGGTAGCCTTGTTGTAATACTCGCTGAATATTTGGTTGAAGGGCCAGATTGTAGGATAAGCCATGAGAATGTCACCTGGAGTAACAACTTTGGTAAAGCCATACCTGTATCATCTGATATTAGCATTTTCCAAAAAAGCTTTAGTCATTGTTCAGTGTCTTGAGCCAACTCAATGTCTCAAACTGAGTAAATATACCAATTAATTTCAGTATATCAAACAGATTCGGGAAATGAAAGGAATTCAAGAATCAAGAACCCCGAATTGAATAAGAAGAGATGTGGACTAACATTTCTGCAACCTTGCGACATTTGTCTCCATCTCCACCAGTAACAAGAACTGTCTTGTCTTTAAGACTCTCCGCAGTATCAGATTCCTCAACAAGTTGTTTGAATGGTGTATGAGATTGAACAAAGTTCTCTTCGCTAAGAGGAACATTGAGCTTCTTGCTCAACTCTACAACACGTGCACTCTCATGTTTGCCTCCTCCATTGGTCAGAAGAATGAAGGGGATGTTGTTTGAATGGAGTAGGTTTAGGGCTTCGGATGCTCCAGGGATTGGTGAGGATGATCGAAGTAGGACACCATCAATGCTATAACCAGTTAGATTGGAAGGTATATATGAAGATAGAGGAAGTATACATACTCAAAAGCAAAAGCAAAGCCTGGTAGAGGGTTTGTAGTTACAGGAGTTGCGGAGCTAGACTGGCGTTGATGTGTAGTTGGAGCCATTACAACTCTTCTTGACTGTTTTGAGGAGCAAGAAGTGGATAAAGAAGGGGGAGAAGAGGATGGGAAGCGGGAAGTATATATAGAACTTTGTTGGACATAAGATGGCTGAGCAGGGTTGGAGATAAAGCTGACTATCCTATTTACAGGCTTCCCGCTTCTTAATATCATCGGGTTCAACAACTGGAAAGGCCGGGAGTTCACGGATACCTGAGATGCCTGACGGGATATCTGACCGATAAGGGACATGATTTAGATTTGGATGTGGATGCTACAAATCGAAGAATGTTTGGATGGATGGGATTGAGGCATATGCCATGTGAAGGGTGAATCGTGAAGGGGGTGAGGCGGGTAAAGTAGTAATAAGTGAGTTGGTGTGTAGAGTGGACATGGATATATTTTTTGGTGTTTACTTTACCTATGTATGGTTATCTTTTATCTCTAATGTGGTCCAAGCTTCATTTCAGGGGTCCCCGCCGAGTGCCGCAATACTCCTGACAGTTCAAATTACTACCCAGACAGTCAGGTGTGTTGCATGACCAAAGCCATTTAAGTTACCTATACATTTTTACCTTTCCTTTCACTCGGATTTCCTCATTTGCCTTATCTCTGGGTCTGGATGGGAGAATGGGAGGATGGGAGGATGGGACTCGGGAGAATAGGAGGATGGGACTCGGGAGGATGTGAGGATGGGAGGATGGGAGGATGGGACTCGGGAGAATAGGAGGATGGGACTCGGGAGAATAGGAGGATGGGACTCGGGAGGATGTGAGGATGGGACTCGGGAGAATAGGAGGATGGGAGGATTATTAACACATACACCAGTACTAGGTAGGGAGTAGGGCAGATATTATATTACATCATCTGACATGCTGATGCTGATGCTGATGCCGATGCCGATGCCGATGCCAACACATAACATACCGGTATCTGTTGAGAACCATCTCGAGATCCATGGTCTTTTCAAAAATGGCCCTTGATGAGAACATTATTGTAGCGGACGGGGACTTGAACTTGAATTTGAATTTGAACTTGAACTGGGGAAGATATGTACCCCGATTCCAGATTGGAATCCTTGACTGAAATGGCTCTCAATTGGGTATATCACATCTCATTCAGATATCGGGATGATGGCAAAGTTACCTCCCTTTCCCTATCTATAGTTCACACTATCTTTACTTGAAGCAATTACTTGTTGGAAATTCATTAGTTGGGGTCCACTTCCTCAAGACTGTGCATATCTCGATTCTCCATCTGTATCTGTATCTGTATCTGATATGTTACATACACGTGTTTATATATAACATGCCGGGAACAATGAGGCTGAAGCTGCCGCTTACGGCAAATAGGTACAGGAGATAATATCCGTCGAATGGGACGGGACCATTTGGCATATGTAATAAATAAATCTTATGTCAATATTATGTAATCATCAAACCACTCAACGCGATAATTCGCGGTCGATCGCGCTTCCCTTTCATTTCACTTGAAAGCATAAAGGCGCGTTCGGATCGATTTTTTATTTTGTAGGCAATATAAATTAAGCGGTCGATTTTAGCCTAAATTTATGATTTCATAATTTTCACAAAACATTATAAATAACATTTTGTAAACAAAAGTTAATCAAATCTCCATTAAAGATTTAACAAAATTACTATACAAATTTAAACATTTTGTAATAATTGTAAATTCACATTTTGTAAAACTAATATTACGAACATCAATGTTCAATAAATTATATTTGTAAGTTATAATATTACAATGATATTAATTCTTATCATAATTAATTTTATTAACAATATTCGCATTCGAATCAGCCTATATTGTTTACAAATATACACAACATCGATTCAAAAAAGCGATCCGAACGCGCCCTAAACCTGGAAAGTTGCACAAGCCCCTCTTTCACTTTCATTATACTATTCTGCATAACTCTCAACCTCTAATTCCCGTTTGATATCAAATCAATCGTCATCATCATCATCGTCATCTCCTTCTCTAAATTATTAAATTCATATCATTCAATTCACTTTTTGAGTACAGTACAATACAGCATTTCGAGTGCAATACGGCACTGCGAGGGCATTAATAAAACAATTTGGATCTCTCCGTCCTTTGGCCCCAAGAACACCTTTCGACTTTTTGGCAAGAAACCAAATACGGTCTTATACAATTAAACCGAACGAACCCTCACCTCATCAACAGTAAAAGCATCTCCTCGATTCCCCTTACGATCTCACACATCCACAATAACCATCATGCCCGCCCGGCAAGCAAAACGTCCCTACGCCGGCTCCCAACCCCAAATAACCTCTTATTTCACCCCAGGCTCTACATCCCTCCCCGCACCCCCTCCCTCCTCTCAATATCAACCCACTATCCCGGGCCCCATCCAATCATCCCTCCTATCCGTCGGCATGCGCGTGCGCAAATCCGTTCCTGAAGGTTACAAAACCGGTTCTTATTCTGCCTTTAATCTATTCTCAGACACCACACCTGCAACCAAATCCCACATTTCTTCCGCGTCCCCCGTGTCGACTGCTGCGCCAACGAAATACAAAGGAGCGAGACCCCGCGCGGTCAACAGAGAACTGACACCTTTCTGCGGTTTGATGAAGGTGGGGGGCATGAGCGTGCAGGGCTACAATGAATCGGGAGAGGCGATTGAAGATGGAGATGAAGAGGAATACGAAGAGGCAGTATGGGCTAGTAGTCAAGAGAGCATGATGAGTAATGATAGCGCGGGAAGCTACGGGGGTGGCAATGGAACCAAGAGGCGATTTAGCGACGAAGAGGCAGAGAATGCTGATATATTTGGAGGTGGAAATGAGGGAGGAGCCTTGATGAATGCTGGAGATAGAAGAATTGCGATGCCCAAGACGAGGAAGGGTGAGAAGGGTAGTGGAGGGGGCATGTCGATGGGATTTGGCGGAGACGAGAATTCGGATGTCGATTTTGGAGAGGCGGACTTTTTGGATTATGGTTTGGTGGAGGAGGTTCAGATGGGTGGCGTTTGAAGGAAAGCAGGACATGATACGCCTTGTCGGCGAGTCTGGGTAGCCTTTGCATAACATAGCATAGCATGGGAAGTGGGAAGTGGGAATTGTAATATTGGTATTAATGGTTAGGGACGAGACATCTCGATTACATACATTTGGGAAGGCGTTTTCTGGATGGATTACTTGGGCGTCCTTGCACGGCATAGAGCTGCAACATCTGGGCAGGCAGTGCTGGTATTTGATTCGTTTTATGTATCTTTATATGGGCATGGCCTTCCTGTAGTTATATCTGCTTTTACATAATCAACCATTGATGTTCATACAATTTCTGCATTACGTGGGATCCTTTAAAATGCTAGTATTACAATTTCGGAAATAATGTTGTCTATTGAGCTCGGAAAAAGCAAGTGGGATTACCTCACCTCATTATTATTTGTAAAGAAATTACTTGCCGCAATACCTACTATGTATACTTACAACCATACGTAGCCCATATAGTAGACCGAGAAGTTAGATTGATGCAAAAATTAAGCTCTAGTCCTTCTCCAGACCCAGTTAAAAAGCTCCGCGTTCTTCTGCTTCATTTTTTGACCTCCACGCATAAATTGCCCCAGTATACCAAGTGATCTGTTGTCAGGCCGTGGTAAGAGTACTTACTCACCCCATACTTCTCTGAATTCCAACAGATCTCTTTGTCCGAACATCTCACCTGCAATAGTGATTATCATATCAATTGTCGCTCTGGTATTCCAGTTAACCGGCTGCGCTGGAGTGTACATGGGCGTTTCGGTTGTGGAAGGGGTAGATTCTTCTGTTTTGGGCGGTTGAGAATCTACAGTTGTCATTGCCTCGACAGCCGGAGGGTTTGAAGTGATTCTGGCGAGTAAGCGAGCTTTGATTGCCTCCAATTCATGCGAATCCAGTGTCGCTCCCCAAGCTTCTTCTTCTGGGGTAGTCGATTTCTCTGTTGTAATCGATGGCATGGAGTTTTCCGTTGAGTCTGATGTCTGCATGGCATCCTCGTTTATCTGCTTTACCTCGTGCAGCACTTCCTGTTGATCTTCACTTCCCTTTACCAAGTTCCCATCCCCTGAACTGGCAGCATTTTCACCATCCACAATTTCAACTCGATTATCGGCTTCAAACACCCTCTCCACCTCGTCTAATTGTTCCTTCAGCCCACTGCCCGCCTTTAATCCAACACCAAGCATCACAGCCTTTTTTCCTAGTTCCCTTACGACCCCTATCTCATCACTACTCAATTCCCCTCTTACCGGTAGTCTAGCTAATAATGCCCAAGCCCACCTACTAACCTTCACATTAATATCGGAGCCACTCTGTAATAGGGTGCCGCCCATCAAGAGTCGTAACAACCTCAAGACCGTATCTTTATCCATACTTGCGATCTGCGCCGGGAGAGGATCAACTGTCTTCATTTTCCATCTCCACCATCTACAAAGCTTTGTGTCCAATTTGCTTAGATATATGGGATGGTCTGTATCTAAATCCTTCACCAGGTTGGTAGGAGGGGTTCGCTGCATTTGCTCTCGTAGAGTTTCGAATCGTATTAAAATGGAGTCAAAATATGCCAACTGAGGGTCTTGGCCTTCGGTTTCCTCATCTTCCATCTCAACTTCAGCTTCAGCCGCAGCATAATAAGCACCATCTTCATAATACCCCCTGAAATCGCCTACGCCACTTTCGTATATCGATCGATCGTACTCGCCGTTGGAATTCGAGCTTCTTGTCTCCGCGGGGGCGTAGAATATCGGTGGGAGGTCTTCTGCTTCTGCTCTGAAGAATTCCTATTAGCGAAATTTCTAACAATTGCAACTCAGAACTCAACAATATTCTCCATCTACATAAATAAACATAGAAAATACCCTAGAGTGTGCTCACCGAACAGATCTTAAATAACTCAAGGCATTCATTCCCTCCTCGTCTAAGCTGAGAGAATCATCATCTGCAGGGAGTGCACTTCGTTGACCATAGACAGGATCTACGCGTCCTTCCTTCACAGTGTTTGATTTCTTGTTGGAATAGAGATGAGAGAGAGAAGGAGAAGGCGAAGGCGAACGAGCGCGTTTTGTGCCGGCCATGTTTCCGGGGGTGATTGTTTCTCGACGTCGACTCCCCAATACGCCCGAGCCCGTACTCTTTAATCGTTCTTCGAAAATCTTGGAGACAGTTTTTCTCGAGATCGTGAAGACTCCCTCTTTCTCAATCCGGAGTAAAAAGGTTACTTTTCCCAAAAGCCCCGAAGCTGATTTTTCGAATTCTGATCTCAGGCCGCGCAGCAAAATGTTTGGAAAGTTGACAAGAATGAAAGTGCTTTGTAGATAACACAAACGATAAGGCTGACTAATCTCGCCTGAAAAAGCCTCGTATTTGGTGGCGAGCGATATTGGGAGCCATAGGTAGGTAACCTAGTATACAATACCTACGGTGCGAATCCGTGCGAATCCCATCACTTGCTTAGCTAATAATGAATACTCTCTACTTCATTGACAAGATGTCAAATTCCTCGTTTGAGCCGTGAATATTCTGGAATACAAGTGGTTCCCTATAGCTATAAGGCCGAACTATCGAACAACAACCCAATAACTTCAACAATGGCTCTCGACGCACAGAGTAACTGGAACATAGAGATGTCGCAGCCTCTGAAGCTGCCCATCAGATCTCAAAACTCAGAGCCTAAACCGGCTTCTAAATCAATGGCAGAGCTTTATCATAAAGCCCCCTCACAAGAGATCCTTCTTCCTCTGGAGATAATCTCTCACATCCTCTCGTATATTCCTCATCGCGTGGACACCCAGTCTACTTTCTACTCCTGCACGCTTGTATCCAGGCTCTGGTATTTTGCATCCATATCTCTTTTATATGAGCGACCATATCTCAGCGGTGGAAATTTCAATGCCTTTGTCACTACCGTTTGTCCCTCCAAAAATGCACATATACGGCAATCCGCGCTCGCCCCCCTGGTCCGCCGGCTTGATATGGGAGAATTGGTACACAACAGTTCTAGGAGCTTGACTGCACGATTGCTGGGCCGGCTGAAGGGCAACATAGTGGAATTTGTGGCACCACAAGCCTCATTCTCTATAAATTCCTTCCCCGCTCTCAGTAAATGTACCCAACTTCGATATCTGGATCTTTCCCTGATTTCCGCTTCAATATCGACCCGTTTACTATTTCAAACCCTCAAAACTCTGCAACATCTGGAAACATTACTTTTTCCGCGAACTTCCAACAGCGACCAAGGCAGAAATGATGAAATATACGAATGGCCACCTAAGCTGCAAGGTCTTCATCTAGCTGGCGGAGTCGATAATAGCTTCCTTGATACCCATCTACTCAATGTTCCGCCGACGCTTTGTCGTTTCAGTATTCAACACTGCAGTATGGTGTACTCTCCTGCGCTCCTAAGCACTCTAGAACACATCGGGCCTCAGCTCCAACACCTAACGATTCGACACCCAATGAATCGTATGGGAGTTGGGGCATTGGACTTCGTCCTTTTAAGCTGTCCCACCTTGACCGCATTCCGAATATCCGCCGATTTCATTACAGATGAGTTATTTAAGAATATACCCCAAGACCATCCCTTGCGAATATTGGATCTGGATTGTAGCGGCACAGCAGGGACAGAGGTGAATATTACTGCCGGGGCAGTTTATGATGCGGTAGAAGAGGGTAGGTTGCCATGTCTGAGAAGCGTGAGGGTTAGTGCTAGGTTGGCTTGGAATGCGACAGAGAGGGGAAGGCGGGATATAAGTGATTGTGGGTGCCCCCAGTACTATTCATTTGTGACTTTATCTGGAAACTGATACTAATATGATCGCAGTGATAGATACAATGGAGGACCTCGAGAATGAAACCCCGCTTGGAATAGAACCAATAGGTGTATGGTTTTCAACGGATTGATGAGATAGATGATGATTTTTTCTTCCAGCCATGATTTGAAACTGGAAGAGACAATCAATCTAATATTCGAAGTATATTGTACCAAGAAGGATATGATGCAAGAAAAAAATAGTTTATGAGTCTAGCAAGTTGATTACCAAAGGTATTTCTGAACCTGGGATTTTATCTGATATACCTAACATGCCCCTTGGATTCTGGCTTAGCATTTACTAGTAGTGATAGACCTGTAATATTAGCATTTCTGAGAATAGTGTTGGTGGCATTGATTATAATGATTGTGTGTAATATAATTTATTTGTAAGATACATGAAGAAAGAATATTTAATACCAACATTTAGTTTCTTTTGGATATTTGCATAATTACATCCTCACTTAGGTACCTTACACCAAAAGTTCAAAGATCGAAGTTGAATATTAGTTTTGACAATAGGTCTATATGACTTTCATCACTTCTTAAGATTATAGCATCACAAAGAACATTTCCCGGACCACAACTCTAATTATCCCCATAAATTCCAAGCGCACCTTTTTGAGCTCTGATATATAACTTGGCTGTAACGGAGCAACTAACCAGAGATTTTATTAGCAGATGATTCCATTGTCCTTTGGGCCCATGTAAGACCTTTGGTCTCAGGTGAAATTGCGAAATAGGGGCGAAATTATCATGGAATCTAGAAGGATAAAAATAAAAATAAAAATCTGATGGCTCTGATCATCCAGCGTATTTCAGAACAAGATAGACTTTTCATGAACACAATATGCAGCCTGCATTTGATCGATGTGGGAGCCCCTGAGTCGATAGCCGAGGGATAAGTTATAGATGTAAGTATAAGGGATGGTAAGTTTCTTTGAAAATGCTACTAATGGAAAAGCAATGGCGGAGAGTATAATAGTTCCTTGGGTAGAGCATGAGGCAGATGAATGCCTTAAGAAAAGAAAAGAAAAGGATGGTGGAAATGATAAACCGCGGAACCTATGAAGAAAACAAGTACTTCCATTTAATAATGACTTGTCACTGCCTACCACAGATAACTAGCAGACAAAGGGAAAATTGAGTGCATGGAAAGGAATCGATAAGATCAGATGAGAACTGTTGATAGTGTATGTTTAGATCAGATATGGTTGACCAGAGCTGAAGGAAGTACTCCAGTAACCAAAGCAGAAAACATCAGTAAAGATACTGAGCTGACAGGGGGGCATGAATAGATCGAATGCTACAGAAGAGTCGGGATGAAGTCAAGATCACCGCTTGCTATACACAGGATACTTCCAGTAATAGAACTTTAGTTTGGATGACTGTTGTATCTCGAAGATGATTGAAGCCGATGAAGAACAAGTCTAAAGTATAAGTATAAGAAAACCCTAAATTGATTAATGATTTTAGACTTAATAATAAAGTATTTGAAAACTTAATAGTATATATGCAAATTCTACTAATATAAAAAGTCAATTAGATTATCTACTTAGTTAATCTACTTTATAATGAGAAAGCAATATCGTTTTTTTTAATAATAGATTTATCTTTACTAAATACTCTATATTCTCCTTCTGCATACTAGTAAGCAATTTTCTTTCAACTATATAATCAAAAGTTAAGCCCGGCCTCTATATCAAATAGATGACATTCCGTCCGGCATGGTGTAGTGGTTAGCATTTCCGCCTTTCATGATTCTCCAAGAAAGTTCGCGGGAGACCGGGGTTCAATTCCCCGTACCGGAACAACTTTTGCCTTTTTGTTCATTCATATTGATTGAGGAAGGATGCGATATGAAATTGTTCTTTCTTACCTTTTTTGTTGTTTTGAAATTGAGGTGTTTGGTTAGTGTGTTAGGCGGAAAAATAGCGGGCTCTCTCTATCCGCAGCTTGATACCCGAAATAGGGCTTCTTTTTAGAATGAGTTCAAGGCATTTCATGAATACTACTTCTATGAACAAGCTGCCCTGATGTTCAAAGATTTCCTCATTTTTTCAAAATAGAAATTGTCGGTACAATCATGTGACCGTACGGGCCGGACGAAGCATATGGACTAGCACAGGAACTAGCACTTCAACATCTTGATATAAGGATAGCATAGCATTATAGGAATCAAGAATCATACATACGTTTATAGCATAAAGTAGTTTACACTTTCAACCCACCAAGTTGATACCAACAGAAATAATCTGAGCATCCCGAGGTCCTCATCGTTGCTCTACTGTTAATTTGAGCTATAGAAGCTAACCCGCTATAAAGGAGCTAACCCGCTGTAGAGCAGGTAGTGAGCGGAGCGGAATCATTCAAAAAAGGGACATTTTCGGCAAAAGCCGCTCCTTATACATCAAACGTCTACACACACCCCTTCAAATTATTTCCCCCACGTCAACACATAGCGGATTTGGCGACGTATCGCAACCTCAAAGACCACAATTGCAGTAATAATCGACTTATTTTTGACTTGCAATTCATGAAGCTGGGGAGCATACCTTGCACATCATGAGTTACAGTAAGAAAGATGAAGATGGCGATATGGCCATCATGCGTGTGGATAGAACATCCGTTTTCCAAGAAGGTCGGTGAACATTCCCATTAACAGGCCAGCTAAGTTAACATTCAACAGCTCGATTGTTTAACTCTTCCCCTATACAGCCTCGAAGATGTCGTGTTCTCCTCACGAAGATCGCGCTTTTATTATACACCGGCGAGAAATTCCCTACGAATGAAGCCACCACCCTTTTCTTTGGTATCTCGAAGCTGTTTCAAAATAAAGATGCCAGCCTGCGGCAGGTGGTTCACCTCATCATTAAGGAATTGGCGCATTCGGCGGAGGATATTATCATGGTCACAAGTACAATAATGAAAGATACTGGTGGAGGAACAGATGCAATCTACAGACCAAATGCAATTCGGGCCTTGTGTCGTATCATTGATGTGAGTGCTCTCGATTTTAATGTAGAATGACATTAACACAATCAGGCCTCCACAGTTCAGAGCATTGAACGAGTAATGAAGACCGCAATTGTCGACAAAAACCCTTCCGTATCCTCTGCCGCCTTGATATCCTCATACCACCTTTTACCTATAGCCCGCGATGTTGTTCGAAGATGGCAAAGCGAAACACAAGAAGCTGCAACAGCCACAAAGTCCTCGGGTGGCTTCTCCCTTGGTTTCTCAACTTCCAGCAGTCAAATGCCCGTTAATAATTCAACAATGACACAATACCATGCGATAGGACTTTTGTATCAAATGAGGATGCACGACAGAATGGCATTGGTCAAGATGGTTCAGCAATTTGGAGCAGCAGGTGCTGTAAAGAGTCCGGCTGCAACTGTTATGCTCGTCCGACTAGCAGCTCAATTAGCAGAAGAGGACCAACAACTTCGGAGACCAATGATGCAACTCTTGGATGGATGGCTCCGACACAAGAGCGAAATGGTCAACTTCGAGGCTGCCAAAGCCATTTGCGATATGCGAGACGTCACAGATGCCGAAGTTGCTCAAGCCATTCACGTTCTGCAACTTTTCCTTACCTCACCAAGAGCTGTTACCAAATTCGCTGCGATTCGCATACTCCACAACTTCGCCTCTTTCAAGCCTCAAGCTGTCCACCCATGCAACCCCGATATCGAAATCCTCATCTCGCACTCCAATAGATCAGTTGCTACATTTGCTATCACCACCCTGTTGAAAACTGGTAATGAAGCTAGTGTGGACCGATTGATGAAGCAAATTTCAGGATTTATGGCAGATATCACAGACGAGTTCAAGATTACAATCGTTGAAGCAATCCGCACTCTTTGCCTTAAGTTTCCCAATAAACAAGCTGGCATGCTAGCATTCCTTAGTGGTATACTACGCGATGAGGGAGGATATGAGTTTAAGCGCGCCGTAGTGGAAAGCATGTTTGATTTGATTAAGTTTGTTCCCGAGTCAAAGGAAGATGCCTTAGCACATCTTTGCGAATTTATTGAGGACTGCGAATTCACCAAACTGGCTGTTCGTATCCTTCATCTTCTAGGATTGGAAGGTCCAAAAACATCCCAACCTACCAAGTACATCCGATATATCTACAATCGTGTAGTCCTTGAAAATGCTATTGTGCGAGCTGCAGCGGTCACAGCGTTGGCCAAATTCGGCGTGGGGCAGAAAGATCCAGAAGTCAAGCGCAGTGTGACCGTTCTTCTCACCAGATGTTTGGATGATGTTGATGATGAAGTTCGTGACCGTGCTGCATTGAACTTGAGATTAATGTCAGAGTCTGATGACACGGCGGATCGTTTCATTAAGAATGGTATGCTACTCTCACCCCAATCTTTACCAAATTGTTCTAACTATCCCCAGAAAACAAATTTGCTTTACCATATCTTGAGCATCAACTTGTCATGTACGTCACAGCTGATGACAAATCAACTTTCGATAACCCTTTCGATATTGCATCAGTCCCAGTTGTTACCAAGGAGCAAGCAGACGCAGAGGAGCGAACCAAGAAGCTCACGACAGTAACACCAACAATCAAGGCACCAAAATCTGGACCAAGCAAGACTTCACCATCTGGCGCCGAAGCTGTTGCATCCGCTTCTGCAGCCGCTCAAAAGTATGCTCAGGAATTACTCAAGGTTCCAGAATTCAAGCCATATGGTGCTGTATTGAAATCATCTCATGTTGTCGAATTGACAGAATCGGAAACTGAATACGTTGTTTCCGTTGTTAAGCATATCTTCAAGGAACATATTGTTCTTCAATATGAGGTCAAAAATACTTTACCGGACACCGTTCTTGAAGAAGTATCGGTGGTCGCTAGCCCAACTGATGAAGAAGAGCTCGAGGAAGATTTCATTATTCCTGCCGCCAAGCTTGTGACCGATGAGCCGGGTACTATTTATGTATCTTTCAAGAAGACCAGTGGCGAATCTGCTTTCCCCTCAAGCAGCTTCACAAATGTCTTGAAGTTCACTACCAAAGAAATCGATCCAACAACTGGTGAGCCTGAAGAAACCGGATATGATGACGAATACCAGGTTGAGGACCTCGAACTTACCGGGAGCGACTATGTCATCCCTGCTTTTGCTGGCAACTTCAATCATATCTGGGAGCAAGTGGGTGCTTCCGGTGAGGAAGCTGAAGAGACACTTCAATTGAGTGGTGTCAAGAGTATTGCAGGTATGTTTTTTCTCGAAATACTTATAACCGGATGTCTAACGATTTTTACAGATGCTACTGAACAACTTACTAAAACACTCTCGCTACAACCTCTCGATGGCACGGATGTGCCGATCAATACAACTACCCATACACTCAAATTATTTGGTAAAACAGTTACAGGTGGAAGAGTTGTGGCTAATATCCGTATGGCTCATTCTAGTAAATCAGGAGTCACAAGCAAAATTGTGGTTCGTGGTGAGGAAGAAGGGATTGCAGCTTTGGTTATTGGGTCTGTTGCTTAGGGCGGGGGCTAGCGAATTCGTGGAGTTGAATTTTGGTTGCATTTGATGATTGTTGTTTAGATAATGGGTATAAGAAGCTGTGAAAAATGGATTGGCTTCATCTCATCGAAGGTGAAGGACGCAGCGCAAACTATTGAGTCAAAAATATGAAAAAATTGACACAATTGAGATTTAATATGTATTTTTTGGGTCGTTCCAGAGTTCCCCTAGGAACCTAGTCTTTTCACATGAACGGGTGGGGAAAGTTTAATCTAGATAATTTGATCTACTGTAACTTCTAGTGCAATATCCATTTTTCTACCAGAAATTAGCTATATATAGTACACGTAAATATGCATATATTGATTGAATGGTTCACACATTTAGATATATTGGTAGTTATGAAGTTATGTAGAAAATTCTTCACTTGCTTGCACATGTACAATGTGTTGGCTCTGGAGTCTTATCTGATTGCCCCTATCAGAATCCTTGAAAAACTCGGGTACTTGTATCATATGACGTTGCATATCCGTGGTCTTGGCATGTTTTTCTAGATTTTAGATTTCTTGATTTGAAGTGCTTTATATTTTATACGACAACAAAAAGGATTGGAACATCTTCCATAGTTTCCAATTCAACCTCAAGAACTTGAGTAACTTGAGGATTTTGCTCTTCCCCCAAAGTTCTTTCTAATCAACTCAAGGTCTCGTCACAATGGTGTACGTACGACAAGAAAAACTTCCAGGCCTGAAGCAATACAAGTATTCAGGTGTCGACCACTCCCTCTTATCTCGATACGTTCTCAAGCCATTCTATACAAATTTCGTGATAAAATGTTTCCCCATGAGCATGGCGCCGAATCTGATTACCCTTACCGGCTTCAGCTTCGTCATTATTAATATCCTGACTTTGTTGTGGTATAATCCGACTCTCGATGTGGATTGTCCGCCTTGGGTGTATGCAAGTTGGGCCGTGGGGTTGTTCTTGTATCAGACCTTCGACGCGGTCGATGGGACACAGGCGTATGTTTATATTTCTGTGCGATTGATCTAGAAGGGCAATAGCTGACTGGCGGGAATGCAGGAGACGAACACATCAGAGTGGGCCGCTTGGAGAGCTCTTCGATCATGGTGTTGATGCTCTCAATACTTCTCTCGAATGTTTAATATTCGCGGCTTCGCAGAACATGGGAATGGGGTGGAAGACAGTTTTGATTTTATTTGCTTGTGCGAACCTAACCTGCGACTCTTCACTAGGATTGTGCTAACATTTGTTAGCTCTCCTCACATTCTACGTACAAACTTGGGACGAATACCACACGAAGACCTTGACACTGGGCTTGATCTCTGGGCCTGTTGAAGGAATTGTTACTCTCATCACAATTTACGCGTTTACTGCGATTAAAGGGGGAGCGAGCTTCTGGGCTCAATCGATGTTCAGAACAGTTGGAATCCCTCATTACGAATTTATCCCAGACTATATTTATGATTTACCGTTCAATGAGTGGTTTATGGTTCAAGGTACATTTGTGCTGGTTCTCAACACTGTTCAAAGGTAGAGCTACCCCTCTTAAATCCTTGTCAAAATGTCTCACAGCTAACGACCCCTCCAGCTCCATAAATGTGATCCAAGCTCGCAGAGCTCGTGGAGACAGATCTCGTGGTGCACTTTTGGGTCTCGTTCCCTTCTTTTTTACGTGGACGCTCATTCCAGCCTACCTTTATCTGAACCCCGAAATCCTATACAATCACCTCGTACCTTTTGTTTTCTTCGCCGGTCTTGTCAATGCTTACTCGGTGGGTCAGATGATCACTGCCCACTTAGTTAAGTTGCCATTCCCTTACACGAATGTATTGAACCTGCCTCTTGCCTATGGTGTCTTTGACTCTGCGGGGCCATTCTTGAAGGAGACTATTGGATTTGGATGGCCTAGTGCCCTCGGTGGTGGTGTATACCAGGTTGCATATCTCTTCTGCATGCTAGGTGTTGCGGTGGGCGTTTATGGAAGCTTCGTGGTAAGTTTCTCTCCGCCCACTTTCTGTAATTATATACTAATGGTGTAAGGTTGATGTAATTGTTACAATTTGCGATTACTTAGACATATGGTGCTTGACTATTAAACACCCATGGAACGAGGAAGAAGAGGCGAAAAAAGCGAATTAGAATACCCTTTTGCGACGAACATAATGCGAACATGATGCTAGACGGTTTTGACTTAGGTCGGGGTCTTGGGGCTTCGGTCTGGGACATTTGGTGGGACGGATCGGTATTTGTATGAGTATAATATCAGGTCAGTGTTTACGTAGGATTTGCAGCGAGATGGCAGAACAAATCAGTTCTCTTTGCAATATTTTATCCTATTCAGTTCTAATTCTCGAGGTGACGCCGCTCTCGTAGTGGATGAGATCTAGTGATTTCTAATGATATCGCTTCACCTATTCCAACAATCAAATTGGTTTTATTGAGCCAGATCTTCCCCGAATTATATATGCTACAGCAACGATAGGGCCTGGAACCAACATTTGCATTTGTATTTGAATTGTCCGGCGAAGCCTATTTTCACATCTAATCAACCACAAATCCACTCGGCTGTTCTCCACATGTGGAACCAGTTTATCCATGAGATCCTCGCCTCTTCAACGTCAAATTGCCTGCTCCCAGACAACGGGAGAAAATTGGAGAAACTTAAAGTTGACGTCTCGCCCTCGAAGGCTTCAATAAGCCGATAATGACGGTTTGCAAAAATATGTTTGTATTTGAAATTCGGGCAACCAGAATTGGCATTCTATTATCAGCATGTCACCCTCTTTCGCTACAATTGATGAGGTTGGAAAATCTCGGTTCAGATGAGACCGAGAACTCGGCTCCAATGTTGCAGTGATGATGAACATCCAAGCAATCTGGGGTTGATCTTCCATAGTTAAATTTCCATGCATTCTCTATTGATATTTTCCCGAGGGGTATGGATCGGGTGAAGTTTATCTTGGACTTGCAGCGCCCTGATTGCATAGCAACTTACCACTTGTACGACCATACCCCGCACAATCTAATTCGAAGATTGAGAAGTTGCTGAGATGTAGATTCGCATCTTGAAAGTACTCATATCTATATAAGAGTATTATTATCGTCATATTCTTCAATCTTTGGTATATGATTTTCCGTTTGTCAGTCAGGAAAAGCTTTTCTATCAATATGAGATCTCTTCACCATTTCGCGATTTTAGCTGCCTCGTTCTTTCTTGGTAGCACTCTTGGGAATCCATCAATTCATGCCTCCCGATCTACTTGTACAATCCAACCAAGTCTAAATGGCACAGATGATGCACCCGCCATTCTATCTGCATTCAAAACATGCGGTCAAGATGGAACAGTGGTCTTTCTCAACCATACATATACCATCAACAGTATCATGAACACTACAGGTCTATCCAATTGCAACATTGATATTTATGGAACGCTTCTGGTACATTCAAAATAGTACCCACATATCCACCTCACGAGCTAACTTGCCATATAAAGTGGTCCACAAACATTACATACTGGCTCAACCACTCCATGGCCTTCGGTTATCAGAACCAAACCTCCGCATGGTGGCTGGGCGGCAATAATATTAATGTGAATGGATATGGATATGGGACTCTAGATGGCAACGGCCAAGCTTGGTATGATTTCGTAAAGGGGGTTTCGAATTATCCGAATAGGCCTCAGGCGCTTACGATATGGAATACGACGAATTCCGTCTTTCAAGGTTTGAGATTTGTACAGAGTCAGATGTGGTATGTGTTTTTCTCAATCTACCTAGTTATACACCTGTGAATTCATAGGTTGCTTTCCAACTTACAGGAATCATATTTATTTCAATGTTCAATTGGTTCTGTTCAAATTGTATAATCTCATTGTTCGATTTGTATTCAATAATCCCATCAGGTATTGCAAGTATCTCGCTATATTTAACTTCCACACCATTTTCTGAGTTCATACATCCACTAGTGATCACTGATCTGTATTATTAGATACGTGAAGATAACAAGTAAAAAAAATAGGACCATGACAATCTTCAAATCCTCCACCGTTCTCCTCCAAGACATCTACGTAAACAGTAGTTCATCCTCCGGCTATCCCGCGCGCAATACCGATGGCGCAGACACCATCTACAGTAACGATATCCACTTTGATCGCTGGACGGTCGTCAATGGTGATGATAGCATATCTTTGAAAGCTAACAGTACCAACATCTTAATCACCAATTCGACGTTCTATAACGGGCTGGGAGTGGCGATAGGTAGTATTGGACAGTACAAAGAGGTGTATGAAACGATTGAGAATGTGACGGCGAGGGAAATCGTGTTTTATAAGACGTTGCATGGAGGGTATGTGAAGACGTGGACGGGAGAACAGGTGGGATATCCGCCAAATGGTGGAGGGGGTGGGTTGGGGTGTGAGTATTTTTGACTGGCTTGTGATGAGGGTTTCTGGATATTTTCTTACAGACACACATAGTTGCGAGAAATATCACGTTTGAAGATTTCTCTTTCCATTCCTTAAGGGGACCACCATTTTCTATCACGCAATGTACGACGTTCTCCGGTACAGTAGGGAATTGTTCTTCTTCGGCATGTAAGTACTTCATTCACTACTCTGTTTCCCCCTTTGTTCTCTCCCCTATGACCTACCTATCCCCCACAGCCCCAAACACTTCCGTCATACATTCCTAGTTTCCCTTAAACTGACCATCCCCCCCACAGTCCAGCTAAGCGACATTAACATGTACAACATATCCGGAAGCATGACCAACCCCATAACCAGCTACCACTGCAGTGCCGTGGCCCCCTGCAAAGACATCACCATGGAAAACATCAACGTCGAAGATGCGAATGGGACGGCGGGGACGGGATATAAGTGTACGAATGTGGTCGGCACGATGGGGTTTACTTGTACTGGTTCTGCTTGAGGTTATGGAAACCGATAAAGCGGAGAAGTATGGGTTTCGATAAAAGAAGAAAATGAAGAGAATTTCTGAAGAGAGTGAAAATTAAAGCATAAACTGAACGAGAAATGAAGTAATTCTACTGCCTACATCCAATAACTCCTCTCTAGCTGGAAGAACCACCTCGCCTCAGCCGAAGGGCACTCATAAGCAAGCCCGTCATGCATGCATGTATATAGTAAGCGGTGATTTCGAAGTTTTTCTACACCACATTCAGACAGTATCGGGCTGCCATTGAACACATTTTTGTCAATGGTACTCATGATGCTTTGTAAGGTGTATCGTCCAGCTCGATAAGAAGTACGGTGGGATGATATAGTAAGGATAGAAAAATGCATGCACAAATATTTCGTCCAAAAACAGACCACTTTAACGCACGCATATAGATGGGAAGTCCGTAATAAGTTGAGATACATGATCTGATATGCGGTACTTATTACTGTATGTATGTGGCACAGATACATGGGTGTAGATATCATCGCTGTCATACCTAGGCCCCCATTGAATGCCTGCCATCTATATAGTCACGTGATCATCCCTTCTATAAGGTGCTTATCTCTCGAAGAGGATCCTTTCTTCTTCAGCATAGCTCTTTCATCTGATTGCTGATCTACGATGCTATTTCCATACACTGAAGTGACGCGTGTAACAACCGAGGGTATTGCGGATACAATAAGCATGGAATAACGATGATTCGTTTAAATTTAGGATTTGATAGATCGCGATACAAAGTATGAGCAGAGAGGAGGATGTGATTGAATTGCACACAAGAATGGAACTCGGAATAATCCGGCTGTCTGGAGAAGGAAATGCAGCTTAAAACAAACAGTTAAGGGTGACGCGACTGTGTGATACCGTACTACTACTTATAGAATAGCCAAACCATGAATAGTTAGCGAGTGGAATATCTGGATAATTCGGATGAGTGCTGATCAAACGTCCATGCTTGATGCAGTGAATCTAATGCAACTTTCCATCTTAGCCTTGCATACTTCGGACGAGACTTGACAAATGTTCAGTTTGTTCTCAATCAATCGAAATGAAATCATATGCAGACAAGGCAACTTAAACATTTCTCGAAGTTCAAAATACGAATAACCAAAAAAGCCAAGCGTGAGATGGCTTCCTAAATGGTAAATTGCGTTCACTAAGACGCTCTGATTTTACCATAAAGACACGATGCCATAATTGTGGGTAAATTGCAGTACTATCCGATACTCCAGAACAGAAAGCACCAAAGAACTCCTTCATGTACTTCGTTCGTCTTGAGTAGTATCCGTATTATCCCATATATCCAATTGCCATCCTAAACACCCTTGATCTTCCTCCATGTCACCCCATAAATCACAGTAACTCGTCACTTCCACTTGCGACGCTCTTCTCAATTGCATCCAGTATTGCTCTCTCCTCAAATACCGGCCCTTGCCCATCGCACTTCGCAACTCCCTTCAGTCTTTCACTAACCTTTCCTACATCCACCAGCCCCCGCTTGTACAGCGGATGTTTGATGATATAGTCCCATGTCGCACCCGCTGCTAGTAGCCTTTCCCCATCATCACTCGTTACAATCCGATGACTCGGTACCTTGTTCTTATGCGCATACAGAACCTCAGTATAAAAGTCCGTAGGCTTATATCTCATAGGTCCTACATTCGACAAAGGCTCCGAACCTGAACGATTCGAATGCCCAGATGTCGCTTTCAAAATTTCGTTTTCCGTCGCAGCTTTGGTGAGTTGTAGTTTAAGTCGCTCGTTTTCTTGTGCTAGGTTTCCGGAAGTTTCTTCGGAGGCTGCAAGCTTGGCTTCTAGATCTTTTACATGGCGTTCTTTTCGTTCGCGGAAAGCTCGTTGACTGCATTTTTATATTTTTAGTACTTTCCGAATAAAGCTTGAAAATAGGTGAGCTTAAAGAAAGGACCTTACGCTGCGCGGTTCTGGGCCTTGCGCCGGGATTGCGCAGGGGTCAAATCCTCGTCATCGCTATTGCTACCTCGTCGCATCGCATCGTCATTTATATCGGCGGCTATTTCGGTGTACATTGGATGAACAATCGATGGCTTGTGCATGGAGGATGGGGTTGTGGCTTCGGGGATGTGTGAATTGTATTGATTCGCATATTCATAAGGCTGAAATTGATCAAAAACATCCTGCTGTTTGGTGTTAGCAGGCACATTCAACTCAATAGAAATGGTAGAAATACAGGTGGAGAATTGCTAAACTCATCGGTATTTGATGCGTTTGTATGGGTTGGAGTAGGAGGAAGAGGGGGGAAGAACTGAGGAGTCGGATTGTAATACGAATAATCCATTTTGGATGTTGCAGGTAGTTCGTGAAGGCTACCTATTAACCTAGGCGGTGTTCAATATCTTGAGTCTGATATTTTCTTTTGATTAGGTATTATAAGTAAGGTATATACATGTAAATGATAAAGTGTAATAACCGTTGAAATATGTAAATTGGTCAACGGGAAGCATATGTAAATCCCCAGGTACTCGAGTGAGGCTACATACAGGGCTTTGGTAAGGCTCCGCCTGGGCGACAATGATGACTAAGAAGATCACGGGGGTTCGCAGCTAAACTCCGTTTTTCGCCAATATTCGCCAAGCTATTAGAGTATTAATCCCTGCCGACCTCGGGAATCTTTGTAAAATCCAAAAACATCAATGGATCCCCTTAAAAGACCTCTCTAACGAGAAGAGGCAAAGGCAAAGGTAACGTAACGTGGTAAGGCTGAGGATTACGGAGTAGAATCTCTTGATCTGACAAGATGATGCCACCCCATACCACGGATTCTGTCTTCGCTGATATCCATTCCCATTCGAGTGGAGAATTATAACGTGAGATTCCTCAAATATACGCCCGGGTGATCTTGCAGACGCGGGATGTAACTTCACATGTCATTCAAATAAAATTCTAGACTATGTTCTTTTCTACAATAGTCGTGTTCGCTTCTATTTCGTATAGCACATACGCGGCCTCCCGAGGTCGTTGGAACTATCTTCGACATACAAGAGCCTGCTATTTGCAGATGCGTATTTCATATCATATATATGCATTTATTGCTAGCTTCTTAAGGAAATCCTTAATTGCATTTCAACCTTTCAATGGTCTCTCGGGGGCTTGGTGCGATGTCGAAATTCGTTCGAACGCGTTAGACGCGAAGGAACGATAAGCCTTACCTTACCCATATCTCTCTTTCTTGCAATGACAATATCCAGACCGAACTGTTGGAATATACATGTCTTTTTCCTATTTTGCCATTGAAACAATCTATCCGCCTCCCAGTTGTCGTATCTATACGGAATACGGAGGTTGCTTCCTTTGAGCTAGGAGCCAAAGATAACTTGTGATAGCTTGGGACAATCTGGGATATCCATATTGTACATATTATCTGTCGCGATACTAGTGAATCGTACATACGGCCTTAGGCCGCATGGTAGATCCAGACCTGAAATGCGGTCCTGTTATCATTGTTTCTAGCTTGAGCGGCGTTCTTCGGGGATGTCTCGTTGCCAAACCCACTTCCCTCATACTTTCCCGGTCTTGTTTCGAAGTCAGGACTATTTTTGTCGATGGAAAATTAGGTGAGCTACATAGTTATATCTCACTTGTATAATGCTAATCCGTTCTACGAAGAAAATGGTGACTACGGCTCCTAGGTTATCCAAGAAAGGCAAGCTATATAGTTATATTCTTGCCAGAATGGTCGCACAGTCATGGGCTTATATGATTCCCATCGAGTCGGCTTTTCGGGGGATCACAGAAGCTTTATCCCTTGACCAAGAATCTCCCCCACAGGTTCTTTCTGATACAACATGCAGGAATTTAGAGGCAGAAGAGGCATCAGCTCAACTATTAGACTCCACATCAACACCGGGGCCTTCCTTACCTCGAGCTGGACCGGTAGTTGAGGCATGGGATAGCATCTCTGGTGCCTCTTTTATACCCACCCACAAGAATGAATCAATACGAGTTGATCATTCAAACATAAATACTGCACATTCTCCGTCCGATGGGACAGCATCTGTTATTTCCCGTGGATTCGAAGAGGTTCATGGAAACTCTGACTCCAAAAAGAGGCTGAAGACAGATGGCATGAATCACCCAGGGAATTTGCGAGTTACATTCAATGTTGCCACAGAAGATGAGCCCGTCCGGATATCTTTCGTAGATATTCATACCTCAAATTGCGAGCCACGAAAATTCGGTGGCATACCTGTAGATATGGAGAAAGGCCATGGCAAAAAGAGCACTTCGGTTCCAACCATTGATCCATGATCAGGACCAAACCACATAAGAACAGTGTTCTACTTAGTATTTTCCGTATTCCGTATACGGGCCCGTATAGTGATAAGTTCTACATTTTTGATACGTATCTAAATATGTGATAATGAATTCCATACCACTCAAAATATTCCATATTATCATAATATTGAATACCACTGGTAAGATACGCAAATACGAAATTCCAATTGGTGCGGCATATGCCGCACTATCGATTTTTGAAGCTATTCCCATTTGAAGCCATTTCCATTTTTGAAGCTATTCTCATTTTTGAAGCTATTCCCATTTTTCGATCAATCCCTTGCAATATTATCGATTAAATACTTTGCAATTGTATATCCTTATAAATATTCATATTAGATGATACCTACGCAAGTGATATAATTCTTCCTTCATACGTACGATATACCGTATGAGATCCTCAATACGCGCCACCGTTGTACAGTAGTATACTAAGTAGAACACTGCATGAGAAATCCAAAAAATTGGAGTCCTGCAAAAAGAGGCATAATTATGGTTTACTTTCGACGACCTCTACAATTTATACAGAGAAATGAGATGCAAGATAAATATAGAATATAATCTTTTACGATAATCCACAAAACTCCCAACTCCGATAAAGCAATTTCACATATCTCAATTGAGCAGCTCTATCCAATATGTTAGTCCAAAATTACTCCCCATTTGAGTTATGCAAGTGTTACCTGACCAAGTGCATTGTCTTCTTAAAACATATGCACTCCAAACTTTATACGGTTTATCTCCGTCATGGTATGCTTTCCAATCCGCGCAGCCTCTTTTCTATACTTCTTCGCATCATCCAACGCTGCATTACACACTGGGAAACTAGCCCCCTCATTGATGCACCATCAATAATCTCGTTGTATACCAACAAGATTTCTGGTGGTCGAAACTGCAGTCGGACAATGAAAGACTTCTTGATTCTTGAATCCAATTGAAACATTTAAATTATTTGGAACACTCAAACCATTTGGAACATTCAAATCATTTAGAATACTCAAATCATTTGGAACACTCAAACTATTCAGAATATTAAATTGTAGTCAAATATTTACAGCCATTCAAACTATGAAAGTGTTCCAGACTATGAGTCGAAGAAAGAAGGAGCAAAGGGGTATTGTGGGTTCGCGAAATGCCTCACCCAAATCCTCCCACACAAAACGGACGATTGTTCTCAATGCAAAATGCAACTTTCAGAGATTATGTCTGATGTGAAAGAAATAAAAATGCCAAAAGATATTGACGATACATGCGGGATTTGAACCCGCGCATTCTCCGAGGAAAATCACCTCCGTCGGGAATAAGAGGGTGCTTAACCACTTGCATAATGTACCTGTTTGTCCTATTTGATGGATATACTCATCGTTTTGATTTATATAATAGAGAAATTACCAAGCCACGGTATACGGCAATCGGAACTTATTTGTGTGTCTTGGGTTTGAGTGAAAGGGGAAGGAACGAGGAGGCGCTTGCCATATCGAAACATGATAACTTGACGAGGAACACGCGCTTCAAGATATTTTGGAAATATCGCAAACCGCCAGAAATATCCTTATTCGTACAGTAATGATGGTGTCGGTTGCAGTTACTTACATCACCTTAAATCACCAGTGAGTGAAAGGGTTCAACACTTCCCATTTTCCAAAAAGTCATGATTATTCTAACTTTCATTTGATTGTGTCCAACTTATCTAGTCTAATTGCTTGATCTATATTGAATTATCCGAAACATTGGTAATAACTTGAAATGATTTACTCGGATTCGAACGAGAATCCTAAACCATCCTCCTCATCGTTGTCTGCCCAACAATCCCAACTTGTTTCCCGAAACTCTTTCCTACACGCTTTTGTTTCTTTCTCCATCGATTCATCAATCTGCTCTTGGGAATATGGCGCCGCCTCACGAACAACGAGCAACAACAATGTTCTGATCTTCTCCTGCTCCGGAGTCCAACTCAAGTCTTTGCAGCTTTCTAGCGAGAGCATGATAAGGGCTTTAAGAGTTAAATTGGCATCATTGCCACCTTGGTGGAGAGAATTGTGGGAAAATGGAATTTGGAAGAATTCCAGTATGGACCAAAGCCACATTCTGATCTTTTCCTTGATAAGTCGTCTGCCGACTTCGGCCGTGTCGATCAAGATAATATCCGGAAACTTTCTTAGGTCCGGCATCAACCCAAACTTCCTCAAATTGGTAAGATCTGAAGAAATTCCATTTGCTATCAGAATCACCTGACGGGCCTCTATTGACTGATCTAGAGGGCTTCCAGTCCGAAAGATCCGTTCAATCATACTTTTAACATTATGTCTTGCCATTCTTTTGGTTTCGCCATATCGAAATCTCGTGCTCGCACCCTTGTGGCGATGGAGGGAGAAGCTGTAGCTCGATAGGACCTTATTCACATCAATCGTCGGTTGGTGCTTCGAAATCTTGATGTCCCTGGTATCTAGAGTACATATGCCGACTTCTTTGATGTCGTCTTGAAACTTTGTTACCTCAAGATCTATGGACACAATGATGCAGTCTGTGAAATCATCAGGACTGTCAAGTCGAAATGGTTGACAATTGCATTCCGATAATTGAGATAACACCTCAGAAGGCAAACCACAATTCTGCTGTAAGATTCGGATGATTTTCTGCTCCCGGCATGGTCGACAACGGGCATCTGGAGCTGTGCAAGTACCCGTCTGGAGAATGTTTAAATCTTTACTATTGAAAATCATTGTGTGTATATTGGAACTCGACAGTAAAGATATTTGGTAATAGATATGGTGAGATGGTTTGAAAATTGTGTATAAAAGTTTGAAGAAATAATTGATTCAAGTGATGATTGAAAACCGAGGAAAATCAAAAAGTGTGCACAGATATAGATAATTCAGAGTAACTAGTGAGCAAGCGCAATTTGAATAGAAATCCGCTAGCCTAGATTGAGTCAAACTCTGCGGGGTTGAGGGGGTGGACGACTGACTAGTGACCACCACCAGATACCGGAATCTCATTCTCTTCACAGAGTCATAATTCCTTTTCCCTTGCCTAACTAGTAAATCTTCAACTTACTTATATTTCCTTGCATGACCGTCACCGCAAATTCTGACTCGACTGTCGCAAGACATTTGTTCTAGATAGTCGCAAAGTTAGTCTGAAAATGAGAGATTCCTGTACGTAGACTGCGCAACGGGGCCCCGCGGGGCGGGTATTGGAGCTGGCGGGTTATTTGCAAATAATCTGCAAATAATTTATCTATTTGTGGAGTGATGGGTTATTTGTGTATTTGCGGGTTATTTGCGGATTATTTGCACCCGCCCCGTACGGGGCGGGTATTTTTTGCGCAGTCTACCGGTACGTACTTTACTAAATAAACCTCTTATCTAAAGATGAAAACTCTTTTCAAAGTGAGCCGAGCTGCGTAAGGGACTGTTTAATCGTCATATCAGAGTTGGGGCCTTGAAGAGTGTTATGAAATCTGTAAGCCTGAGAGTCCATCTGATTGCCAAGCCTGAATTGGGATATTGAAGAGTGTTATAAGGTACTTGGATATAAGTTTGGTATGCAATCTACTTTGTACATTATGATCTTGAATTCACGAATGCATTTAAACAGTTTGAAATCCTTTAGTGTTTTGATGTAATCTAATATTGAACTTTTTTGAAACAGTGCATTGGTTGCAATAACCAAACCATTCTCAAATTTCCACAGCCTTTTGAATATTGAAAGATTTCACATGTGATTTCAATCTGGACTATTGATCATCCTGCGAGTTCACCACTAAAATAATCAAGCTAACTGTATTATCCCACAAGATGAAAAGAAGCGAAGAGAAAACCAGTCAAGTCCTCACTTCTTCACCTCCAAGTCCTCTCAATCCACAGGACTAGTTCCTCTCCACCTCTTCGCTTTATAAACAGGAGTTTTTTCCGTGACCGCCTTCCACATTCTATCTTCTTCTTCCACGATCATACGTTTTTCGATTTGCAAACAAGCTTGCTTGAGACTTTTGAGGAGTTCGGGGGAAAGAACTTGATGACCCCGGAGTTTGAGGTCGATGTCGACTTCTTCGTCGGAAAAGGAGGAGGATAGTGGACTCGGAAGCTTTGTTCGTTGTCGCCTACAAGGCATTTTGGAATGATACATCGAGAATATTCGAATGCGTATTATCTTATGTGTTTTGGATATTGGAAATGGAAATGGTCCTTGAAAATAAATGATAATGAATGTATATATAGGTAATTAAAAGCTTGTAATATGATACAGTCGAGAACAATTTGTGTGTTATTATACGGTAGTATAACAGTGGCACGTATTGAGGCTCTAGTACGGTCGGTCGTACGAACAAAAGGGAGGTAATATCTATTTCGTAGAGATTAGCTAAGAGTTCTTAGAAATATTAAAAATAATAAGGATATGCGGAGATACTAGAATTCAAATTGTAATGCTCCTAAAATTCCGAAATATATTCTCAGGACTGGCATGGTTTCCTACTGATATGGCTGTAGGAGATCACGAGGAAGCCCGAAGCCTAGATAACTTTTGGAGTCTATACCTGTTGGTTATCACCTCGGTGGTAAGTACTGATCAATACTATAAAATAAAAGTTAAATTGGTATGAATTGTATATCGATTAAAGGTAGATCTACGTAGGGCTTATATGCCCGCTGCGCAGGCGGGTAGGCCGCATGTACGATTCACTAGTATCGCGACAACCTCATTCCAATTTGAATCCCGTATTTTCGTATCTGTTACTCCTTTCAGGAGTATTAATGTTATAAGAATTTGATGCCACATACATAGATATTATTACAAAATGTAGTATGTATCATTATACGGGCCCGTATACGAAACACTGGAAATACGAATGCAAGCACTGGTCGATAAATATAAACAATTTATTCTGGATAAAAAGCCTGGGCGACGAAGGAAAGATTTGGAGGATGGAAAGAAATATGTTTCGTCTGGACTCTAGAAGAGAATGTATGGGTTTTTGGAGAAATAGATGATCAAGATATTAATTATAGACAATAATTCTTCTGTGATGTAATTCTTCTATGATGCAAGTAGGTGATTGTGGGGGAGCTAAATAGGGCGTATCGCTTAAGCCAATATCGCCTAAGCTGATTGACTAAGCGAATCCTAGAAAGTATACCTAGCTTGGGCCTAACAAGTCATGGTAGTGGGAAGCGGACCTAACTAATGACACAAAATTCCAGCTAATTATATGGAACACGTGTACCATACATTTTCTGACCCAATTCCAGGTGGCCTCATTTTCTCACCATTTTCATCTCCGGTGATGCCGTTTTTCGAGGTATGGTACTCGGAGGAGAAGGGGAGGAGAGGAGTAGTAGAGAGATGAGATACATCCGAACAGTAGGTCCTGTCTTTCATTGGAAATAAGGTAGTGGAAAGTTAGTTGAATTGATTAGCTTGTAGTTTCCCTATTCTTTTCCTTCTTTTTGAAGAGAAATATACATATGCACCGAGTGAGGACTGTTAGATAATTTCCAAAGTTTTTGCTATACATCAGATCTTGATTACCTAATTGTGTCCGAAACATCCGGACTTGGCCCAGTATAATCTAGCGTAACAAAACCTTGAAAGTCATCGCTATCCAAGCATACTTGAATAATATGAAAACTTCCATGAGTCTCGAAAAGATATAACACTGAAGTTGGGTGAAGAGAGTCAGCACTGCTTGACTACATAACTGAATCATGGACTTGAGGAACTTTTCGACTCTTCTTAGTGAAGACTCATTTCCATACAAATCTCTGAGAATTCAGAAAACAGTAGAAGTTGTTCAAGAACAGAAGGGTTTTCTCTAAGCTCCTGTTTTTAGTAGCTGTCATTCAATGGCCAGTGGCTCAGGTATTTAGAATCTAGTTAGAACTACAACACCCCAGGTTTTCTTCGATGTATCATGTAATTGTCCTACAATTTCTTTTGTCTCTTAATTATTTAGTTGTTAGGAGAGACTTCCAGGTTCTGCCACAAACTATTTTGTTCCCTAGGATATTTCATGTTGCAGTACACAAAGAGCGACATTTAATATTTAGTCCCCTATAATTTCCACAAGAATTCCAAAACAGTACAGACCAGTACAGGACTCCTTTACCACCTCATCACTCCATCAAGCAACAAGAAATCAACTTGAAATCACCAATACCACATCAAACTTTCCTCTCAAATTTTTGCCATGTCAAGAAACAATCCATTTTCCAATATTCCAGCAAGTGATGGATATTCCGATTCACTACTCAGACATACTTGGGAGCAGGGTTATACGACGGGCCAACTTGAACAATGTCACAAGCAGATTAAAACGTTGGATTGCCTCCTGAGAGAACTCAAGGAACGATCAAATGCTTCCACTGCTGGGGCAACGGGCGGTACAACAAACGAGGCCCCATCTAGCGGTCAAAAGCAAGAGGAGGCGAGAAATAATGATGGCGGTCAGAAGCAATAAGAGTTGACACTGGATGGATCTTGACTACGGAAGGTCGCGAGAAGAGGGAAGGGGGGGCGAGGAGGATGGAAGAAAGTTGAATGGTGGTATGAAGGTGTAGGTGGATTCTAGATTGAATTGTTGGTTGCAATACCGAAACTCCTCTCATCAGTGTTGACACTTTTGCTTACCAAGGGATCCTTTCCTTTGGTTTCTAGGCTTCGAATTCTAGTTGTTTTGTAAACTTTCTTTCCACGCTTGATATTAGGACGGGGATAATTGACTCTCAACATTAAGATATGTTGCGAATTCCTCCCTATGTTATCGACATATTACTAAAACCTTGAAGTATTGCCACCACGATGCCCAAAGTCTGCAGCTCACGAAATGGAAAACTAGCCTTTATCCAACGAGGATACTTCTTTCCCTTTGTCTGCCAATACTTCGCCATCAAGCCGGATTTGCAAAAAACAAAACTTTTCTTCCGGATTCAAGTCTGCTACCCAAGTTTCCTCCAGCCTCCCAAATCTGAATTATGGCAAGTAAGCGCGTTACCATACTCGAAGTTGGTAGTGATGCCAATCAATTAGTATTGGTTCAAGGGTCTTAGAGTCAACCATCATATATTATCGACTAGCATCATTTGGTAGCGACGCAAGTGTGAATCCCTCTTTACTTCTGCATCGTTCGAAGTCAAGGTTAATATCCATGACAGCATCATCTCAGAACGTTTGCGCACTGTCGGGGATTATTGGCCATCGATGAATCCGGAGATCAAATATAGGATACTATGCGTGTCAGTGATGATCCTACGGGTTGCAAGCGGAAGCAGAGCACAGCCGGGCACCTGCCGCAATCACAAAAGCCTCTCGTTCATCCGTTTCCATGAAATAATTGCAACAAACCTCCCATTCTTGCATAACCCAAACTCTTGTCTGTGCGAAGTCCTGGCAATGTGGTGCAGGATCAGGTATAGTACGTTAGTTGGCCTATTGTCATCTGCAAGTCGCAGGAGCCCACCACTGGCGGAGTGGCTATGTTGCAGAACCAGTTGGATCCCGCTAAATCTTAATACCCTGCGCCTGGACGAACTTTGTATATATGGAACTGTTGTGAATTTGGATGAAAGTCGAGATTCGAGGTTGGAAATCTGGTTGTGTAGATTATATTACTGTACGGAAGTATTGTTAGCTTGTGCCATGAGATGAATAGGTTAAGGCCAGGAAACCACCAGAGGAGAATTCAAGCTATCTGGTCAGATCTACTTTGCGCTCGATACTCCACTCTACCTTAAACGTTGGGGACTTTCTGTGGATTTGTTGAATATTGATAGGATGAGATAGATGCATTGTTCAAATATCGAGGATGCTTGGGGTGGAGGTGCATTGTTCAAATATCGAGGATGCTTGGGGTGGAGGTGAAGCACTGTACCGTTTAGACCTTTGGGGGTCGATGGGTTGCTCTCATAAATCCAAGAAAGTCTCTGTGGTGGTCCATACAAATGTGCAAAATCTGGCATTTTTGTAAATCTTTCAGTTGCATTGGGAAACTCAGGTAATAGATATGACCAGGGGGACCAGAGGGGAAGTGCTCTTATAATCCAGGGCACTCATGCGTACTGCTCTTTTGTTATGAGTTTAGGTAAGACATAACTTGACTGCTTGGTTTTGATGTGTTGAAGTAATTGGAAAGCAGGCCTTTGTACAGCCAAAAAGTTGTTGATAGACTGTTAATCTGTAGATGCTTAGTCCAGTAATTCTTAACTTGATATCTCTTTGATATTCTAATCACCATGAACATTCACTTATGATAGAGTCACTGACTTATCCGAGATTCACACCAATCAGATATTCCGGTCGTTCCTTCTCTCGACAAATATCTACCAATACAAAACCAAGGACCCGGAGCCGAGATCTCCTTTCTACACCTCTTCAACCACAACAACTCTTTTACGACAACTTTTTGAACAGCTACCTTTCAATCAATAATTCTTTGAACCAAATACTTTTGAATCCATTCTTCCTCACTATTGTACTCCTGGTCAAGATGTCTTCCTTTAAACCTGTCCCCAAAGACGAAATCCCCAATCCTGTCGATGAAAATAGTGTGGCAGCAATAAATCATCGTAATAGGTCGATCTTGTACGCCAGCAACAATCCCAACAATCCCAACCCTCCCTTCAATCCTTCCGTTTTGAATTTAATCAATAACATGGTATGTTCTCTCTTTTTTATCTCCAGATCGACGATGTTCATTGTCTCCATGACTTTAAGTTTCTTTGCGGACATCTTTGGGCAGGGAAAGGAAGGCCCTATCACGCGATATCTTCGCATTTTCTTATTTTACAGGACTACATCTAATTCAATCAACAGCCCAACGACGAAGCTTCCGAAGCCAGGCTCTTGGCTCGCACACCCGAGAGAAGAGACAGCACAGCCGAACTCCTCGACGGCGTCGCCGATAAACTTGCAACTTCCCAGGGCGCAGGAAGTGTCGATGAAAAGAATGAGAGCGTCGAGCCAAAGCCAACCGAGCCTTCTTTCTTCCGATGTTGCCAGGTGAATGATTCCCATCCAATCTACGCATCTCCCCAACATGCACCTCTCTCCACCTTCTCTTCTCTCTATGGTCCCATACTAATATATATGCACCATCTAGTGTGGATTTAAATCAAAATATCCAGCCGGTCAAGGAGAGAATGGGGAAGTCGAACGTCTCGCCTGTCAAAGAGAGAATGACAAAGTCAGTCTCGTCCAAGGCAAGGAGCAGAGCGTCCTTATTGTCACGGCGTGTACACATTCGAAGTGTTCGAGATGTGTCAACGTGGACGAGAATAATGTGCGCATTGGGATCAAGCCCTGGGAGTTGAAATGGACAGGTCCTGATAGTTCCACACAAGAATAGGAAGTTTGTTTGGGAAGCTGCTAGGGAACATTGGCGTCGTTATTGTTCGCGGTGTAGGTGTACATTTTACAAATAGAGTGGGATCGGATCGGACGGGATAGGATGGGATGAGATGGCATTCAAGAATAAATTTAATGCTTTTGCAAAGTTGTGACTTGGAGTATTACGCAATGTTCTAACTGAATTCAATACTCCAGGTGGATTCGATGTTCCAAATGGTTTCAATGTTCTACACCAATTCAACATGCCAAAGAACGTCAATATCTGAATCAAATTCGACAAACAAGAATCCCTTAATGTTGGACTGCAGACCAGACTATTGGAAGCCACACGGATACTCGGATGGTGAATTGTCTGGTGATGAGGCCCTACTGAAATGTCCATATATCATTAATCTATAACTATAAGCCCACTCTCAAATATGAACATCAATATGTGCAGTTCTTGGAGATGTATCTACTCTCGCACCAAGATGATTGCACTCAAGGAGATTTTTGTTGCTGGGATTTACTATCTAAAAGTTGCCCACTTCATGACAAAAAAATTAAGATCAGCATCTGAAGAAGAAAACTCAAAGCAGACAGTCATCGAGTATCTCACTTCTCAGAAAAGGTAGCTGGGGCAGCACTTCCATCCTCCTCGGGGACCTGAGCCTGGGCTTGCTCATCAGGTTCTTGTCGGAGGCCTTCGGCCGTTGCTCCTTCGCTTTGCACGAAATGTGATATGCGTTCTCGGGGAAGCCAGGACCCTACGGGGGTGAACCACCAGGAGAGGACGGCTAGGATTGTTACTCCCCCCATGATTATTGGGGCATCTGTGGGCGTTAGCATATGACCAACTATTGGCTGAGTTATTTGGGTACTTACAATTCAAGGTAGCCGCGCTGACAGGAAACGAATAAGGACTAAAAAGGATTGCAACAACCCAAGCATTCCAAAAGATGGAGATGAATTGAAATGGTTTGCTCCATCTACCCAAACTCCATCTTGGCTTGGGGAATGTATGTGGGGTCAAGAAAAATCTTCCAAAAGCAATAAGTCCATAGGCGGCCGCTGATGGGACACCAGCAGCAGAAATGAGAGATGTGAATGCGACGGCAGAGGGCAGGATTGTGCAAGTCACAAGTGAGGCGCAACCCCAAATTACGAGGACGGCATTGCGAGGTTGACCTTCGGGAGACACACGTGATACCCATCCCGAGAATGGAAGAACGCCATCACGAGCTACGGCGAAGACCAGTCGAGATGCGGCGACAATGGCAATTGCTGTGTTGAACCAAAGTGCGACTACTGCAATAATGTTCATGAAGACGTGGCCACCCTGTCCTAAAACGATGGCATAAAGAGGTACAAATGGTTGAGGCGAACCATAAGAGAACAAAGTTTCTGGATCGGGCGTGCAGAACAGAAATAGTATGATTGTCGCAAATCCTCCGATTCCACTCACAATCACACTCCAGAAGATACCTCTAGCGGCTGTGATTGAAGCGTTCTTGGTTTCTTCCGCGACGTGTCCAGAAGCATCGAATCCAATAAGAATACCTGCGGTAGCAAGATAAGATAAACACCAATTCCACCCAGGAGATGCTCCAGTTCCATTGTAGGTTGTCAAGAATGCCTCCTGTGGAGTGCGAAACCCAATCGTCTTGGCAGCTCCAATTGGTAACCAGATAAGGTTGAGTACGAAGTCAAGCATGACCAAAAAACTCGAGATCCAGAAAACATATTTAAAGAGACGAGCTATTCCAATAGGTCAGGATTTGACGATAATTTTATATCGGATATAACGACTCACGTGGTAGAAAATTCACGATTGCGGCTAGTGCAAGAAGGACTTCAGTACAAATCCATTGAACTGCTCGGAACTTGATGTCACTGGTATCCGTTGGAAAGTCCACATTGAAGACAACGATTTCCTGATAAAATTATTAGATGACATTCCATGAATGGCAATCACTACTCGTAAGGTCGTGGGAGTATCACGTGAACGCAAACTTAAACTTACCGAAAGCATGTAATTTACAGCTCCTTGGGTGTTGCCTGCAGCATCATTAGAATAACTCAAGCGATGATTGATCCGGGATGAGCTTACTTGCACAAAATGTCATCCAAGCAGTAGTACTCCACCATGCAACGACGAATCCTAAAAGTCTTCCATATTTGGGACCTCCAGCTTCAGCTGCCCAGATATAGATGGAACCAGCCGAAGGAGATGCAGAACAGACTTCTGCTATGACTGCTGCAGTAATGAATGTGAAGAAACATGTTACGAGATAACTCGTCCTAGATATTAAAAATTGTTAGATATTATATCAAAGATTTTATACTTGGGCGGACAACTAACCAATAAGCTAAAGGTCCTCCGGAGGCAATTCCGGTGCTGTAAGTGACTCTCACACCTCCAACAAAGTACAGGGCAGCGAATGATGTTGAGAAATTCTCAATGAGAGTGTACGTTCGATGTAAGACCTATATCATTTGTTAAGTCGTTTGTACATACCATACTGTACCCTCACATTTTTCAAATAAATTTCTTAACTCACGGGTTTGTAGCCAAGAGTTTCCTAGATAAATAAGATCAGCTGAATGCCATAATTGAAGACCAAACAATCCAACAAATGAAAGGAGAGGAGAGGAAAAGACAACTCACCAATTGAGCATCATCTCTTGCCTCAATTATAACACTCTTGTTATCTTCCCCTTCGTGAACCATCTTGAGTACTTGACTACCTTAAGACCTTAAGGTGTATGGATGGTTGAGAATGATCGAGGGAAGAGGAAGTGGAAGTGCAAGTAGGTACAGTCAGAGAAGAACAAATTAAATGTGCCAGTGAATGATCTTAAGTCATTTTTGAATTTTATACTACTGTTATATTAATACCTAGGTAATATTATTACTATTATTCCTTATATTCCCGAGAATATCCGTTGCCAGTGAGAAGAGATTTCTAGTGCGTAAACTTACCTAACCTTACTACCAGTACTCGGTACCTCCAAAGTCCGTCCCATTCCACATTCAGGTTCCAGGGTGTCATCGAGCTGGAGGTCAATCCATCTTTGCCCGTTTTAATATACATACTGAATTTAAGAAAGATGGACTGTAATGGGTGTAGAAAACATTGTAGGGGAAGAGAAGTGTTAAATTGAATATTGTATTATATATCTACTATATACTATATCCATTATAAAAGGGTTTGGTTAATGTCAATCCCGAACAGGAATGACCACAAGTTCCACAACATGAGTGCCACAACTCCGCCTTTACCCCACCTTTTAAAGCATTCTTTTGACAAAGACTTTTTATACTTGAAAGATGACGTCTAAACATAATCAAATACAAATTCTGAGAGATTGTGGTTTAGTGGTATAATTCTTGCTTAGGGATTTATCAGCCTATATGGTTGATTCTCCATGTAAGAGGTCCCCGGTTCAATCCCGGGCAATCTCCATTTCAGTTCACCTTTTTTTTTTTTTTTGGTTTTCCCATCTCTGCTTACTTCTTCTTTTTTCTGCTGATTGTGAAGGCAGGAATGATCAGTAAATTGTTACGTAATCTCTTCCTTCAATCAGTTAGTATAAAATACGTATTTTAGCTAGCCATTAAGGAATGATGTATCCAGAAGGAGTGTGAAGATATCTTTCGCATGCGATATGTTCTAGATCAAGATTTGGATGATCCCGATATTCGGATGTTTCTTAAGGAATTCCCTCCTAGAGCTTTTCCTTCAGGTTGCTCTCAGACTAGCCGTAAATGACCTTCGAGGAATACGAAACTATTCACTTTGGTGATCTTGCGCGAAGACTTCAATACGTGCCAGCTTATTTGAACAAACGCCATATCAAGGTTTTGGAAAGGCTTCCGGAGTACCAGGCGTTTCAATTGGAACTGTCCCATGAACCTCCTTCAGTCAGTGACTACCTTGACTTCCCGACTTCTGAGATAATCCCTCCCTCCGTCGGTTTCGACCACCTCCCCTTCCGAGAGTACCACTTCCATCACTTCCATCCTCCGTAGCAATACATCAATTTCCCATCCATCTATACAGCCATCTACCGTTAGCCATACGTGTGAAATGGCCTCGCATCTTCAAAGAGACCGTCGGTAGTAATCATTTCTTGCCATTTCTGCAATCGTCAACAATGAGGAACAGACACAGCCCAATATTGTTTTCACCAGCCAAGCGGATGCAACCTCAGCCCTGTTGGGTAAATGTACATCATTCAAAGCAACTTATCGAGATATTTGAATCTTTAAACTAACGAAACTTATGGAAATCCTGAAATCTGCTATGGGCACATCTGTTATGCCATATGGGAGAACTGCTCTCAAGTTCAAATCAAGTTTTAGGCCGGGTGGATATACTTTACTTTATTATGTACATAAATTACTGTTGAGAGTAGCCAGGGCCGTATGAGCCGTACGGACCGCGAGGCGGCCCGTAGGCCTAATACGGTCTAGCGCCCTATCTCAAGCTTAAATAGCATACAAGGTTCAATCTTAGTTCTATAGTAATTTCAAATAACATCACACAACTTGCACCTTCACGTGATCTACCTTTTCAACAATTACAATCGGAGATCCAAATACAAAAACGCCTTGAGCACTTGGAATCTGAATATATTCGTGCCGGTCTAACGTCTATCAATTCTTATGCATAAACTTGTCCATAACTGTGATCGCTTTTTTTGTCCACCACTCTACAAATGCCATCCGTATAAAGATCGGCTACTTCATCATCGCTAGTCCAATACAGTAAGATCTTATCGATTGCTAAGGCAGGCTATCAAAGGTTCAGTTAGACATCAATAAAAGTCTCATAGTCTTTGGCGCAATCAAATCGAAATCAGTCAGCCCAACAAGTTGGCTGTTCTCCAAATGACCTCGCCACGTGATTTGAAAATATGGAGTACGGCGATCCAGAAGACCATTTGATGTTTGTTTCTCTCTCTCAATCCACCTCGAGATCAATTCATACCTGGAAGTATGAATATTTCAAGACTCACCTCACCTCGCCCATGTACTCATGTTGACTACACGCATCCTTATTGTTCATTCTTCGAGAATCGAGATCAATCAATTTCTGACATTGCTGACATTGCTGACATTTCTGACATGAGAAAGCTTAATTTATCAACCAATAATTTACGAGTATAGATCAAAACAAAACAACAAATATGAATGAGACAAAATTTCCATTTCTGTCGCACCCCTTACTTTGCTTCTTCGAATGACGGGTAATCTTAAAGCAAGGCTTTTCATTTCAACATGTTTTTCTTCATCTCTGCGTTTATGTTTTGAAAAATTCACCCCTTGGTACCATTGAACCATGAGTTCATTCACCGATAACCTCCTCCCGATATACATCGTGGGAGAAACCATACGCGCAAATTATGCATACTTTGCCTTCCAAACAGCTCCTCAAATCACTCCATCATTGATTGCCCTCCTTTCAGAGACATTGAAACTTGCCATCGCAGCTATCATTATCAACTATTCTGAAGGACTTGCCTCGATAAGACAAAAGTGCAATAGGAATGGCTTCAAGGACGTTTTACGATACGGCATTCCTGCTGCCTTTTATCTCACAAACAACCTCATTTATTTTACTGTTCTGCCATCCACATCACCGAGCCTTCTCCAAGTATGTATGCTAGCAAAAATCCCGGCGACGGCAATCCTGCACCATCTTTGGGTTAGGAAGCAAGGCAATGCTCGATCATGGATATCTCTTGGGTTCCTTTGCTTTGGGCTCTTTCTCTTCAATATACCCTCAGGCGACAATACAAAGGGTTGGCTTGTGGCCCCTGTGGCAGGGTTGGTTATAGCGGTGTTCTCTGCAATCGCTAGCATTGCTAGCGAGTCCCTCACCAAGATTGGATCATTTTGGGAGTCGCAACTATGGCTTTACCTTTGGGGAGTGTTCTTCTCTATCATCTCATTTCCTGTCGCTACCAGTCTGACCACTGATCGCGGGACGAATATAAATCTTTCGATGACATCTACTGTTACAATCGCGATATATTTTTCATGTCTGACCTCTGGTGTTGGTTTGATTGTTGCCGCTATGCTCAGGAAGAAGGACAACCTCATGAAGTTGGTTGGGACTTCAATCAGCCTGCTCACGATTGCGGCAACCCAATACGCCATATTTCCAGCATTGCGGGCATCGGGCTTTACAAATTGGAAGATAATAGGTGGCTTGGTGGTCATTGTCTCTACTGGTTGTTATAATTACTTCAAGGATACGTCCCCGGAAAGTGCCAATTCGTTGAACCAGCTACTTCCAACTTCAAACGAGTATGCTCAAGATGGTGATATCTCAGAACTCGAGAAACCATCTACCGCATCGGCTTTGGGAAGAGTATTCTCAGGGCTCCCTTCTGTTCGTCCAACATCTTCGTCGGAATCTTACGACCTGCTTGAAACTCGGCAACTCGAAACTGAAGAAAGCGCATCATCTACCAACAAGCATTAAGTTTGAGACCACGGGACGCGCCCCGGAAGACTTAGAGAACCTCGTTTACTCGGAAGCTCTGATCCTTGGAATTTTTGATTGAGTTTATTCAAAACGTCGACTTCTGATCGGGATCTTTCATCGTGGTGATCCAAGTTTCTAGCATCGACGTTATAGGAATGTTGGAAGCTATATTGTCCTAATTTATCACATTGTTGATTGCACAAGCAACCTTGTTTCACCATGCTTTAAGTTTATATCAGTGGCTCGAGGATTCTTGGAGATTCTTATATGAACAGCTGGCGCAATAATACAATTTATTCATTGGTCAGTAACACCAATATATGTGCCACTTTGCAGTATGATTAAGCTTGTAGGGCATCAGAGTATTCACGGATCAGTACGTTGTACCTTACCTAGGTATGTATACCAAATAGAGGACAGACAAAGGTGCCAAATTTTAAACGAACCATCCAATTGCTGTCGCCGTTTCTTATGACATCCCTATCCCAACTCCTACAAAATCATCTCTTATGCAGCTAGATGAGCATTGGGCCCTAGGATTTTCAACACCCCATTCAAATACTACACATTTCAACCCCCATTTATTCTGCAAAGTTTTGCGGCCGTAAATTTTACTAGAGTTCTAGGGATTTAATCCTTGTCGTCTTTGATTGTTTCATCGTTTTTTTTTCATCTGAGCTAAGCCTCGTCTATCTCATCTCCATGCAGTTCGGGTTCGCGGTGTCGCCCAAAAGGGCTAGTGGCAGATCTTCGTCGAATGACTGACCAATCAGAACACCATCACCGTCTACTTTCAGCCTAAATGCCAAGTTTAGATATCGTCAGCCTTAAACTTAGTTATAAGGTTGACGGGATGGATGACTGTGCCTCCAGCTATAAGTATCCCCCAATTTCTGCTGCTCCAATCTGCTGCACTCTCTACACAAGAAGGAAGCACGATGGCGTGATGGCGTCTAGTAGGTATAATCCACCGATGGATGATACTCCCACAGGGCTGTGTGATCTACCATTGGTTTTGCTTTTCGTTTTGAGAATGTGATGAGTTCCATATCATGGAACCCAAAAAGGTGTATAAAGAGGAACTGCCAAGCTCTCATCTACTCTGGATATCAACTCTACAATCAAACATTCTTTACCTTTATAGTCACTGACCTTCTTGATCTGATATATCCCATATCCTGCATATTACGTAGCCGTACTTTACTCCTTCCCAACAATGACATTGTCAGCAACCGACCCGAAAGGTCTCACCGTCGTCCTTTTAATAGTCTACATTATCCTGTTTCAACCTGCCATCTACATTCTTTTCAAACACGGTCGATCGGGCATTCTAGGCTGGATCTCCATTCAAGTATTTTGTTTAATCCGAGTCGTGGGCTCTGCCATCACTCTTCACGAAGAAGCCATCCATTCCACTTCGAAATGGTCTATTCTTGTCAATTCTATCGGTTTAAGTCCATTGCTACTAGGTAGTATGGGAATACTCCATGAAGCGTATGCATTTCCTGCCATTCGTTTTGCTCAAACCCACTCCTCCCCGCTGTAGAGACTACCATGATACTTACAACAGAATACCTAACCATGACTCCAGACATTCCGCGCGTCTCCACCTCCGTCCCACGCGCGCCAAACGCGTCGAATACATCCTCATAATCCTCTACCACAGTCTCGTCTCTCTCGCTCTCGGCCTCCTCATCATCGGCACCATCTCCCTCATCAACAACAACCTCACCAGCGGCAAGAAAACCCTCGCCAAATGCGGATTAAGCATCCTCCTGCTCTGTTTCGCCATCCTCGTCGGCGTCACAGTGGCCAACCATAGCACCACCAAGAAAGAGAAAAACGCCGGTGCGTATAGAGAAGGCACGACTCTTTTGTGGGGCGTCACGGCGGCGCTGCCGTTTGTGGGCATCAGGGTGTTTTATGCGGCGGCGGTGTTGTCGCATATGCTTAGTGGGACGAGTAATGGCTTTACGCGGAGTGAGGGGGCCAAGGTGCTGCTGGGTGAGATTCCGGAGTTGCTGGTTATTGTTGTTTTGGTCGGGGTGGGGTTTGTTACGAGGGATATTGTACGGGAGAGGATGGAGGGGGGAGAGGGGGGAGAGGGGAGATCTTTGGGTAGTGAGCCGAGGTATGAGGAGTTGTCTCGTTTGAGGGGGACGGGTGGTGTGTAGAGGGTGTTGTGGGGGTCGTGTGGGGTGCTTCGTCGTCTATTTTGCTACGTGTAAATGGGGGCGATGACATGTCATTCAATGACCAGAGATGGATGGAGGGAAGACTGTACGAGTAGAAGCAGATACGTCATTTCATTGGTTTTATTATATATCCTTAGTAGAGTACTCTTAAATTAAATGATTTTCAATACCAGCGGTTATGAAGCATCAATCAAGCCTTCCTCACCATAAAAGAAATTTAAGTCGTTCTCAAAGCCGATGCATTCTAGACTGTATCCCAAGGAGCAACAGTTTCAGTTCTTCCTTCCTTTCCCTTCTAGCATCAATCACGATTCCGTTTTTTGGTATGAAGTTTGTTTGATCTGGAAAAGGGGCGCCGAGTATCTGGCTATGGATTGTTGTATTAGTTAGTGCTCACCTACATGATTTCTCTGTTCGTACTATCCCCCCCCCCGGACTTGAGTAATTTTCCCAGCACTTGCAACTTACTCAGAAGAACGGGGGGGGGTTTTTTTCAGAAGAAGCTCAAAGAAAACAGTCCCTGGAGATCTTCAACTGCTCATCTAAATACGAAAAACGACAAAACTGGATAGAGATATATTTCCTCTATATTTGCAACCAACCCCGAAGCTTCGGACATACCTACCTAGTAACTGCCTCGCCTCGCCTCGCCTCGCCTCATATAAATTTGATTTTAACGAACAACCATCACCTATAACCAACCGGCCCACCCACCATAAAATATCACCGAGTAGGTAACTCTGAAGCCACCCATCTAAAACCACAACCGCAATACTAAATTTCCACCCGAAAAGAAAAGAAAAGAAACACATAGAAATCCAATCCATGCGCAAAAATAGAATCAAAACACATAATGGTTATTCATCACCTACCTACCTACCAAAACAGCATCTCGAGTATCAAGATAAAGACAAAGGAAGCACTTGCCAAAGACTTTCTCCTAACAATCATCCATGCATATATGGATCTAGCTATTTAATAGGGCAGATCGAGAGCCAATCCTGTGCATCTTTTGGATATCCCAACCTCCTTCCCAAAGCGTTGAAATGAACCCCGATCTCTTCAGCTTAAACGCTTCTCGGTTCCCGGTTTTTGTTACCCTGCCTATATATATATATATAGATGGTAGATAGGTAAATAAATACATATGAATCCACACCATGGATATCTCCACAGCATCCAATTCGACACACCAAAACTCCATCAGATAAAAGTACTCGTGTTAGAGAAGCCGGAGAATATTGATACACGTATTCACTAATACCATATCAAATATGATTCCGAATGTTTCCAGGAACCTTGCCATAAGCTCCTTCTTTGAAACGCTTGTAGATGTTGACAGCATAACGATTGGACAGAGGAAGAGAGAAGAGAGAAGAGAGCTTTAGATGTGAAGAAAATTCATTTTCTGCGCACTTCGCCCAACTTTAGCATTCCCGCATTGTAATCCGAGAACGAATCCCCATCTAGTACACAATCCAACTCCTCTTCATTCTCCAACGAAATCTCATGTTCATAAATCCCATCTCGGAACAGGTATATGACCGCAAGTTACTACAACAGTGAAAACCCTGGACAGACAACGAAGATTAAAACATGGGATGAGTGAGCACTTGCAGTAGGTATTACAACATGAGAAACACAAAAGGCGCATTGCACCACCAAGACACGCACGCATAGATAGAACTCATAATTGAAGAACGCTTATAAACTCATATCATTCCCATCACCCATTGATTGCATAAAATCATGAGTGAGTTCAACCATCAACACCATGCCAAGAGCCGCCATCTTTCTATGCTATCCCATCCTTCCAATCTAGTAAATGAGGCAAATTGCCATCCTTCACTACAACTCCCCCGCGCCGGCCATGCCAATCCCACTCCCGCTCCCCGCCCACGCATTACGAGTACAAAGCACACCATCCACCGAGCGCACACATCTGCCATCCACCACTAGCCATCTTGTATGCCCATAAACAGTCACCGCGCATCCTGAAGCGCGGGGGAAAGAGTAGACTGTGTTTTTGCCCCTTCTGCCTCCCATTGAGACATAGCAAGACAAGTAACACCAGTATAAAATGTATCCATTTCCGTATCGTACCGTACCTCCGAGAAAAGGAATGTTAGTTATCGCGGAAAAGAAACTATCCGCAGTAAAAGAAAATAAATCAAATGTGTTCATAAAATATCTATGGGCAATCTCCAGTGTCCGCCATCTATGTTAATCTTCTTGATGCCGTAACAAATGAGCCCCGAACAAGGGGACATTTTACATGCCTGAAACCTCGTCTTAGCCAAATCTTGATCTTGTATGTACTCGTCCACTGCTGAGTGGCCCCTTACACGCTTAAATCATGGTATGCCCCATACTTGTGATATTACGTCATGGTTTGATTTCTTTTTTGTAATGCATCGGACTTTTCCTCCAGAGTAATCTTCTCGTCTATATTTGCGTGACCATCATCTGGCGATTTATTATACACTCTGTCGAGAAGAAGCTCCTGTCGGTGGAGGACTATTAATCATGGTATTTCGCTTGTTGCGGCTCTTTTTCATTTGGCTCTTCAACGCGCTGGAGTCTAATGGCTTCAGGAGCTCAAAGCTGCACAGTAACTCTGTCGAAACACTCATGACAGCTCCGTAATTGTCAAACTCGCCACAATAGTTCGGCGCAGAGAATACCGTAACAAGAATTCGATCTTCAAAAAATTCGTATCCGTCTTCGACAACCATATGTGCCCGGCAGACCAAATCAAAATCGTGTCTTGCTAGGAACTCCGAAATTACCTTCTTGCCGAACGAATAACTAACGCCTCTCTCACTGGTTTCCCAATCATTTTCCTGATCTGCAGGATCAGACCATAAAAGGTCATTAAGTAGCCCAAAATCAGGAACGTCTGTTGGTCGAGCAATATGTCTAATATCATCCATATGGCTGAGAGCTGGAGATAAGCCGCCGTGAACACAAAAGATTTTCCCGGCGACGATCGCGGCGATAGGTAGCTGCCACAAGAGTTAGTTAAAATAATCCATACTCAATGAAGATCGACTACGTACACAATTAAAGACATCCACAAATGACTTCCATACTTTGACATTAGCTCTTCGTTTACACTCATCATAAAACCCATAAACTCTAGTAACATTTGCGCATTCGTGGTTACCTCTGAGCAAAAAGAAGTTCTCGGGGTATTTAATCTTGTAGCACATGAGCAATAGAATTGTCTCAAGAGACTGCTTGCCTCGATCGACATAATCACCAAGGAATAAGAAGTTTGACGTGGGAGGGAATCCACACATTTCAAACATGCGGATGAGGTCCGAGTATTGTCCATGAATATCACCTACGATCTTGACAGGGGCTTCCAGTTCGATGAGTGGTGGTTGGTCTAATAGAATCTCTCTCACTCGCAAGCAAATCGCGTTGATTTCCGCACTTTTTAGGCAAACCCCCTTTGTGCTTTTCCCAATATATCCTGCGTCCAAGAGTCTCTTAATATAATCGTCGAGATCTTTATCTTTAAGTGTGTCCATAGAGATTTGTGATACTGATGTTGAGAGGGTTGAATCATTAGATCCATTCATTGGAGCAGCCAGTAAGGAAATTTGATCAACAGGATTAATCTCATTTGCTCTCTTGACTAATATGGATTGACCCGCTCGTCCCCCAACTGCATGAGGATTGACAGTACCAGAGGGGGGTTGGTCGGAAACATGATCAACCTCACCACTACGTTGGGCAGCGCCAACATCGTGGTGTCCAGATCTTACAGAAGCAGACTGAACAGGTGAAGGGGGAGGTTTGAGATCGTCGAACGGTGAAGGAATATCCTCGGAGGAATCTTGAGGTGATGTTGGTGAGCCTGGTGCAGCTGATGCTTTGCCCGATCTAGAGCTTTTCCCCGATTTGATCGAACCAGCATCTGACTTTTCATTTGCATCTCCACTGCCACCTATTCCTGCATTGGAATTCCTTGGGCTGTCAACCTTGGAACCTGGTATTTTTGATCGAAGGGCGCCTCTGAATGATTTATTGGATTCCTTAGTATCTGCTTTGCCGAACGGAGGATAAGATGATAAATTGTCTGATCCTTTATCTAAAGACGTTTGGGATGCACTATTCCTCGGTGTTGCAGACCCCGAAGTTTTGGAAGGATTGTTTCCCATTGTTCCAAATCTAAATATGGGAGCTCAGTATCAAGTTATTGCTAGGCAACAGGATGACTCAGAGTTGCCGCCGCAGTTCAGCTGCAAATGTAAATGAAGGAAGTAGCAGAACAGTTTCTCTTGTCGAAAAGAGGTAAAAAAATATGTGAATCAAAAACCGTTTCTAATTGTCTCGGTCGGGTATCATGTATTTTTGTCGGGTATCGTTTATTGTACTTGGAATAGGCAGGAAGCAGAGTTGGAATCACAATCCAACTCACAATTATATGTAATCGTAATAGTGAGTTCCTATACTTTGTAAGGACTGTTCTGTGATAGCAGATTCTGAATTGTGATAAACTGCCAATAGGATTGTAAGCATGTATCCGGCAGAAGGCTCTCCTTTAGAAAGCTGCTTGGTATGAGGGTTGGGCATGAATAAAGTCACCTTGGCATTCGCAAGCAACCAAAGGAAGAGGGAGAAGAAAACTGTGGTCATCAACTCTTGGTACATACCTTTGCTGGAAGATTAAGCAATTCTCAGAGTTTGAGGCCGAGTTGATTTCCTGAAGGGAAGGTCGGTCGTTGTAGAAATAGAAGTCTGTTCTGTGAACACCGGAACTAACACTGTGACTATTGACTATCAACTATCGAAATAGGCTGCCCTGATTATATTATTGAAGGTGGATTTTGATATATCCCAAAAGCTAGATCGAGTCGATAATCATGGAGGATGAAAACAGCTAGAGGTCTCGGAATGTTTTTGTTTGATTTTTTGAAAGGGGAGGTCAGTTTACCTCAAAGACCGATGGGTATAAGGTAGAGGAAGGCTTAAAAAGAATTGCGATGAATATATCTGGAACCTCCTAGGACTCAGCAGAACACTAGGAGCTTGATGGATAATTGAGGATCAAAGACTGAAATATATTTGATTTTCTTCCTTGGTCCTAAGAAAGGGAAATGGTTTGGGATGTGAAGTGGGATTCGTGGATTCGTTGGTTGTTCCTGTTGTTCCTGTTCCTGTTGTTCTTCGTCTGTTCCTTTGAATGGGGTTGTTAGTCCAGTTTAAGATTTTGGCTATCGGAAACCGGACCCAAAGGCGGTGGACTATGGTACAGTTTTCGATGGGGTTCTTGAGTTTCTTCTATTCTTCACACATGATTGGCTATGGAAGGATATTGCTTGGCAAGGCAGACAGGCACAGGCACACTACATTTTGCATTTTGCAGGTGATGACGAGGGAAGACAACATTAGCAAGGCTAGAGGCTAGATATACTTTGAGAATACTATAGGTAGATCAATCCTGTCTTATTTTTCTCTCCGATGGCTGAAGAGATACGATACATATATACGATACATATATACCAGTCGATATCGGTATAGATTTTAATTATCTTCCGATGTTAAACAACATCGATCTATTATATTTCTCTTCCATTTCTATATCCATTCAATTCTTCAATATTCTAGATCATTCTAAAGTTTTGTGGCTCTCGTACAGGATATATTGTCTTTTGGATGTCCATGAGCATCTATTTGGGAGAGCTTTGCTTTGACCTTGTCTTATACGTATAAGATACGAGGTATTATTCTTTGGGTTTTCCATAAGAAAATTCAGAGAGATCTATGTGGGAAAGAAGGACTAAACTGTAAAATTGATGTATGACACAATCAAATACAAAATGTGGGTGGCATCAATTCTTTACACATTGCTAAGTAGCAAATATTGCGGTCATACAAGTGCTTAATAACCCCATTGAGTATATCTAACATGAGAGGACTTTGGAAGTTATATTAATACCTCTTCCAATTGTCCAGATTCCTTTTTGAAAACAATAGTTTTTTGTGTGAGCAAGAGGCTTGTGGAATCTCTTATGTGTGACCTCCACAGTTGGGTGTACATAGGCGTTGATATCTCCAAGCGCCCGATTGTTATTGCTACTTACGGAATATGCTTTCGTTCTTTCCATACCTATGGAAATTTACCTTCCCTTCCAACATGTTTATTTATTTACTCTTCCACTTTACAATCTTTTCTTCTTCTCTTACACCATTTGGGAAGTTCACGATAAAGCATTCATACTACCCCACAGCAGGTTAAAAAGACAACCTACCAGACAGTTACACAATGAGCAACCAGGAGAGCCATTGAGAGAGCAATGGGTGCAGTGAAAGATGCACTCACGAGTGCGAGCACAAACGCAAAATGTATCATGCTATGTGGACTAAAATGAGGGAATGCGAAAGAAGGCTTTCTCGCAGTCTTACTGGTTCTAACCCGGGGTCCATAAAGAAGAAATTTCTAAAGTGTTCCGATGGTCCTTGCCCGCTAGATCATACCAAGTTGCCAGCCGATATTTGGCTCATGATTTTAAAGGAACTCGCATATGAACCTCACACCTTCATGCTTTATCGTCCGCGGCCCGGATTCATAAGAACTTCGCTTCAACGTCTTCCTTACATTAACTTTCGTTTCGCAAAGTATGATTTACGCCGTTACGGATTTGGATGCAATAGCTCGAATGATATTCTAAAGGTATCTCAAGTCAATCGGGCCTGGCGAGATGAGATCCAAAAACTTCGTCCTCGTTCTTTTCAGGTCGCAGGATCTGCTTGTAAGTTGAATCATTTTTTTCATGTCGCATTCCCAATTATGCAGCTCTGTTTGAACGTTTTATCTGCTGCATCCTTTTCGTCTTTCTGTAAAACTATGGGTTTTCACTCCATTCTGCCTTTCTTCTTCAAACCAGCCCCTCCCCTCTTCTAAGCGTCTAACTCTTTCTCAATGCTTCATCTGATGTACCCTCTTCACTTACTTACACATTTTCCTTTAATTTTCCCCTGAAAGGCTATCTTGATAGCCAATGGCTAACTCGTCGGTGTTGTAGCACGAGTCTTCATCGACTTCGATATCGATACTGTCATTGTCCCGGCGTCTATATTGAACTCCCACATAGAGATTACAAACTTGAATAAAATACAGAGATTGTGCGTGATAATCCCTTACGAAAACGCTTTCGTACACTCGGAAAATATTGTGAAGCGGCTAAGTCAACTATCATTGCATAAAAACACGTTAATTGTCGCCATCGATCAGTCATTCGAGCGTTTGAGTGTACCTGGGAAATTGAAAGGGGATGTGGAAACCTATCAAACGGACGAGTACAATTTGACGGTGGCTAGAAATCTAGAGCGGCATTTGAACCAAACAAGCATCGCAAAGGTCAATATAACAAAGCTTAAACGGAACAACATCAAATACCATCGTCGGGTCGAAAATTGGCTTGAAAAACACGCGACGGTGTCCCTTCTGACCCTCTTGATCCTGGCCTATGTAGCGGGAATCGCTCTACTAGTAAGTAAACTCGGAGTGACTTTACCGGGTAGAACGAACGGTACAGAAACGTCTGCGGCTTCCAGTGACGAAAAAAGTCGTGCCATGACGGCTACCCCTTGAAGCGGAATTCACTTGCTCGCTCGCTCGCTTCTTGCTTTCTGTGTACCCAGCGATTAGTAGTATAGATAGATGTTAAATACAATTCTGCGATTGAACTCAATTCTGCGATGGAACTCCTTTCAGTCTGATCCATCTGATCTGATCCATCAACGTCCTTGAAATGCTGAAATAATTCGGAATATTTATCCCCTGGAGCATATCAAGCCGGCCGTAACGTTAACGTACGCATTTCACACATGACCTGCGAATATCAATATCGAATCTGTTTATTTCTCAGATGAATGGAAATCCGATATCTGAAATCTGAACTGTGGGGTGGAAACCAATTCTCTTCTCTCTCTCTCTCTATATCTCTATAGGTATATATATACCTACCTACCTACGTATAATAACATCCACGACGCACACAGAAGAGTCTTCTCTCTCCTACCTTACCCTACCTTACCTTCTCCTATCTTCTCCTACCTTACCTTACCCTACCCTACTAAGCTTACCCTACCTAATAATAAAACTCTTCTCTTCTCTTCTCTTCTCATCTCTCCTCTTCCCATCCCATCTAATCTAATATCCGTATCCCGCGCACGTAAAAAGATTATAATCGAATCTTGCAATCGAATTTTGCAATCGCATTTTGGCATTTTGGCATTTTGGCATTTTGGCAATAGAGATACCTACCTACCTAGATAGGTAGATAGGTGTACGAAATATCACTCGCTCGCTCGCTCGCTTGGAGTAGGGGTTGATGTCGATGTCGATAAGTTCGTTTCACGTTCATGTTTATGTTTATGTTCAGGTTCGGGTTCGGGTTTAGGTTCATGTTTTAACTAGTGGATATAATGGATGGAAGGGGAGGGAAGGGAAGGGAAGGGAATGGATATAATGAATGGAATGGATGGAATGGATATAATGGGATGGAGGGAAGGGAAGGCTAGGGGGTGGGTAGGGAGGGAGGGAGGGATTGAAACGTCCTGATCTCGATTGTAAAGCTTGAGATTTTGAGATTTTGAGATTTTGAGAGGGATGGTTTATCTATCTATCTTATTTATATTATGGAATATAGAATATGAGGAGGGGAGGGGATTTTTTGTTTATTTATATGTGTATGTATATATATATATATATAATTATGTAGAGATTCGAGAATAAGAAGAAGGAAAAATATTATACAAGAATTATCAATTATCTTCAACAATAATCAATAGAGAATTTTCAACATCTCTATCTACCTATCTAGTATTAATATAAAAAGTACATAGATACATACATATATATATATCTAGGTACATAGTATATAAAAGCAAAAGGCTGGACAGCCTGTCATCTATCCATCATCCATCCATCCATCCATCCAACCTAAAAGTTCCAGCCCCCATAGGTTTTCCTTACCCATCTAGAATCCGCACCTCCCCCACCCGGCAAAACATCGCGTGTTCATTCGTGGGAATGAAAGCTTAAGCTCAAGCTCTGCATGATTTACTAATTCCTAATTACTAGTTACGGTACGTATATTCTCAGCCACGATTGGGAATTACGTTGACACGGCCCACGGGTTGACATTTATTTCAATTTATTTGACTGATTGACTGATTGATTGATTGACTGATATTTTGGTAGGTATGGATTTCAAGGTTGATATTTGGGTAGGTAGATAGGTATTGACATGGGCGTCGGGCTATATAATGGTGTTAGTACCTATCAAAGCATACCTAGCATGGCGGGATATCAATGGGAGCTAGAGCGAGCTAGATGCTTCGTCTTCTCGTCTCCACTATTGATTGATTTATAATGATTATGCTGGGTTTTCTCTGGGGGTTTCGAGTGTTTTCTGATTTTGGTTGTTGTGAATATATATGTACTTATCAGTATCTATTATTGTATAAGCACACTTTGACTTCTAAGGTTGTATTCCATTTGTTGTACCTAGCTGGAGATAAGATATTAATATTATCTATATACAGCCTGACACCGGACATCATGTCCATAAACACCGAAATCTTTTTCACCCCAGGTCATAATAATAATCAAATAATACGGTACAATAAATACCTACCTAGGTAGATACGTACCTATTATAAGATCTCGTTTTTTAAGGTTAGCTGACGACGATTCTGAGACTTCCAGGTTCATTAAGGTTTGGGAAAAAAAGACGATGGCGAGGGAAGAATGATATAAATAGAAATCTTTTGGGATTATTGGGATTAGGATTGGGATTGGGATTGGGATTGATTGTGTTCATTTATTTATTAGTTTGGGTTTGCTTGAACTTTGAATTGACCTGAGTTATTATTATTGACTCTGGGTTTGATGATACTGTAATAATTGATTGATTCATAGATAGGGCGATTCATGATTCATGATTCATCAGGTACGAAGTTCTAATTTGATGAACTATTCCTGTAAAGGGTTTAAGGGTTTGAGGGTTTGATTTAGGGAAACCTGGGAAGGATCTAGCCACGACGCCAATAATGACCAGATAGACAGACCATGCTGTGAAATTTGAATCGGTGATATACCGAGTATCATCATCAAAATAAATGCGGTGGTGGGTGAGATGGTGAGATACATGACGCAGTGCTCCGTACTCCGTATCTATGTTGCCGTGGCTCATTCATGGCTGGTTTGTATCTTCCGAATCTTCGGGGGGCTGGGTGTTTACTGCATTGCATGTAGGGTAGGTATTATTATGGTAAGGGTTGCACAAGATTAGTTGGTTAGTTGGGGAGGTGATGAAAACCGTGAAAACCTGGAAGGTGTTGCAGTCTCTAGCTGGAGGCTTGCAGCGATGTGAGTCCGTTGCGGAGACTGGGATGTGCGTTTGTGGTACGGTACTTTGATACGAGGGGGAATAACTTCAGGACTGGACCAGGTACAGACAACCTTGGAATCCCTTGGGTGAAGATTCCTTCCATTGGGTCAGGCTGAAGAGTATTTATTATATATATAGGAATGAGTTGATAGAGATGTTGGGTTGGCTGTGAAGTGTGAATGAAGTGTAAATCTTCAAGTTATCGGGATGATAGATAGCACAAATTAAATCTACTTACTATGCGAACACCGAGCACCGCATTCTCTATTAGAAAATAATAAAAAGTCTTCAACTTGCCTTTCCCATCTTCATTGCCCTTTATTATTATCGAAGATCATTATATTAATGTAATGTCTCAAGGGTTTCCCCATAAAAAGTCGGTGTTTTTTTTTTCGTCATGAGTGATTCACGCATTCAAATTTCACAGCCTCTTATGTGCTGCGTTGCTGTACATATTGCTGCGCCGCTTACCCAGGACCTTGTCGTACATAATAAATAATAAATGTCAAACCCGCCCTCGTGTTCCATATTATTTCCTCGTATCATATCAACCAACACATACAAAGTAAGATCGATCCTTCGATTTTTCTTCTTCATTTTGTTTATCCATCTTGGAAGAAATACATTCGTTCACTTCCAACCTACGATAACAATTAAGGCAACGATTAAAAACAAGAGGATATTCCAACAATCGTTACAGCTTCGAAATTATCATGGGTTTCGGTCGATTTATTTGCGTCGGTTTGCCATTCGGCTTAACCCTTGCCAGTTTGATCTGTCTCCTCATCGCATCCCTCGCCGGCGTCACAGATAAATCTCTGGACCTCTTCGTCGTCAACACAACCAACCTCTCTATTTCCTCCTCCACTCTCCTCACCCTCGAAAACTCCTTCCGCAAACGTGGTCTTGGAGATCTCACCATCGCCGCCTTGACTCCCTCCAACATTGAATCTGTCATTGCTGACGCCACTGGCACCGGTTCTGCACGCAATATCACGGCGAGCGATCTGGGGTTGGCGGATAGTTACAAGATTAGCTTGTGGGGTTACTGCGCTGTTACCAACAAGAACACAACATGCACCAAAGCGAAGTTTAACTGGGCCGCTTCTTCTCTCAACACCTCTTCGGTCACTGCCGCCGCCAGTGCCACAGGAGTCAATGCCACGCTCCCCAGCGAAGTTGAAAAGGCTCTCAAGACATTTGCGGTGGTATCCAAATGGACACAAGTGGTTTACATCATCGCCTTGATCGCGACGGGCGTCGAACTTTTCCTGGGGATCTTCGCCATGTGCTCACAAGCCGCTTCATGCGTGACGTACATGGTCTCGGGCTTCAGCACCACGGCCATCATGGCCGCCTCGATCATGGCGACGGTGCTCTGTTCGGTCTCGGTCGGCGCGATCAAAACCACGGCCAAAGCCTACGGAATCCAAGCCTCCATCGATACGCACTTCCTCGTCATCACATGGTTCGCCGTAGTGTTCAGCGTGGCCAGCAGTTTCTTCTGGGTCTTTACCATCTGCTGCTGCGCGGCTACTCATAATAATAATAAGAGCAGCAAGAACAACAGACGCAGCGTCAATGATCAGGAAAAGTTGCTCGCCCAAAATACCGCGTACCAGAAGATCGATAACCCGGAAACGGGCTATGTGGGTCAACAACAAGGCATCTACCACCCACAACCCCATCAACCTACACGCACTGGTGCCTATGAGCCTTATTCCCACGGTGCCATCTAAGCGTTGAGAGTTTGAGGGATCAAGGGAGTGGTCTGCGGACAGCAGGATAGCAGGGGAAGAAGAAAGAAAGAAATGAAAGCGAGCCCTTTGTTGCATTTAGCGTCTGGCGTTCGGGTTCGGGTTGCGTTTATGACGTCGTGTTGTAATTTTGGGTGGGTATGGATGGATGGATGGATGGGAGGGGTGGAGCATGGAGAGGAAAGATGGTGAAAGATACTTAGGTACCTACTTAACTTGGCTTTCGAGCGCTGCTCGCTCGGCAATATTGATATATTGATAGATGGATGAATGAACGATACCCTTTTATTGCAAATCGTACCTACCTAACTCCCGGCCCTAGGTCTTTTTATGTGCATATTATGTGAATGAATGAATGAAGAAATGAATGAATGAATGATGCCCTCAGGGGGTTTTCTATACTTTACTTACTTGATCCCACGGATTATCTTTAGCTACCTTGGATACTCTGCCATATTGCAGAGAAGATCAAGTTATCTACCTACCTTAGGTACTCTGCCATATTGCAGAGAAGGTTAAATATATAAATACCTCCACCTCCACCTCCACCTCCAACATCCTCATTTCTTCATCTTCATCCTCATCTTCATCCTTCCTCATACCATCATCCCATTATACCTACCCTAATCGCACCACCCAAACATTTCATAAGCAAGCAAATAGGTACTGTATATAAATTGGCATGTTTACAAATCATTAAGCCATGAATAAATAGATAGATGGTTCATTTTTTCTTTTTAATATAATTCTTCTTATAGGTATTTATTATATCTATCTATCTATCTAAAAGTATTTAAACATCTATTTTTATATTATCATACTATTTTCAAATTCAAATTAACTCTCGCTTTACTGCATCTAGATATACTCTATACTTTATATCAACAATCAATAAATAACTTTTAACAAATAACTTACACGAAAGAAAAAATATCATATCATATCACTAAATACCTAGGGACTTATAAATAGATACCTATTTATCTACCTACCAATAATAACAACAATAACGAAATTCTATTTAGGTGTCATTATTAATCTAATCTAATCTAATCTAATGGAATCGATTCTATAAATCTACGAATCTAATCTATAAATCAATAAAATACCGTATTCTCCCCCCTCCCCTCCGCCTCCCCTCCGCCTCCCCTCCGCCTCCCCTCCGCCTCCCCTCCGCCTCTCCTCCTCTTTCCTCGGCTTGGAGCAAAAATTAGAAATATTAATAATGATAATCATTTCTTTTTTTTTTTAAAAAAATATATATATATTTGGTGATTTTGGTGATTTTGAGCTGGTGTTTAGATGGTGATTAAATGGTGTCCAGATGGAATAGAATAAGAATAGAATAAAAAAGAAAAAAAGTTCCTCTCTCTCGCTTCTTGGCTGCTCTTGGGGGGAGGGGGTTGAAAGAGGGGAACGGAAGGAGGGGAGAGGGAGGAGGGGGTTTTTATATATAGGTAGCTATGGGGTATAGATGTATGGATGTAGGTTGGTAGATAGATAGATAGATAATTTGGCGTCATGATTTGTATGGGATATAAAAATTGACAATTGATAATGATGATGATATTAAAATAAAATAAAATATCTATTCCTCAAACGAGAGGCCCTCCCCTTGCGATTTTGAGTGAAGTAGGTCAAGGTCCATTAATCGGTAGAATTCAGACAGAAGTCATATGGATTCCACAGTTCTCCCTTCGTGATCTCGAACGAGAGGGTGAAATTAATGACTCACTCTTTCTTTCATACTTGGAAAGGAGAATTGATGGATCATAACACTTCTGGGAGTATAAGATTGGATTTGAGGGATATGAATGTCACTCTATTTTGTATTGGAAATGATGATAAGTACCTAGGTAGGAAAAGAAGGCCATTGAGATGGATTCGAAATACTCCAAAGCATCCGAGAAATTCTTTTGAAGGGCTGATTTCCGGAAATAAAATACGCTGATATCCTAACTGCACGTCTTCTGTATTGTCCTATACTTTAGTGCAGAGTGGTAATGTAATGATAACCATTCCTATAATTCAAGATGCCTATCGATGATCCAGATTGTATAGAACAGGTAGAATAAACCTAGCCAAACAACTCAAAGTTCCAAAGGAAGGGGAGGATGATACTTCGCGGGCTTAGGAAACAATAAGTCTTCTCGCTTCTCTGGACTTTGTACATCCTCATCTCTTTCTTCTTGTTACCACCCGAACTGGACAAACTTTACGCGTCACAATACCTTCCGCTCATGGCCAGTCCTGGCCCCCGATTTTAGCAACCGACTCAGATGGTGTAATATTCTTCTAACTTCGCATTTGAACTTTGCTTCTTCAATCTTAATATTCCTGAACACCATCAGTTCTTCTATGTCATCTATATTTCTGACCTTGGTCCACGATTTTGTTTGGGGATGAGACTCGGCTAGATCGATGATGCGGAGTTTGTATACTGGTTCAGTTTGGTTGAAAGGTTTTGGATTTGTCGGACTAGTGTAGCCGTCAAACTATACCCCGCATTCATCAATAGGTACAATTACAAATATGAGTTTTGTAACATACGAGATTTGAAGCAGGATATCCAATGATTCGGACTAGCAGACCGGATCTAAGCTTTCAATGTTTGAGAAGCTATGAATCTCCGAAGGTGATTTGATCATTTGAATTGATTCGATCTTTCAAACGACATCAAGAATCAAATCCCTTTCATTGTTGTATTACAGTCCGGACAATCGAACATTAGTATGCAAAATATGATACTGACCAAGTTCTGCCCCCTTGTATGACTAAACTGGTATTACGAGAGCCACATCGCGGCATTGGGCATACACCATCTCCAGGTTCGCCGATATTATCCAAAATGATAGTCATAATGAGCATGCTACCTGGTGGCAGTCCACAAATATTGCAAGATGCTTCAGACATGATCTGTTTTCTGTTCTTGTTGTTGAAAATCTCGTAATCATCATTTGAAACTTGAGGCTGACCAGGACCGTCTTTGAAGCGATGCTGTATAATCGCTTGAAGAGCGCCGAGAGAGTATTCGGAAGGAACAGGGAAGACACGACCAAGCGCATCTTCTACTTTGGTAGGGGCCTGGAAATAAGTGAATCTGCTATCTTCAGCAGGTGCCATGCCCCGAAGTTCTTGTACAAGTTTTAAAATTTGCTGCAGAGAGAGACTATCTCATGTCAATGTTCGAGACTTCGAGTTATATTGTAAATGCAGGGCCACAAACTTACAGACTTTGATCTACTGCTTCCTTAATGTATTGCAATAGAAGAACTACTTGACCATTAACAATCCAAGAGAGTGCTGCTAGCATTGACCCGTTGTGTTTGACTAGAAGTGATTGATGTCTAATATCGTCCTGGATGGTGGCTATAGATGTTTTTATGTCCTTGATATCAACCCAAGCATTCCCTATCACGGATTTGAGACTCAAATGATGTTCCTCTGCTTGGTTCATAACTAAGTCCATTGTTTCCAACCCATGACTCATCAATATCATATTGATGGTGGCAACATGAGTACTTAAATACCCCCTTAACTTCTCAACCTCGAGTCGCCTAAAGAGAATCCAAATGACATCTCTGGGGCGAGTTCGAGGGGTGCAATTGCTCAGGCTAGCCGAATAGATGTGAAAGCTTTCAGCGTTCGAAAAGTCGTAAATGTATGAATACGATTCAATATTCCAAATGAATTGTATGTTCCAAATTAGTTCAAGAATCAAGAATCTCTCGCTGTCATCCTTAAGGCAACAAAACTGCAAGAAGAGAAAACTCTGAAGAAAACAATGTAGGCATGAAGAGTAACAAGGCTGGCGCTTAATGTTGAGCTGTCATTTGTAGCTTAGTCTAATCTGATTGTCCTGCTGTGCTCCCTTTCAAAGAAAATACCAGTAACCACAATTGTAGCATTCATGTTTCCTGTCGAGAGTGATTTTGAAATGTCCTTCCCAGCTGTAGGATCTCAGAAGAGCTCGCCGACATATTCCATCCATTAATTCATTGACAGATGATAGCTAAGGTGACTTACTTGTTCGGTCAATATGCAATTCAACATGCAATTCAGCATGCAATTGTGACGGGAATAATATTTAACTCCGATAAGAAACACCAGCTCATTGGTTATTGATCTTGTTTGATTTGTCTTCTGCAAGTACCCATCTGGTTGACTGGCTAACTGGCTAATTGGCTTTCGTCTGGTTAAAATCTTAAAATCACCTGCATCCTTCAGTTATCCGTATGGGTTGTTGCAGTATAAATTTATGCAAGGTTATGTATGGACGGTTATATCGGCACACATAAGTTCGTGAAGGTTTCCGAGCTTTGAGGAAGATGGGAAGAGGAACAGGCGAGATATTGATTGTTGTGTAGAGAAAAAATAAACAAATTTTCAAAAACACACATGCTTCTTCTTCAAACTTGTTTCTTGAAGATATAAATTCTCACATCCAGTGATCAAAGACTACCAGGTACGGTTACATACTACATTACGGTACTAGGTCGTCCCACCATATGGATTTAAGTGGCTCTAACTTCCGATCTATGCCAAAAGAATTAAAGTAAGCACACTTTTCCCCCACACCAACCAACGTCAATCATATCATGCATTCTGCACCACAACCACAGAAAAGTATCTTGTGTTGTCGATCTTGAAAAGATGGATTCTGTGAAGTATCATAGAATGAGAGTGAGAGTGAGAATGGCAATGAGAATCAGAATGAGAATGAGAATTCCATATTTGAGTACAAATACGAGTACAATGGCTTACAAAGTTATGATGATAGCTATTCCAAGGTTCCACGATGGCTGCCATACCTGACGACAATCCTGAAAAAGAACTTGTAGAATTCTCTTCCAATGTCCAGCCTACAGATAAACCGTTGAACGTAGGAGAACCATCTGATGTGGAGAAAATCTATCTAGCTGCATATGAAGGTCATGATGCAGATATAGCTTCGAATGAAGGATACATTCTAGACGCACAGGAAGAGATCAAGCGCAAACAAAACATCGCACTCCATCGCCAAGCTTCAAAAGCATTAGACGCACAAGCCCAAACAAACGGGGATGTAGAGAAATTGTCTCAGGAGAATGATACTGAAGATGTCGATCCAAATATCGTTGGGTGGGATGGCCCAGACGACCCTGAAAATCCGATGAACTGGAAAGGATGGATGAAATTCTTCAATTGTTTCCTGGTTTCTGCCATCTGTTTCGTAACCCCTCTAGCGTCCTCAATGTTCGCTCCTGGTGTTCCAGCCCTCATGGAAGAGTTCCACAGCACGAACTCTGAGTTGGCAGGATTTGTTGTGTCGGTATACGTTCTGGGTTTCGCGTTTGGTCCGCTTTTCCTGGCACCGTTAAGTGAGATATACGGAAGGCTTCCAATATATCACATTTGCAATTCTCTCTTCATCTGCTTCAGCGTTGCCTGCGCATTAGCTACAAACTTAAATATGCTGGTGGGTTTCCGATTTCTCGCGGGCGTTTGGGGCAGCGCTGTCTTAACGAATGGTGGAGGGACCATTACGGATCTTATGCGCCAAGAAAAGAGAGGATTTGCTATGTCTGCATACTCGATGGGTCCGGTTATTGGTCCAATTATTGGCCCTGTTGCGGGTGGTTTCTTGGCCGAAGCAAAAGGTTGGCGCTGGATCTTCTGGGTTTTGGCGATGGTTTCCGGCTGTTTTACAATCCTTGGTTTTATATTCTTGCGCGAGACCTACGCTGTTACGATCCTTCAGAGGAAAACAGTTCGCCTTCGGAAGCAGACTAGCAACCTTGCGCTTGTATCTAAACTCGACCTTGGACTTTCTCCCCAGGACTTTTTTCGCCGTGGAATTGTGCGTCCTGCAAAATTGATGGTCCGCTCACCTATTGTTCTATCCACGGCGATATATATGGGTGTAGTATATGGTTACATCTATTTACTCTTCACTACCTTTACGTTAGTATTTGAGGAGACCTATGGATTCAGTTCCGGACTCGTCGGACTAACATATCTCGGTTTGGGGATTGGTTCTATGTTCGGCCTGGGGTTATTTGCATACTTCTCAGATCGCATGATGAAGAGTTCCACCATAAAAGCCAATGCTACTGCTACTGGAGCCGGTCCAGAAACTCCTGGGATGAAACCTGAGTATCGTCTTCAACTTCTTGTCCCAGGCTCATTTCTCATTCCAATCGGCCTACTTCTTTACGGTTGGACGGCAAAATATAAAGTTCATTGGATCGTACCCATTCTCTCCACTACTATTACTGGTGTTGGTAACATTTTTGTGTTCATGGGCATCAGCATGTATCTAGTTGACGCATTCACGATCTATGCTGCAAGCGCCTTGGCCGCAAATACCGTTTTCAGAAGTGTAATGGGAGCGGTACTCCCTCTTGCTGGACAAAAGATGTATGAAACCTTGGGGTTAGGATGGGGAAACAGCCTATTGGCTTTTATTGCAATTGGTTTGATTCCTGTGCCATTTGCATTGTTGAGATGGGGAGAGTACATAAGGACAAAATACCCGGTGAAAAACCTATAAGCATGGTGAATGGATGACTTTTACGGAGGGGAAATGTAAATAGAGGACACGAGTATCGATCTCGTGCTATTTGCTCGAAGTTATGGTACCCTACTTAATACAGATAGCTCCGTACCTAAGTACTTTCGTTTCATATCTGAATCTTAATATTCCATGTGCTGAGAATTGTTGCGATGTGTGCGGATGGTGTTTGTATAATTTCTGCAAAGCTACGACAACGCACCAAGACACTTGAATACACCTCTCAAATGAAAGAACATCATACCTCCCAACATAACCAATCACATATCCCCAAATAAGCTAGAAACTCCCAACAAACAATACTTACTCTCTAACCCATCATCCCATCCACATTATCCAGCTTCCAAATGACCATAACTAACAATTACAGGCCTCCAATCACAACCACGGAGATTTGTCGAATGAAGGAGCTCCCTTTTTAATAAAATCCAAAAAGCCAAGGGAGAGATGGATTACCAACACATGAAACCCAGGAGAAATCACTGGACCATGTCTAGAAACCCGCTTTATGATATTTATCGACATCATTCTTCATAGCGATATGATCTCACAACAGTACGGTTTTGTGTCGGATTTACAACTTCTTCTGCGTATTAAGTTAGAACGGAAGGAAGGATGAAAAAACCGTATTGTTGTCTGCTAATGGGATTAGACGCATGTAGTTGGGTTGGCGTAAATGGAATTTCTTCTTCTGAGAGAGGGATGGGAAGAGAGTATATTTTTGGAGGTGCGTGGGATAGGAGGGATGGGATAGGAGGATAGGAGTATAAGCGGGCATCGTTATAAAGACAAGAGATTGTATTATTGAGCTGGTTGAATGGGAATAGGAACGTCACTTTATCTAGTCACCGTGGAATGGTTAGGCATTGGCACTTTGAAATCACCACTGGAAATGGGCTTGTCTTTAAAGATGTAGGAAAACATCGCAATCACAAAGCATGCATCTGCCTCTCAACAGGTATGTAGTCATCCATCAATGCCACTAATAAACAAGCCCTAATCTTTAAATTGTAATTAGAACCTTATTTTTATCTAAAGTGAAGCTAGATTATAAGAAAAAATTACAATGACATCATAGTAACTACCCTATTCACTACTATCAAGGCTAGCTGAAGTCTCGGGGTGATTAGTTACTGGTGAATTTACTAGTCTCAAATTCAAAACTAATCGATTAGCTTCCCGCTAAGCACTTCTATTCACTACCTAGTATATGGGCTAGGGATCGCAATGATCAATCATTAGGTAGTGAAAACTACTTCTCATAGTTTGCAAGCATATAGGTAATGATCTTATTAGTCCTACTAGTAAGCCTAAAATCTAACATTTACTAGTATCCTCGCTTCAAGACCGGGAGCTATGGTAACACTTCTAGGGAATGGGATATATAAGATATAGACCTGGTAGATAACTAGGTATGTTTGAGGATTGGATTGTTGATTTGTGAAATTTAATAGTTAAGTGATAGGTTGTCTAGGATAAGCTGTAGTACATTCTGCTTACAATCAAGAAGGACTTGATGGTACGTATCTATCTTGCCAACTTTTGAATGATGGACCCCCACTAACAAACAACATACCAAGAGGCAAATATTTGGGTGCTGACTGATTTGAAATTCATAGTCCCAACATGTTGGCTCATCTTACATGCAGGATATCCAAGGATTGCCCACCTAGGGTAGCTATCATCAACAGCCAACATGTTAGATGTTGTAACCAGATCTTGCCAGATAGCCTCCTAGCCTATCAATATACGCACATCCATGCATACAGCCTTACTGGATCTTCCCAGCAATCTCAACCTTATTTCAACAACCCAGTAAATTGGTTTGGATGTCAGACAACAAGATGTTGTATGTAGCTCCTTGCCCTATGTAGAGTTACTGCATGAAACCAGCGATTTCTTTCTTGTTGGAAACACAATTTGCATCGTATGTATGTATGCATATCCTTCTTTCACAACTTTTGGGTCGGCCTTACATGATTTGATACAATGAAGGTGTGCGGCACAGTTCCAGAAAGATCTTCTGGGACAAAGATGAATGTGATGGATGGATATATAAGAACCGGATTTCAGAATGCTTTCTCTTTTCTATTCAAAAACCATCACATCCGCAACTTCCCAGCAACTTTTCGCACATATTTCGCCATGTTTTACACTATCCCCGTGGATATCGGCCTGGGCATCTCATTTCACGTTCGAGAAGCCAAGCATAATCGGAGATGCGGTAGCAGTCAACGTCAACGCCCAGCAAGATCTCCACGTCGGCTTTCGTTCCACTTTAAGCAGTTGATACCTCCTACGTTCGCCGTACGACGACACTAGCTCGGGTTTACCTGTTATTTGGGAATCGGTTGATCTCTGACTGTCTTCGTTTTTTGATGCTTGTATTGGGGAAGCACTGCTTCGGGTTGTTACTTGCGTATGTTCTGATGAGAAGTAGATGGTCTCCATATCGTTGACCAATATCTAGTGTTATGCAGGCCTGGGCATCAACACACAGCCACCTACCTCCATCGCTTCTACAGATGTGTAACCCAGAATTATTATTCTGTATTCGACTTCCACATACCATTCCGATATGGCGCAGCAACTTCGTGGGAGGCGTTGATGTCCTACCTCGGCAACTCTAGTACAATGTGTCTTTGGCGTTGGGACTTATGTTATCATGCAAAAACATCTGATTGGGGGTGGGTTTTCCGCCCGTTATTGTAATGTTGAGAATAGCGACGCGCTGGTAAAGATAGAAATCAAGGGCTAGGAATGGATATGGAATTAATATGGACTCACGGCGTGCTCAGTCCCGAAAAGAGACTTATGGATGCGAAGATGATACCCTGAGGTAGATGAGGACTTTATGAGCGCATGCTTTTGGTTTCTGAAATCATATTTTCTTGACAAGCAAATGATATTATTACATCGCAATATCGAGTCCAAGTGAAAGCTTATTCTCTCTCCCGAGTAGTCGTTGGCTATTATCCTTGGCTATCATCCTTGAAACCCCCCTATGAAGAGACCTGAGGACAAGACTAAGCGACCCAGTTTGCACCGCAATCCCTCGGCATCAGTGTTTCAAATAGCCCGGGCTGCAGTCCTATAATGAGGGTATCTCAATTTATAGATTTCTTTTATATATTGAAGTCATTTGGAAGGTGAAGTTGATTTGAAGTGTTGAGATAATTTTAAGTAGGTATCAAACCCATTTTCACTGAAAGAGTTGGAATTCGGACGGCAATCTGGACCATTGGAAATTCTCGACTGCTCATCATTGGAAGAATGGATACAATGTCAGAGGAGAAGATAGTACCATGTGAAAGATAGTAACTAAGTGGTTGCGCAGATCGTAGCAAACTATCATCAAGATATACGATATTTAAACGATGACATTGCATTTAGACGCATACCCTGGTTTACATATAGATCCAAAGCTGGATATATCTATATATCTGCATTACACTATTGGATATTAAACATTGATGAGAGAGAAAAGCCCAATTGGTGTAACCCCTCCTTTCCCCCTCAAACACACCTTCGGGACCCAACACAAGGTGGGGGTTGAACAAAGGCTGACACCAAAATTTACACGATATTAACACTTCCAATGACCCTTCGGTCTAATGTAACCGTCCCTAGTACTACCTAGTAATTACTACCTACCTTCTAAGGAGGTAAATAAGATAATCTCGCGAGTGTACTCTGCCCCTTGTAGTGTAAGAGCGAATAGCGAATCAATGACACTGTCGCAACGACGAGAGAATCTTTTGTGCTCCTCACCTCGTGTAGGTTTTATAACGTCAATCCTTCACCCAAAATAGTTACTGAGAATGAAAATTGTTCTTCTGTGCTTCCGCTAAAGAATGATATTTTTCCCCTTCTTTTTATCCTCTGCTTTCTCCCAACCTAGAAATTTAGATCTTGCATTTTCAATTACAGAATGCGATCAATTAATTGCCGATGAATCGTGTCCATCTTTGCATGAGATATCACACTCGTTGACAATGCGTCGAATCATTTCTTTGGTCTTTCTTTATTGGTTCGCAGGTTTCGTAAAGGGGCAATGCTATAGTTATGAGGGAGTCCTGATGAATCCTAGCTATCAGCCATGCAATGGTTCGGCACCCGTTAGTATGTGCTGCCATTTAGGACTCAGCAATAATGGAGGAGATGAATGTGGCTCAGGATCTACGTATGGTCTTTGCGGGATAACTGGATCGCAACTTTGGCGAGAATCGTGTACGGATAAGACGTGGCAGGCTCCAGAGTGTTTGCAGCTATGTGTTGGAGGTATGGAGTCCGACTATAGCCATCGTGATAGGGAACTATAGCTGATGAGGTCTTTGTGCAGCGAACGATACCAGAATTACGGCATGCCCTGATGGTAGTTACTGCTGCGGAAAAAACCAGGTAGATTGTTGCAATGCGAACGAAGGCAAATTCATCGTCGACAATCGAGTTTCGGATACAGCAGCAGTGAATTCTTTGAGCTCCCAAACTTCCCATGCATCAACTCCAATCAGCATACCCGCTCCCGAATTTGGGTCAACCAGCTCATCTGTATCCTCGACTACAATCAGCACACCTACTTCCGGATTTGGGCCAATCAGTTCATCTGCATCCTCGACCCCAATCAGCATACCCGTTTTCGAATTCGGGTCAACCATTCCATCTACAGTATCATCATCCACTGTCCAAACGAACAAGGTTCAACCAGCAGTTTCAATTTCAACAATATATGAACCCCTACCAACCGCAACCTCCATAACCTCCGTAACCTCATCCACAAACACACCAGCGCCAATATCCATAGGAGTAAAAGCGATAATAGCAGCAGGCGCCAGTATAGGCATTATATTAATACTCTCCCTCGCAATATTTTTCCGCAAACGAAGACACAAAAAAGAAAAGCCGCATGAACTTCCAGCTACCGAAATCGAAGCGCCCTTGATAGATCTCATCAAGAGACCAAAATATGTATATCGAGCGGAAATGGACGGCACGATGCGAAAGCCGGTGGAAACTCATGGGTGTGGAAGACGGAGTGAGCTTTCGGAGATGTTTTAATGAATGAGGTACGGTGTTGTCTGATGGTGATATTTGGGAGTGATGTACCTAGTATGTAGCTTATACTTTTGTAATTACCAAGTCTCTTCGACCGAGAAAAATATAGAGCGTAATCAATAGAAGGATGATGACGGTTGCGGAACGTCCAAACCGGACTGAAAACCAGGAAGATGTAAAATGAGGTGTGTTCACCAGGGAATCACGATGGGTTCTCGATATTATTTGGCAAATAGAAATTTTCAGATACCGGCTACCTGCTTCACTTGATCATATGCTTGGATTTATATACTTGGCATATTTGATGATGGCTCTGTTGTATAAGACCGTAATAGACTTCAAAGAGGCATTGAATGCTTGGGAGACTTGGGGCGATACATGATGGCCATTGAGGATGATGATATTAGGGACAGAGAATTCTGGATGGACTGGACTGAACTGGATTGGTGTAGCGCGTTATTGGTACTCAAAAGCTTCCATTCCGATAAAGCCCCACGACTAGCAGGCTATATCATCACCTTGCTATTTTAGCTAGACCAAATGTGAAATGATATTAGGTAGGTATTTTCTGCTGGGTGTGGGCTTAGCTTCCGGACGAGAACCCACTTTCCGTGAGCAGTGTATAGTTCGCTTGAAACGCGAGGAAAAATTGGCAGTGTTTACAACAAAAAGGAAGGAGCAAAGAGCACAATATTGATGTTTTTTTTATTATGAGAGGATCATATATTCGTCGATAACTACCATTTTTGCCAGTATTGTTTATTTTGGTGCCGCTTGTATTCGATCTCTTAAATGCATAACATCTCAAATTATCTCAAGATATATTGCAGTCATTTCACCTCGGGAGAAAAAAAGCTAAATCATTTCTGGAGCAAGAGATGGCCCAGGTGATGACATAGAACTTCCAGATAAACATCCCCGCTGGGCATTATCTATCATTCTGTCGACACTACCATCAATCATCCACGATGGCGCTTTCCCTGTCAGCAAACCCACAAGCCTTCTATATTTTGCCAACAGACGATCGATCTTGCTCCTTTCCTGCGCTGCCAAAGCCTCATTCCATTCCATGATTTCTAGGGAGTACTTATAAAAGGATATATCGACATCGACTTCCTGATTGCAAAAGTCCTTCAGAATATCAACATATTTTTGGCGCAGAAGTTTCGCTTCCTCAATCCTGGAAACTGTAGGTGGTTGTGCATCATTCCGGATGGCCTCGAGTCGATTCTTGTACCCATGAAGTAGCTCTTCACCCATCACAGCAAGAGCACACAAGTGGAAAACAGAGCCAGTCTCTGCGATAGATCCAGACGACGCATCCACGAGATTGACTTTCACGGTTTGCCATTGGTCGACGTATCTAGTATAGTCCCAGATGACACTCCATATATTTTGTGATGGCGAGACGTCATGCACAATTGAAGCTTTCAGGAACGCTTTGGTCAAGGTGATACGCTCCGGGAAAGGAACATTTTCGTCAATCAATTTAAAATGATTGCCTCCAGTGCGAAAAGAGGCGAGTATATGTTTGCAATGGGCAGGATTATTCAACCATGAGATAGCGCAGGCCATATATTCTCCATCCGATTGCCATTTCCGCAATAGAGGTTCGAAAGCATGTTCGGCAGGGTATAAATTGCGGATCAAAGGTAGTAGTTCTGAAAGTCTCATTGGCCGCGAAGGAATTGTCATTGCTGGAACTCGGCCCCTCACCACACTAGCCGGTACCGAAGGATCGTTATAGCCCAAGTGAGGTTTCTGTATGGACGGATGAAAATTGGAAGAAGATATATTCGATGATGCAGATGAAGTATTAGTATTATGCACAGTGTTGTTCGTGGTGGGGGATTGAGTGGGATGTTCATTCATGAGTAAGTCCATAAAGCTTTGCGGGTGGGCATCGTCCAGAAACAGTAAATCGGGATCTTTCAGCATCTCTTCAGCATCTTCCGGCTCAATAGACGCAGCCGACAGTGAATCTCGAGGACAATTATTGCCGCATTTGTTATTCGATTTGTACTTTTTTATTTTCCATTTATGAAGCATTATTCGGTACATGCGAATGCTAGATAAACCGTACTTAGTATTTGAATGAAGATCCCGAAAGAGAAGATTAGTGATCGCCTCACCTTGCACCAAATCCACGAGTTGAGATCAAGGTCTCCCTAACCTGCTCCAGCGTTTGCCCTTCGGTGACATAGAGCTGTTCCAGCTCATCTTTTATACTGTCCCAATCCTTTGGCATGGCCGCGTTCGTTCATTTGATCCGTGGAAGGCTTCGATGCTGTAGAAGTGGATCAATCCGAATTGCCATTGCGCTGGATTTTCGGGATATCGAACGGACGTGTCCCCTCATAATAATGATGAGTGAGAGCAACATAGGGAAGCAGAAAGGAGCCGCAGCCTCGTCTCGAGCAAGTGGCGTGGCGAATAATTTTCTGTATCATTCAACGCTTCCACTGTCACTGTTGACGCGTTCCGTTTTTGCGCAGTCTGCCAAGTGTCTCGTTGGTTCCCTGTTTCAGTCGATGATATAAGCGGACACATTTTGACCTCGCCACCACGGTATGAAGTTTTTGTTGTATTACGTGCCAATACAGTGCTGATGTTAGGCGGTTTTTCACTGCTGGATGAGGGGAATATTCTAGAAAGTACTAGAGAGTCACGAAAGTGCAATTGCACTTTTGAAGAGCACAAGCATTTGTGCATACTTGGGCATGCGAATCGTACAAGAGATAGCCTTCATTGGCTCGGCTACACCCCTGGCCCTTTATTAAGATTTAAAACAATCTCGCGCGGTCATCAAATTCCGAATGTTGAGAAACCAACCACCAGATAATCTCATGATGATCATCAAATTTACTATGAAGTATGAGGTTTATTGGTTTTGTGCAGCTCTCCACGGGCTCATGCCAGGTATTCTCCGCCCGAATTAGCCCAGAGATCAAAATCCTTCGAGTTGTTGTCAGGGAAGTTATTGAATCCAAATGTCGTGGCGAGTGACGATTCATTAGGCAAGATGAAGCTATTGCCCTTTTTGCGGATTGCACTTTCAAAAATGCGAACCATTTCACATTTGCAAAGTGCAAAACGGATTCGTATATCAGATGGCATTAAGTAGTGCTTAATTCCTCACGATGCCGTTGCCCATTCATTACAGTCGTGCATTTAATGCGAAGAAATCTCCTGCCGATCAAGCATTTAGACAGATTTCTCTATTCAAACAGACCAGTTGAAGCCGTTATATTTTTCGAAAATGGCCCCCAAGAACTCGGGTCACAGAGGTGATGATCACCGTGATCGAACAAGGTATGTATCTTATCAAGTTGTTGCTTACATGACCTCGGTATCTCTGTATTCAAGATCTTGGTCTTTAACAATCGAAACTGTAGGTCTCATACGGTCAAAAATCAACATCCATCATCTCAATCATCCAACAATGCTGCGTCCAACAATACTCGTCCGGCGCCGCACAATGCGCATGCAACCATTTCAAATACTACGATCAATCCTCAACTTCTCAACTCACAAACCCTCCATCAACACACTACCCATCAAGTCCAACTCTCCCAAAATCCACACCATGCGCGCATCATCCGACAAAACGAGTCTCGGAGACTCCAGGAAAGTTTCTATTCCTTAGGAGTAGATGTTCCATGCGATTTTTACCCCAAGAACATCTCCCGAACCTATCAAAGCCAAGCATACACTCCAATTCCAATTCCAACAGAAACCTACACATCAACCCAAGCATACTCAACCCAATATCTAGCTCCCGAAAGCACCATCTCATACATGCAACAGCCCACAGACGATGACCATACCTGGATCGAAACACGTGATGAGCGCGACATCAACGAGCAAGATATAAGGGTCTCCAGCAACGATTTCAACGGTATCGGAGGTCAATTTCCCGTCTATTCACACCAGACGCCACGATACACTCACTCGATCTATCAAATGGAAGCAGACATGAGGCACGGATCATGAGTGCATGAAAATGCGATACACACGTGATTGAGCTTGGGATTTGTGGTTGGGACAGAGGAAGGACTACGATGTGTGAGGAGGCGAAAAGACGGGATTCGGGTCACGGGGGAACACTGGACGGACGGGTTGATTGTTGGAGGGATACCTGGGGATGTGGAACGGATGACCGGATTTAGAGCGTTGTTTGGGAGCTTCCTTTATATGATACAGGGGTGGAAACAAGTAAAATAATAGGCAGGCATATATACATGACAGTGATGACGCATTTTTCTAGACATCTGGAAATGTTGAGCCAAAATGTTGGGTGCTATTTTGATCAAAAGTGAAGGAGAACAAGAGGCTGAGAATGCTTAAGCATAGGTAGGTAGGTAGGTAGGTAGAAATTAGACTTTTCATAGGTGACACCAACTCACGGAATCGATTGGATTGCAATTTGCTACGCTCTCAGTGGTCCATCCGGTCAAACTGTGAAGCTCAAGGGTTTTTCTTCACTCGTGCCCATGTCTCCATGATAACGGAGGCGAATCATGCGAACGCTCTCGAAAGTGCAATTGCAAATTTGCTCGCTCATCACACCACGACTAACGCGCCTCGTACACCGTACACCATACACCGTACACCGTATGTCGTACCACGTACCACGTACCTACATATCAAGCTTGTACTCACTCACTCTCACCCCATCCCTCGGATTTAGAAGCTCCCCTCATCCGAGCAAACAATGTTACACCTGCAATAATTGTCATTCCCAGATTATTTCAAATCATTTTACTCACCACTCACCACTCACCACTCACCACTCATCAATCACAATCACCATCACAATTACAATGGCTATCCAAATAAACGTGTGTGGCTCACCCTGCATCCTTGTACCCTACACCGATCAGGCATCTCCATCTCTAGGCAAGAAGCCGTTCCTTGATCGCTCGCGCGCAAAATCAAACCTGCGAAGCGAACTGAACATGCGAGCATGCAAAAGTGTACGAGCCGGTCACGGCAGAGGAAGTTATCATTCGGAGTTCGGTGTGGCTTGAACGTTTCATCCTTGTAAATCAACCACTTCACCGGAAGACTACCTAGGTAGATAAGAAAGAAAGATAGATAGCTAGGTAGCTATCTAATATGAACGGAGAAGTCTCGCATTTATGTTCAGAGGACAAACGAAATCCGACTCTCTTCCGGACTCCGCTCGACAATTTAAAATTCTTCATTTCAATTTTAACTTTATCAAGCGAAAAGAAGCAACAGAAAAAAAGATGATTTCACATCCAATACGATACGATACAATACAATATATTCATACCTACCAACCCAACACAACATTTATGGTCCAAGGTGGAAAGTGGGCATGGCGGGGTAACTTTATCTTTGGCGCCAAACCACTGGTATTCACCAGCCATTAGCGCTTACCCAGCCCAGCCCAGCCCGTCCAGCCCAACCCGTTTGCAATCAACCCCTCACTCTCATGAATGATTTGTCAAGTGTGAAAAAGAAAAAGTAAAAAAATAATGTCGCAATAACAATGACAATAACAATAACAATAGCAAACGCAAACTTAATAGCAAGCGCCCCAACACAAGACGAATAAACCAATCTCATCTCCTCTCGTGCCCAACGCCAAGAAGAAAACATATCACGAAGAAGCATCCTCAGGCCCTCCTCAAATCTTCAACTCATTCTACCCGAAGCCGCTGAAGAATTAAAGATGCGACCGAACCGACCGACCGACCACCTCGAAGTAAATTTGAAAAGAACCTCCCCCAAAAAATTCAAAAAGAAATCAGCACCAATGACCAAATGAAACGGATCGCTCGCGGGTCGATGATTATTGACTTGGCCCGAAAGCGCTATGGAGAGCGAATGATGGGGTGATGAATGGTAGGTAATCTTACAACCAAAAGGAATGAAAAGCAAATTCTCTAGGCGGAAAAGCGCCAGAAGTGGTGGTCGCAGCAGTAGGACTGTAGTAGTCGGTGAGTAAAAATATTTATTCCATTTGAAGGCGCTACATCAAAAATTCCATGCGCAAGGTGTTTTATTGTAGAAATTTACCCAAGAGCGCGACGCCGAAAGGATGGTTCATTGTTGATTTATCATGTTGCCATGTCCTGTTAAAAGATTGTGGTAGTTGTGGGCTACCGATAACTACCTACCTAGATACGTACCTGTACCTACGCCGCACGAGTGCCGGCGCGCTTCAACACCAAAATTGTTCTCAAGGACTTCGGGAATACGTATTAATTCTTCATCGGAGAAGTAGATAAGGTAAGACTTACTTATACCGGCCGGGGTAGGTAGGTACTAGGTACTAGGTAGATTGCAAGCAACTTACTACCGGCATTTCTTCAGCAGGTGCTCCTAGTTTTCTCCCAGCGAGCGCTAAATTCCAATTCATACTTCACCTCAGCGCATAAAAATGTTTTCATTCCCCAGTTTGGATTTTTCACGATTGGATGAATGGATTATTTTCATCCTTACCATTATCGACCCTGGTATCTTAATTGTGAAGATTTTTAGCCGCTGAGTGGAGGCGGTTACCCCTCTAGGTTCCCAGCAACGGACTCCAGTAATCTTCAATTGCCATGTTTTCATGCACGTCATGTATGACACCCCTGGGAATATGAGCGCGCTTCCCCACTATCCTAATGAACCTATCAACAAAACAATATCACATCAATATCAGATACACTAGGACCAATGGCTTTGACTGCCGATAGAGCAGGTCAAATATATATCTCTCTTGTCTGCTCTTCGGATTGAACACGAAATTTCAAAGATCAAAGATTCAAAATTTGCAGTTTATCAGATATCATTTGCGACCATGCAGAACACATTCGAAGACCACAAGACTGAAATTAGGCATTTGTTCTTCTCAGAACATTTAACCATGTCCGCAATTCAGGAAATCATGAGGAAGAAGTATGGCTTCAGCGCATCGTGAGTAAAACCGTCATGGTCGTTTGAACATATACTGATAGTTCCAAAGAATATCGGCATACAAGACAAAACTCGCAGAATGGAACATGTTTATCCCACTCTCGAATGGCGTCAAAATCACAAAACATCAATACCTTTTGGGCAACAGAAGGCGACCTGGGCGCCTATATAACATTCCGAGAGTCACTCCACGTTCTATTCCCATGACATCTCCACTGAGCCCTCCAGCTTTGAGGCATCAAAATGGAAATGTTCGCATCAAGAAAGAACATGCCGCCCCTTGCTCCATATCTTTGATCGTCCACTCGAGCGATAAGAAGCCAGGAGAATCATTCTATCAGGATGAATACATCATTATCTTGGCAGAACTCCGTGGAAGACTTAGAGCCGCACTTGGCCGTGAATCGGGCTGAAAATTTCCTTGTGCATGTAAAGAATCATCGAGACAAGCCGTGTATTCTTAACGATCCGAGCCAAGCATAGATGTTGGAGGAATGAGGAACGCATTGAAAATGGACAGAAGTATGGGACAGCAGAAAGAGGTTGAATATTTCGTCAAGGAGACCGAAAAAGAATGAATAGAGGAGTCATTGGCAAGGCAGAACAAGGCAAGGCAGAACAAGTCAAGGCGAGAGGATGATATGGTGATAAGATAGACGATTGGGGATATTATTTTAGCTCATAGCTCCGAGTTTCAGGATTTGTCTAAACCAGATACCTCCTCAGAAGAGGACTTCAAATACCTTCTCAGAGGGGGACTTCATTTCCAGATAGACAGACTCGAACTCTTCAAGGAGAACATTTCTAAAAATGGAACCCATTTTACAAGCGTCTGAGAATGTCCTCAACAACCTCTGTTGTCGTAGCTTTACCACCAAGATCAGGGCTTAGCAACTTGCCTTCCTCCAAATTACCGTCCACGGCAGCATAGATTTTAGCAGCGGCCTCCTCCTCCTCAAGGAACTCCAACATGAGAGCAACACTTCGCAAAGTCGCAATTGGGTTTGCAATGTTCTGTCCCATGATATCTGGGGCACTACCATGGCATGGCTCACCAATAGCAAATCCCTCACCAACATTGGCACTTGGAACAAGACCCAAAGAGCCAACAAGAGCAGCAGCTCCATCAGATAAGATGTCCCCATAAAGATTTGGTGCAACAATAACGTCGTAGGTTTCGGGTTGGCGGAAAAGCTTGTAAACCATAGAGTCGACGATTTGCTCCTCTACACCAACGCTAGAAAACCTTGAGACTGCCAAGGCCTCCCTAGCAGTAGATCGGAAAAGACCATCCGTTTGACTTAGAACATTCGATTTGTGTGTAATGGTAACCAATGGTGACTTGTGGATGCTTGGAAACCCACTATCTCTTAGCTTCTGTCTGCGTAATGCGATTTCTCCAGCCATTGTAGCAATGCGAGATGATGCTCTCTCAGAAATTCTCTTGATGGCTTCTGCGACCTTTCCGCTTCCATCCGCAGCATCATATGTCCTCTCATCCTTGACGTAAAGATCCTCTGTATTCTCTCGCACAATGACCATATCAATTGGGTTGGAAGCTGTCATAACACTCTTGACAGGTCGAACATTGGCGTAGAGGTCGAGACGCTTGCGGAGTGCGACAATTGGGGAGGAATAGCCCTTCACGGCTTGTGAAGGAGAACTGACTGCACCGAAAAGTGCTCCATCGCATTCGGTTTTAAGAACTTCGACGGTCTTATCTGGCAGAGCAACTCCAGTTTCTTCGAATGTTTGGAATCCAGCTTTCAAGTCAACAAACTCAAATTTTAATTTGAGAGAGGCAGGTAAAGCTTCAAGAATTCTTCTTCCGGCTGGAATAACTTCTTTGCCAATTCCATCACCAGGAATGAGACCTTAATTAGACACCCGAGATAAATTAGTATTTGTTTCTGAATATCAATTTGGTTATAATTTAAAAGTATTGAACATCTTTCTCACCTATCCTCAAAGTTCTTGAAGCCATAATTGTTGACTTTGCTTGCTTGCTTGCTTTGACCAGCTGTGAAATTGTTCTGGTGGGATTTCAAAAGGTGACTGTTGCGAGATCGGTCCCCAATTTTCTTGACTCTTGTCAACTCTCGGAATATCTTCTCGGCTATTCACACACTCTGATCATATTTGATTGATCTATTCCCACACCTTGTGAATTTTTTATATTTTTATCTTGTAATAAGGTAATTAATGATTATGTTTCTCCTTTTTCTTTCTTTGTTACGAGGTACAGTAGTGGGATTATAATGTGATAAGTATCTAGATAGGTAGGTATATATATAGCAGTATTATACACCTTACAGAATATCACACCCTCTGTTCTTCTATATACGGTACTGTATTCCCATATTGAGGTTTGTATAGTACCTATCTAGCTAGTACTTATGATTACTGTACTAGATAGAGTAAGGTACCTAGATATGTATATTGTAATATTATGTAGCTGAACACCGAGCAGTAGTAGTAGGTACCTGTATAATATATTCCCTCATTTGTTTTATTCTCACCCCCATGTATTTTTTATACTTTCTCGAACCACTTTGAACCATTCGATGCTCGTTCACACAGTAGAATGTTTCACATCGCTTCGAAATCCAATTAAAGAGCGGTCCAAGTGAGAGACCTGATACTGCAGTCTGCAGGTGCTCAGTCGCGACTCACCAGTGCTGTGCAGCTTGTGCTAGCTCCCTACCCGCACATCATCTATGCCCGACTGTCCGAGGGGAAATAAAATGTTCTACCTAGATACTCATCGAGGTCCGTACCGTTGACTTATTTACCTAGCTAGTCCCATAAACCGTAACCGTAAACCGTAACCATCCACCATACCATTGTGCCTTGTGCCTTGTGCTTCGTACATAAAAATTAATCAAATGTGCTCCCACCCCTATTCCCTATTTCCTATTTCCTATTTCCCTTCCCTCCCGTTTCTCTCCCCCCCATTATTCATTGGGATATTGCAAAACCTCATTTGAAATATTATTATTATTATTGAAGAGAGAGTTCCATATCTAACCCCTGCATTCATTATCAAATAAGAGACCTGGTGATATTTATTCAAGACATCCGCTGTATGACCGTTTATTCAAAAAGCCCTCCCTCTCTCTCTCCCTCTCTCTCTCTATCCCCATATTTTGGGAACCAACTGGTTCATCTAAATAACTTTCTTCTAATTACCTAATAATACAGTACAAGTACAGTACTGCTATTATTTACTATCAACAACTCCATCCACCATTCACCATTCACCATCCACCATACACCCACCACCATCCACCATCCACCATTCACCGAAATCCCGTATCGAGTAGTACTTACTGTGGCTTCTTCTCCTTAATCAATTCTACACTTGGAATGAGTAAGGAGTAGAGTACAAGTACCCAGTATCCCAAGTACGGCAGATGTACTGCAGCTGGTCCCAATGCCTCATTCGATTCACCACTTGACCAGCTGACATTCAATCCCATTCTCCAAGTACATATTTTTCTAATTTAAAACGCTTGGGGGAAACGCAGTTGGATAACGTTCCTTCTTCCACAGAATCGGGTGATCATTGCAACTAGTTTGTGGCAATTACTGCACTCCAGCCAGTGGCCCTTTCCGCCTTGGTTATATCGATTTAACTTTCACCCCCAATTTCAAGAGCTATCGGCTCTATAAAACCTGTCAATATGTCTAACATCAAAAACCTTCGTGCTATGTTTGAACAAAACAACAAAAGCAAGGAGACTGCATCACCACCACCACCAGAAAGAGGACGTCCCCCAGGAGAACCTATATGTAAGTAATTCGTCCTACCTCAGCAGCTTGTATGCTAACTATTCTTTAGTATTTTCGCCAGGAACCAGCACAACACCTCCACGGCCACTATCGAAAGTCAGAACGAGTTTTGTAACTGTTGAACGGAGCGCACCACAACCTGGCCAGCCAATACAACTTGGATTGAAGAGACAAGATAGCAATATTGAATCCAATATGGCCAGCAATGGCAGTATGGCAAAAAGGAGGACGAGTTTTAGTATGGACGGGCAAAGTCACCCCCAAGAAACTGCAGAGAGGAAAAAGTCAATTTCACAAGAGTTTGAAGCAAGAAAGGCCAGTCTTGTTGATGAGCTCATTCCCGAATCTGCCTTGGCAGAAACCCCTGTTTTTGAAGTGGACAAACAAATCGGGGATCCGGAACCAATAAAGGGGCCAATGCCGGAACGTGGCCGTGAATTAGCAGAGCCAGCGGAGATTAAAGAAAATCCAAAGAAGTCTGCGGAGGAGCCAAAGGCGTTGGATGGAAACCGTCCTGCAGTCACATCAAACAAAATTCCAGCATCAGGAGCAAGCAGTTCCCCGAGAGCAGCCCCTACAAGCGGTTCTTCAAAGATCACTGCAACTCCAAAGAATTCCGACAAAGCTACAAGAACCAAGTCTGTTGCACGACCCGCGCCTATATCTACAGCTAAATCATCCATAACTTCAAAACCCTCTCCAAGAACAACTTCACCTCTAAAGTCTTCCAGGTCCGCTCCAAAGACTCCGACAACACCAACAGGAAGTCCCGGACAGGATGGAAAAGTTCAAAAGAGCAAAACCCCGGAGAGGAAACCCGCAATTCCAGCCAAGACACCTGACAAGAAGCCGGCCAAAAAGACCAGCAGCAATTCACTAGCTACTTCAAGTGGCGCAAGAGCTTCAAGCAAGCCAAGGTCTACTAGCCGACCAGCCGCCAAGACCAGAATACCACCATCATCCCCGCAAAGTGGATTCAACAAGCCCAAAGCTAGATCACCCACAAGACCTTTGCAGCTTCCAGCTTCACTCACAGCACCCACAGCTTCTTCTGGCTCGAAGGGTGTTACCTCAGCACCACCTGCCCGACAAACCCAGAGTCGTGCATCCGGAGCCATCAAAGCTGAAGCTGCCCCACGTTCTCAAAGCCGTGCCGGCACTGGTAACGCACCGAAGTTATCGCACCCACCTGTCTCACGGAGTGCTTCTTCATTGAAGAAGCACACTACCAGACCATCACTCGGGCCACCCTCAACATTACAAAAAAAGACTTCCACGGGAAATCTACCTCCTGTATCCGCACCATTGGTCGAGGATGGATTTTTGTCGCGTATGATGAGACCTACGGCTTCTTCTGCCTCCAAAACATCCGAAAAATCTCCTCCACCAAGGCGATCACTATCGATAAAGCGACCATCCAGCAGCCTTGGACAATCAAAGGTTCATGATACTAAGACCGCCTCTCATGCAGTCCAGAAGGCCACCAGGCCTACCACAACTAAGGCGGCCGCTCCAAAATCTACTGCTCCAGCTGCCAAGACTGGCACTAAAACAGTGGTAAAGAAGTCGGCAGATTTGCCTCAACAAGTAGCAAAAGAGCAAGCGAAGGAGGTCAAAGAGACACCAGAAGAGGAACCAACTTCTACCAATGTCGAAACTGTTCCTGAAATTGGAGATGCGACAACCGAAAACGCCGAAGTTGAGCCGGAAGTAGAGAAGACAACCCCAACTCCTGTCGATGCTCCAGCAGAGAAAGAGGTTGAGGCCCCTGCTACCCAGGAAGAGCCCCTCGTCGTTGAAGAGCCAATCAAGGAAGCTGAGGTGTCAGAGTCCCTCGCCGTTGAAGAGCCAACCAAGGAAGCTGAGGTCCCAGAGTCCATCATCGTTGAAGAACCAGCCAAGGAAGCTGAGGTCTCAGAGTCCATCGCCGTTGAAGAGCCAGCCAAGGAAGCTGAGGTCTCAGAGCCCACAGCAATTGAAGCTGCCCCAGCTTCGCCAGCCGAGGAGGATACTACCGAACCAGTTGCCCCAGGCACTGAAGAACCCGAAGTAGAGGAGGAGGAGAAGACAATAAGAGGTGTGCCTTCATCTGAGGAACCATTCAAGATTGATACCCCCCCTCCGACATTTGTTGAGCCCAAGCCAGAAGATGACGAGGATCCAGAAGATGCTGCCGCGAGGGCAGAGATTGCCAGGATCAACGCTGAGATGATGGCGGCTTTGGCATCCAAGTAGAGTGGTTAATTGCCGTTTTGTGTGGTGGAGAGTTGCATGCGTTGCTTGACAAGGGAATATTATGCATTAGCCGGTGTTTGCATTCGTTGCGATGTATGTAGTAGCTTCAGCTTTGTTCTTCGCAAACATTTTAGGGTGGGTGGATAGGTTACAGCGCAGAATACCGAGATATCAATTTGAGAAATGAAAAGCCCCTTTGGCACATATCTTGACTCGGGTGCCATGATTTTTTTTTTCGGGTTTGATTCATCGTTCATTCATTATTCATTCATTATCCGGCCCCATGGCTCATGTGATTCGGGACTTCACTGGGGTTTTTCTGAATCATCTTATTTACATTAAATCAGAATGGGGCTTGCACTTTCTTTCATCGTCATCGTCATCATAGATCTTACGTTTCACTGGTAGGTACTACTAGGTAGGTACTAGGTAGGTAGGTAGGGGTTCACATTTCATGTAACCGACATGACCGACATGAAAAAGATATGCAAAGACATCCATCGTAAATGATGTGATATGATAATATGTGATGTGTGATAGGTGTGATCAACAAGCCCTAATAGATCTATCGGCATATATATATATAGGTATATATATATGAACATGAATCACATACTTTTCATTAAAATGTTTCATGTTCTTTTGATTGGAATTTGGAATTTGGATACGTTGGTAGCGAGTGAGTGAGTGAGTGAGTGTAGGTTACGTAGATTGATTGATTAGCTTGTGCGTAAGATAGATAGATAGGTAAGATAGGTGGGTAGATAGATATATATGTATGTATCAAGTCAAGTCAGTTAATAATGCCATGCCATGCCAGCCAGGAACGTAAATTGTAAATTGTAATCATATAATATGACATGATACAATACAATATAATAAATACCAACTAGCCAGTCTCCGCTTCGTTAGTTCTCCCTTCTCCATTTTCCCTCCTCCCTTCTCCTTCCTCCCTCCTCCCTCCTCCCTCCTCCCCTGCATCTTATTATCTAGCTAGCTAGCTAGCTAGCTGTCGCTTTCCCTCGCCTGTACTTCCCTGAGCTGCCTTCCTGCTCCATTCTATCTAACATTCTATCTAATATTCCATCCAACATTTTCCTTCTACTTCTTTCTACCTGAGTTGATTGCTTCGTACCAACTACCTACCTAGTTCGTCATGCCGAAAAATACTAGGTAGGTATGTATTATCGTATCATCGTATCATACTATGGTATCCTTAAAGGAAACTTGGATTTTTATTTTATTGTATAATAACGTCGAGAAAAAATCGCACATCACACATCTCATATTTCTTTCTTTCTTTCTTTTTTTTTTTTTTTTTGGAAAAACATCATCCTCTACCTAATATTCAACATCCAATACCTACCTACCTACCTACCTACCCACCCACCCACTTCTAGTTCAACATCCATCCCAGGCATCCCCACCCACCATCAAATCAATCATAATCATAATCCCAATTCCCCAATTCCCCCACCCCCCGACAATCACAATCCGCCACAAACACCATTCACAAGAAAGCCATACGTACCATTCTAGCGCATACTATCGGTAGGTAGATATCGATGCGACTTGCATTGCACGAGCCAGTGTGCTATAACGCCGTTTTATTCTAACCAGCTGGTGGATTTCCATATTATGGGAGGAATCGTAGTGCAAAGAATGATGATGATGATGATGATGATGAGCGTTCCTGATATTTATTTTATTGTCCATGCGCCAAAAATGGGAGGAATTTAATTTTGCAAGCTTGCTGGAGAGAAAGAAGCGATGGCGCGAGAGAAGTTGGGAGGTGAGAGGAAGGATGGGGATGAAAGAGAGGTGGGGAGAAGGGGAAGTGGATGGGGATGGGGATGGGGATGGGGATGCAGGAGTTGGAGGCCAAGAAATGGAGATATGAAATATGAAGGAAAGGAAAGGAAAGGGGGAGAGCGGAGAGGGAGGCGAGGAGATGGATGGAAGGGCTTAAGGAGGTAGACGAAGTGGTGGAGGAGATAAAGAAGATAGTGGAGGGGGAGAAGAAAGTGGTTGCGCGATGGTGCAAAGAAGAACGAAGGGGCGAAGGAGCGGAAGGCCTTGGCCCCAGGAAATGAGCAAAAAGATTGAGAGCACTGGTGGAGTAGATAGAGAGTCACGGGATGGAAACTCCCCTGCTGGATTCCGGCTACTGCCTCAAAGACATGAGATGATATAGACAGAAGCACAGACGAGCACAATGCATTTTAAAGACAAGATAGATCAACGAGAGAACCAATAACATATAGATCCATATTGACACTGGAACTAGGGAATCAATCAACCCCGTCAAGTAACACAGATGATGGTAAGGTATTGTCTGTAACCAACCAAGCTCTGCCATCCCATCCCATCCCCTCCGATTCTATCCAACCTTGGAAAGATGACAATCCAACCGAACGCGAACTCCCCCACTCCGATAGATTACCCCAACCCAGTTCCATTCCACTTGCTTGCTACTTGCTCGCGTTTTTATACAGCAGGTTTGCATGACACCGCATTCGATACCCAAACAAAGGCTCAAGCTGAAAACAAACCCAAGGAAGCAAGGATCCAATCCCAAACACCCCCCAAAAACGCCATGCTCAAGATCAGAGATACTGTAATGATTATTACGAAAAATAAATGGGTATAGAAAAGTAAGGATTGCTTGTATGTAAAAGACAAAATGTGCGTTGCAAAAAGGATTGTATATGGATTGAAAAAAGTAAGATTCAACCTTATGCGTGTAGTAGGTATGTGATTATTCAAGATTCATTACTCATATCAAGGATCTCGTCTCCTTTCCTATAGAAAGCCTAATCAAAATGATTTTAATGATTTTGGCTACCTTGGCTATGTGGGCCATGGCCGTCCTCTTCCGTAACTCCCAATGTCATTGGACTTCCTGGGTCAACATGAATGGATGGCAAAGATCCCAATCGTAGACTAGGTAGTTGCGGGATGCCGCCAACACCTCGAGTTGAGCGGGCAGATGTACGTCGCTCATTCCTGGGGACAAGAGCTGAGTTTGTACTGTGGGTACTCATCCTTCTTACTGTCATTAGCTCATCCAAGTTGTGCGATCTTCGGGATCCTGACGTCTCCAAAGAGGGTCCCTCCCCTTTCCCATATATTGGACTTGAATAATCGGGAGGAGGTTCCGTCATGTGATGCGGCAGGGATGATGCTTCTGCTTGTGGTGTATCTAGTGATACATTTTCATATCCAGGAGGACTATTCAAAGGGATATCGTCATGATCTATCATTTCAGGGCTACTTCCGGCTCTATCTTCATGATTATCATTTGAGTCCTCACGGGCTATAGAATGACGAAGTGGACTATCTGCCCGGGAATTCGCTCGGGATCTCGTAAATCCCGGAGAAGGCAGATCTGAATTCACCGTATCAATACTTAATACTGAACCTGCACTTCGTTCTCTTCGATGATAATGGCTGCTCGCGGCCATACTGGCTGCATCGCCAAGTAATCCTTGTCGTTCGCTTTCATCGCTGTTCGCGCGTAACCGTGTGCCATCATGTCTCGCAACTCCCAAAGCGCCATATGCAACAGATGAAACTGCCCGTTGGCGTTCTTTCTTGATCCTGTCATGTTCTGCTCTGAGCTCTTCGACAGTTGGTCCAGTAGTGATATTTGCTGGTCGAGATTGAAGTTCTCTCAATGCAACATGGTCTCCTCGTTCCCTGGCTTCTCTTCTTAATCGTCTCCTCTCTTCCCGCTCCTCATTTTCCCGTCGCCTTGCAATTCGAACCTGATATAATGCCTCCATCTCTGCCTCCCGCTGTGACTCTTCCTCGTCAATAGTCTCCGGAAATTCTAGAACGACATCAATGCCTCCTCGATCCCCCTCCCTTCCTAACACCTGCTCATTCTGTCCCGGAGTCATGTTGTAAGCCGGTAAAGTCATTACTGAGCGGACCGAAGTATTCCTATCAACGCCTCCAGCGTTGTTGTTTGCGCCATTTTCGACAGCAGTTCGAGTGGCATTATTGGATGAACTTCCACCGATACCAGACACACCGGCTGCTCCTGTGTATTCGTGGGGATCATTCTGCTCTGGCAGGCGATATTGATGAGCTTCAGGTTCCCAGCTCTCCCATACCTTTTTTAAAAATAGTGTCGGGATGTACTTCGGGTTCTTGTGTTTAATTCGGGTTCGACGGATGAGATAAAGTGCAAATAGAAACGCCAAAAGTCCCACTAGGGTGATTACGATTGCCTGTAACAGGAGATTATTAGAATGAATCTTGGAATTCGAACATATTTATGTGCAAAATATGCTGGGTACATACAATAATATAAGTCGGTTTGGTATCGGAGTTTGGTGGTTGTTGAGGCAATTGAGTTGCAATAGGACTAGCAGTGGCAGTAGGATCTAAAGACGATATTGTAGTAGAATGGTTATGTTCCGTGCTTGATGAAGCTCCATTGGTAGGCGGGCCATTCTGCCGCCTTGACAGACCACGGACAGGGTACATTGTAGAACAATGGTGGCTATGACTTGAAAGATGTTTTCCCGGTGCAGAACCAAAGCTCGTTTGGAAGATTGGTCACCTCATTTGAAGTCTAAGCTGACATTTGACCTTTTTCGTCGTCGTGGTCGTCGTCGTAAGTGGTCGGTAGGCTGGGGGTCGCGAGCGGCAATTGCGTGTTTTTTAATCGCGCTGACAAGGTTGATTTGAACGAGTTCCCAATTATGCGATCCTCACTCAGTATTGGGTTGTGGAACTGTTTAATGGTATAATATGAGAAATACTTATTACTGAGTCAGGAGAAGGGATTCGCAAGAATATCACTGGGAGTGAATGTGTGTACTCGAGTATGTACGGAGCTGGAGTACCAAGGTACCTAGGTATATACAAATCAAGTGAATGGAAGATTGGAGAGAAGCAAGAGGTGAGAAGTGAGAAGTGAGGGCGTCTCGTCTCTTCTTTCACCCGAAAGTCCCATGATATTTTTGATTTCATTGGATGAACAGTAACTACTAGGTACGTACCTTGTCGAGCGCCACTGTGTATAGGTATTATTTACCTATTTATTTATGGTGACAGGCCACAGATTGGTAGATTACCTACCTAGCTGCAAGTCAGTGGAACCCTCACCTCATCTACCTAGATCCCAAATGTGTGCTTATGAGATCTCGTAATTATAATGAAAATGGAATACAGTATTCACAACCAATCAATGTATAGAGTATGTGTAATCTGCAATGAGTGATTTATTACCTATTGTATAAAAGTTTCAAGTTTCAAGCGACAACTCTCAAATTTCAATGCAATGAGAACCTACGATAATATCAATGTAATATAATATAAGGGTTATGACTTATGTTGCCCTAGAGTTTCAACTTTAGATAATACCTACTAGGGACGTACCTCTAGTTTAAAGATTTCATCTACGTAGTATCTACTCCTCCTCCTCCTCCTCCTCCTCCTCCATCCATGATCCAGGGGAATTATACCCACTAGCCTCTAGGTAGTTAGTTCCCCACCATAGTTCGTATAAATCTCATACATGTCACAAAATCTTGTTCGCTTGCCAAATTATTGCATATCATTATTATTGGAGCTTTGGAGGTCGAGACTCAAGATCGGGATCCTTTGATTCCCTTTCAAATCTTGCAGCAAGCACACACGTGGGGTTAGAAAACAATTGAAAAGTGCTTATTTCAACTGAATCTTGATTAATTTGCCTACCTAGGTAGCGATGGGTATCCCGAGTCCTGGCTTGATTTGCCTTCTTCTTATTCTTCTTCTCATGAAATTAGTGCAGTAGATATCTTACTTGACTGAAGTCCGAATCGAATGATATACATAAAGCAAACCAAGTATCCAATAGGTGTGATTCGACTTCTGTTTCTTCGAATTTCATAGATACAGCTAAAATTTATACAATCCCTAAAGGTGTCTTGCACCCCTGAGTTTAGCGGTCCTCGCACCAAACAAAGTTTGCATATTGTACAAATTCAACATGCTAACCGCCGCATTCAATATCTATGAAACTCGAATTCTTTTCTCAAACATCACTTTCTTCAACTCCCTGTTCAGTGTCAATACCCACTACTGGCATGCCCATTCTACTTCACCATAAAAGACCGACCTTTTCATAAACAACCTGCAATCCAACCCCACTCCCATGATGCCTCATCAGCCTTACCGCCACTGAATAATTTGATGACAATCCCGATTATTGGAAGCTAAGACTTTGCTATCACAGTACATACTATTCTGTTCTTGATACGTTGTCTGGCGATAACATACAACCGTATCTGTGATATTATTCATGAAGCTATATCCATATCAAGGCAACTGTGGCGCACTGGAGTGGTTGTGTTGATATGTTTTAAGGCGGGATTTGATTGGATTTGTGAGATCGTGCTCGCTTTTCCGAAAATGGCTCATGGAGTGCCGGTAGGGTAGGAAGAAAAGTGGAGGGGCTGTCTAGACTATATAGTGGTACGGGGAGTTAGAGTTTTGAATGCTACTGTATGTAGTATGTGCATTGCCCAAGTGTGTAGCGTTCGCTGTGGTAGGGGATGGAGATTGAAATTAAACGAGTAGAAGCATGTTTCTGCGCGATGTCACAAAGTGGTTGATGCTGACTTGTTGAGACCATAATTTCTTACAATAAACTTTAGTATGCCTCTTGGAGGTTTTTTGGCTCCTAGTTTATTAATACTATTAGAAAAATGGTTAAATGGCTCTACCCAACTTCCGAGTTGTTCCTCCAACCAGGTACGGATTATTGCTCCTCAATAACCTTAAGCACATTATGATTGCCCTGGCATATTTAGATACTCGAGAGCTACATCTAGATGTATTGCCTGTATTGTACTCAATTTGGGCATTTTAAGATGTGCAGGCGAGTCCCACTCCATAGTGAATGACATTAATTGACATTAATATCACAAAACACCGTAAAAATGAATAGACTCGGATTGTGAGACCGGCATGCAATTGGCGTGGAGGATGTGATATCTCGTTAAATACTGTACAAACAAGCGCCGTTGATGCTTCTGGAATACTTGTTAAGATATAATATATGCACCGGATCATCAAAAGTCCACCTTTCCACCTGTCAATTCCTCTGCGATGCGCTGAATTCTCTTCCCAGTGATTACAGCAGGATGTGAATAGTTTGCGACGGCGGTCCTGTGGGTATTATTGACGCCTGAAAGCATATCCTGGACAGTGGGTGGTTTTTCCAGTACCTCCCAGATATTTCTCTTATGCAACAAATTCTTGTCATAGGGATCCGTGAAGATCTCGTCAATCTTCGCATTCAATTGCTCCTCTGTTGTGATGAACGACCTCGCCTTCATGTATAGCGTATGCAATGCATTCTTCCTCTGTTCCTCCCTTTCAGCTTCCTTCCTCTGCACCCTCAATGCCTTCTGCGCAAGCTCACTTTCTCTTTCTGGGTCGGGAACAAAACCAACTTGCAGTTTCGACATGGCTTCCGTAATGGTAGGATTCATCAGCCTCTCATCCTCTCGTTGCGGAGCCTTTAATCTTAGTTCATTGGCCTGTCGTTTCGAGTAACTCTTAGCTGCAACTATTTGCTCCTGGTGTAATTTTCTCTTATGAAGTTCCACCAATGCCTCCTTCAAGCTTTCCCGTCTTTGAGTTGCTAGCCGATGCTTCCACGCAACATAATCGTTAGGGTTTTTGGGAGGCTTCGCTGGTTCGCGAGTTGCGGCATCCAGATACTTTTTGGAAATCTTGTCAGGTCCGCGGTTGGGGAAAAGATTTCGCGGAGGTGGTAAAGTTCCTTTGATATCTCGGTGTCCTCGGGCATCTGGTTGTAGAGTAGTGGGTATTTCGATAAACCTGGGGTTTTCTGGACCAATGGCGCTACATGAGGCAGTGATGGAGAAATTTCGAGAGGAGATCGCAGTTGATTGAGTTGACCTGCATCGTCCAACGAAAACCAGGGAGCTTTTAGACATAGTTGAAGACATTGTATTCGATCACTGCCGTGGTAAATGACGGCGATGGGTATCAGAGGGGTGAGACGCAAATTGGCAGATTGTTTGATTCAGGATCCCGAGGTCATTCTAGCAAAGGAACTCGCCGTCTTCACCTCAAAATCTAAGTTGATAAAATATCTTTGGTGAGCGGAAATATGCTAGTGCACCTAGCCACACTTTAGCGCGACGCACTTCAGCCACAAATCCCAAAATCTCTAAAAAACTCTTTTTCAAGCACCAACAATTCTCTCTTCTTCTTCATTATTTTTTTTTTTTTTTCTCAACCCAAAAATTTCATCGCGCATTGCGCAACAAACATCAAAATGGGTACCGGTAAGAAAGAAGCAAACCGAAAGGTTAAGCAAGGGAAAGTAGGAGATGGCATGGCCAATGTTAAGACCAAGGGCGAGAACTTTTATCGGTATGTCCCTGCTGTTACATTCATTGACGGAACAAGACCTAATTGATGAATAGCACTGCGAAGCAGGCGAAGACCCTTAACATGTTTAACGAGGGCAAAGCTCGACACAATGCAGCAGGAAAGGTTACTCAAGCCGCAACTTTCCAAAGTAGAGAAACAAAGCCCGCACGTATTGAGCCCAACAGAAAATGGTTTACAAATTCGAGAGTCATTGGTCAAGAGGCCTTGACCTCTTTCCGAGAAGCGATGGCAGAGCGAGCGAGTGACCCTTACTCAGTGTTGCTGAAGACTAACAAATTGCCAATGTCATTGATCCGCGATGGGCAAGGAAAAAATGGATTGAAGCAACACCAAGCCAAAATGGCAGTCGAGGCGTCTCCATTCAGTGATACCTTTGGTCCAAAAGCACAACGAAAGAGAGTCAAGCTTGGTGTCAGTTCGTTGGAAGATCTTGCCGATGATAGCGTCAAAAGTCACGATACATATCTGGATCGTCTCGAACAAGCAAAGCTTTTGAGTGGAACTTCAAACGATCCCGAGGCCGTTGGAGAAGCTGCTGCAATTGATGATGGGCAAATCACCAGTGCTCGAGAGGCAATTTTCAGCAAAGGTCAAAGCAAACGTATATGGAATGAACTCTACAAGGTTATTGATTCTTCAGATGTGGTCATACATGTTCTAGATGCCAGAGATCCTTTGGGAACTCGTTGTCGAACTGTCGAAAAGTACATCAAGGATGAAGCACCGCATAAACATTTGATCTTTGTACTCAATAAGTGCGATCTTGTGCCTACCGGAGTTGCTGTAAGTTTAAACCTCCTTCGAATCGTCTATTTCTCTCTACCCATCTTCTGCCCTCTCCCATGTTCCATCGTTAAGTCAAGGCGCCTTCTGCATTCTGTGCTCCTCACAATGGAAGAAAGTCTGTTACAACTTTGGTAGATTGAGTTCATTCTCGCCGCTCTTGGTCTTCGGGTCTTGAGTAGGCAGCTCACCGTCTTGGAGAGTCTGTCGCAAAGAGTTTGATAATGTTTCGTTTGAGTTGAAGTCCACTTCCTCTTTAACCAGTGGCTTGTGGTGGTTTTCTTAGTAATGATTCATACATTTCACCAGTGCACATAGTGCTATTATTTCACATGCAATATTATTGATAGCATATGCTAATTATACTGCAGGCTGCTTGGGTACGATCCCTCTCCAAAGACTATCCCACACTTGCTTTCCACGCATCTATAACAAATTCCTTTGGGAAAGGTTCCCTTATACAACTCCTCCGCCAATTCTCCTCCCTACACGCCGATCGCAAACAGATCTCCGTTGGCTTCATTGGATACCCAAATACAGGCAAATCATCAATCATTAACACGTTACGAAAAAAGAAGGTCTGCACAGTAGCTCCAATACCGGGCGAAACAAAAGTTTGGCAGTACATTACACTCATGAAGCGTATTTATCTTATTGATTGTCCTGGAGTAGTTCCTCCAAGTACTACCGACACACCCCAAGATATTCTACTACGAGGTGTAGTTAGAGTTGAAAATGTTGAACACCCAGAACAATATATTCCTGCAGTTTTGAGTAAAACTAAACCCCAACACATTGAAAGAACATATGCTCTCAAGGGTTACAAAAATCACATTGAATTCTTAGAGTTGTTAGCGCGAAAGGGAGGAAGATTATTACATGGAGGTGAACCTGATGTCGATGGTGTAGCCAAGATGGTCCTCAATGACTTCTTGAGAGGCAAGATTCCATGGTTCACTCCACCTCCCAAACTAGAGGGCCCAGAAGAAACCCAAGTTAAAGAAGGTCGAGAAGGTAGACTGGGCGAAATGCCAAAGAAGAGAAAGAGGGATGATGCTGGTGAATCAGTAGCTGACACATCTATCGGAGATATCGCCTCAACGGCCGCGGCTGATGATGAAGATGATGATTCGTAAGTTTCTGAATAAAGCCCATACACTCGGACCTCAAACTAACATACCCTGCAGATTTGAAGGCTTTGGTAGTGATAACGAAGATGGTGGTGTTGAGTTAGATGATGTCGCTGATGCTGAAACCATTGATAAAGCTTTCGGTATCGAGTCTGATGAAGAAAGTGAGGCTGACGATACCGAGGAACCTGCCGAGCCGGAAGACGACACTGAGGCTGCCAATGAGCAACTTCGAAAGCAACTCCAAAAAGACTCAAATCCTCCGAGGCGGAAACAGCCACCAAGGAACAGAGGTAAAAAGACTTGAGTGCTTGTGTAGATAGAATAAATTAATGTTAATGTCAATGATACCCCCCAATAATGATCAAGGTGTCCCATGCTTTATGTGACATGATGGTGGCTTGCTTCTGTGTGGTATAATAATGAGAAAATTGAGGATTTGTTGCCGGTCAAAGTTCTTCACATATTTTTTGAGTGGCATTGAATGAATCTTCAGGCTTTGGAATATATTGTTTTCTCGAACAGAGTGACTATGTACTGTCAAGAACACATGGCTACATCTCATAAGTGTCCACCCTTCTAGTACATCGTGTAATGTATTTCTCATGAACCAGCAGCTTTGTGCACACCCACTACACTGTATTATAGTAAAGTCCCGCCCCATATTATGTATCTGCCCTCCTTGAACCTTTCCCATCATCTATCACAACGTCGGTGTTCTTGTCTCTTGCGCTGTCTGTCTCGAGTCTCTCCCCGGTCGTCCATCTAGGGGTTGGTGCCAACTATTGGGTGCTAATGATTATTGTTAGCATGTGGAAGATGTTTGGGAAGAGGAGATATGGTTACCTTGGAGAATATATCGATTCATCGCTTCTCTGAAACGACTTTTGTATTCCTGTTTACATGTTAGACTATGCAATTGATACATGGGAAACTGGAAATTGAGCCAACCTTGGGTGAGGTGACGGTAGGACGATTGCGGCCACCACCAGCGAAACCACGGTCTGGGGTTGTTGGTTAGTATTAATGTATGGGTAGTATTTGGTTTTGGATAAAATGTTACCTTTGATCCATGATTCTAATTTCTTGTCCCAGGTATAAGTACGGACTACATCTATAATTCCGACAACAAGTTCCTTTCGTGCCTTTATCGCGTAAGCATGATATAATCAGTCAGCTAAGGAGCACTCACCTCATCGACAGCTACCATTAGGGAATAGTCCATGACATCATTTCGTTGCAAGAAAAGGGTATCGTTGAAAATAGCAGATCGAAGAAGTTTCTTGGAATGCTATGCGCAAATTAGCGATGGAATCTGCATTGCTATCATATTGCTTACCTCGCGTGCAAACAGAGGAGATTCGTAAATGAATTCAACCATGTTCTCATCCAAAAGTACCTCATTCTGCTCTCCCGTTGACTGAATCTTTCTATTTCGCATAGACCCTTTTAGGTCAAAGATGCGGGTAGGTGAACGGTCGTAGAATAGGTTCTCCATTACCAGTACATCCCACTTGATCTCGGTGCCTGTAGCAGGATTCTTTATGACAATCTGGAAGAAGCCAAGCATTTTGGCAATGGCGGTAGGTAGCTCGTGAAACAAAGCTTCGGATATAATGTTGAAATAAGCCGGCGCAAATTTGAGGAATGCCTGCGTCTCGATTTGTGATAGCTGCTTGAGGACCAGCCTATCGTCAAGTGTTTTCAAGAAAACTGATTTTGTCTTCCCACCTTTAGAATCCCACTTCAAGCATCGTGATAAAGATTCTATAATTCGATCTGCCACTCCGCATTTTCTTCGCACAGCATCAAATTGTTCCGCAAAGAAAATTTTGCATTGCATTCTTGCCGAGGAATCAACAAACGAATATGCAAGATGTGTACCAGTGGCACGCAGTAATGAAGTTTCGACCTCCGCTTGGTTAATACCATCTTCACAAATATCTGGTGTGTCACCTGTAGGCATAGGATCACGCTCTTGAGCTTTTGCGCAGGCTGGGCCTTGTTGTCGAAGATCATTCAGCTTAGCTCGATAATGTTCGGATGACAGGGTGAAAGCTATCAGCGAGCTTGGTTCATCTTCTCTAATGATGACATCAGAATCAACAAATATATGTTCACCTGCGTTAATGGGGTACTCAAGTTGCGTCCAGCCACTGGCAGACCTCTCTGCCCAGAAATTAGTCAGCATCTTCATAAGACTAGACTTCTCATGCTTGGGTATTTCGAGCGGAAGATCAGCATTTGGTTTGCCCACACGAAGTGATTCAGCTAGCTCCACGGCATCTGGCAAGAGATCGATCAAAGAATGATCTGCGTCGCTGGCAACCCCTTCATCATCAGAACCAGTTTGGCTGAAGTTCTGATGACTGTCATCAGCTTCGGTGTCAGCAATAGCCCCTTCAATGGCTGCAGAAGTGTCATTGGGTGAGTTCGGCTGGGTCTCGCTACTCGGGGGCTCCATGTTAAGTTTGGCAAGCCCTTCAGTCATGCTCGTAGATTCTGTACTAATATGAGTTGGTTCGGCGTCTAGAGAAACTTCGTCAGGGGGTCCACGCTCCTCGACAGCCTCGTTGATATCCTTGTATATCTCGACAATGGGCTTGGAGGATGCTTTGGGGAAAGCTCTTGATTGTGTGACTGTTGCTGCCATTCGTCTTCTGTCTCGCATACGTTCTTTCTCAAACTCTCTACTCAACTGTTCAAAATGTTTTGCTAACGTCGTAACTTTAGACTCTTTCCGTTTCGCTTGAACAGATCTTGGAATCAAGGAATGCCCCCCCGCCTTACGATTCTGCTTAAGCGAGCCTAAGCCTAACCTTTCCGACAATCTCTTATCCGTAGGCCTTACAGGTTCCGTTGTAGATGACTTCAAAGGTTCAATCAATGGGATCTGGGTGTCGCTAGACTTGCGTGCATCTCCCAGCCGATGGTATGACTTGCCAGAAATCGGCTGCATGCGACGTAATGTATTCGCAGGCTGCGACTGAGTGCGATTGAGAGGAGGCGAAGCACCACTACGTCGCGATGTTGTACGTTCCGCTAGCCTTGGAATTCCAGACGTTTCCGACTGTAACTGACCTTGTTCAGCAGAAATTGACTGGTTTGCTTTGCGTAGCCTCTCAACTTTCTCCGATAAGGTTGCCTCTGAAGGCGTCGCCGGGATATCCACATCTGGAGGAGTCTCAATTTCAGACGGACTCGATGTGAGAAAGTCAGACGTATCTGCCGGTGTTAATATTTCTGAAGCAATCTGCTGGTCTGCGGCCTCTGGAATGGCGAGATCAAGATGTTCAACTCCTTCATGCTGAGTGGTTTGAACTCGTTCCTCAGATATAGATGGTTTGGTTTCATCGGGAAGCTGCGAATCCACAGTTGTCGGATTTTCAACGAAACTGTCTTCAACAGCTGCAGGTTGACCTTCAGGCGATTCCTCTCCGTCTGGACTTGGTTCTAGCGTCGTCTCTGGTATTGGGACAATGGACTTTTCTTCGACATCAGACAACGGTTCATTTGTTTCTACAGATACCAATGAGGTTTGAGATTCGTCTCGATCCATGAACATTTTCTTGAGTTGGATTGCGGCAAGGCGGCGGATATCCTTTTCTGAGGGAAAGAAGTTTCCATCGAAATTTTGGAAGGCATCATCCCACTCCGCTACCTTCTCTTGCATCGCTCTTACGGCTCTATTCAGTGGGATGATCTCATAATATTTCGATTCCATATATTTATCCTGCAATTTTCGCAACAGTGCGGTGTGCTCCTCATGCGCACGCTGCTTCAAGCGTTCTATTTCAGCTTTACAATCGTCCGCCTTTTCGGGTGCCACGCTGTCAATGTTGATTCCCTTAATTCTAGAGATTACCGATGTCATGAATCGGTTCCATCGTTCTTCTATCTTCGTAAAAAGTTCGTTCTTCAATCTAAGATCATTATCTACTTTCCAGGTAATTCTTGTTCGAGGTACAACAATTTCCAGGAGGTCGATCGGATCATAATGTATCCTAATGGCAACATTGCGAAAGCCAAAATACCGCAAATGATCACGGTGCAAATCATGGGGACAGAATCCTGCTCTGAGATGCAAATCACTGCTCCAGAAAGATAACTCTAGATACTTCCCAAAAGAGTATTTCCAAGTACTTTCAGACATGGGCATGACCTGAGTTTCCTTTTGACATTTTTTGCAATAGCTCCACATCAAGATGGAATCTTGAAGACCTTTGATCTTGCAAGGTGATCTATCAACGAATACGGTTATGCGGGCTTCGCCGTGGACGTAAGTTCGATGATGCTCGGACATCTTGCGATCGCAGCCATTAAATGTACACGTCGTGTTGATCGTCAAGCACAGATCTTCCACGTATTGACCCAGTGTACAATCAGGATCTATTTCAGTTGATATTTCGTGCTCAGTATAGAATGCGAGGGTAAGAAGGTCGGGTCCAGCGCAGGGAATTGAAGTTTCTGTGCAGACAACTGTATATAGCACAGTAATATTTTGGTGTCCATACGGATCAAAAAGGTTGAGATTTCCTTGGATATAATTTTCCCATTGACGGGTTTGCGTCTGGTAATTATGCAAAGCTTTGTCATATTCAGCATCATGTACAGCATGTAAAACCTCCATGATTTGCTTAGGTGCATTTTTGATACTTTCGTGAACCATATCGGGCTTTATAAGCTGGAATTTCTGCGGTTTCGATTTTTCTGTATCAGTCTGCTCTTCGAACGTGTCTTGGTCCCGAAGCCTTTTTAGATAAACAAGTCTTCGTTCCTGCTCTCTAGCTCTAACCAATAGATATGGCTGCACAAACTTGACAAATGGAGATGCAGATAGTATTTTAGTTTGGTGCTTGGCAACCATATCGCTATAAAAGGTGGGCATGGGTACATCTTCCGGTAGATGATCATCATGGGAAGCGTGAACGTGTGACTCATGGGCAGAGACCATTCTGGAAACCTCGGGATTTTGGTCGGTCGATATGGCGTTCTGAACTTCCATAACAGTCTCCGGGCTAACAAGAACCTTATCAGTGGGCATGCCTTCGCTATTGCCTAGTTCATCGTGAGGAGTGCTTTTGACCTTCTCCGATTCAGCGGCAGCCTGTAAAACATTGCTCGCTGCCACCACCGGATCCTGATGGGGTAAAGGATCTGATACTGTGCATTTCGAAGTCTGGCCGGTTTGTCTTGCAGGTGAAAGGTTGCCACTTTCTGCCACAGACGGAATCAGAACGAATTCGTCTCTCATTAAGCATGTTTCAAGCTTTAGGTTGTAAACCACGTATACCATGAATTCGGTAATTTGCTTCATTTTAGCGAGAACGGGCATGCTAGCACCACGGAGAGCAATGGTACATCCTAACTCTTTTGGACATCCTGATAGATAGATGTACGTCTTCTTTCTTCCCGGGATATCGCCATGGACATAGGTTTTCACATCAAAGCCAGAGCTTTTGCCAATATGTACTGGCTTTAGAGCTACCATATCGATAGACGAGATAACCTCTGTCTGAGCACATCTTGAAACTGCCTCTATCACTGAGGGTTTAACATTGTAAATGACTGCAATATTTGCCTCGGCGAGATATTGCAAGGCAAGCCCAGAAATATGCTTCTGGACCAGTAGAAGTTGGGGACGTAGGGATGCAATTCGATTTACCATATTTCTCAAAAATTCTTTCTCCTGGGCTATTACAGGCTCCAGACTCATGAAAGAAGATTGGTGGCGTTGGTATTCAATGGGAAATGATACAATAACAATACGGGGATTCGAAATGCTCCTGGGCATGCTTTTCAATGCAAGGTTCTTGGTAAATACAACACCTGATACATAAGCGGTGTCGCCTGGTTTTCCTCCGGGTATCTTCTTCAGTTTAACATAATGACGGATATCTATGTCATCGCCGCGACGAACATCCGGGTTGACATCGTCTGTGCACTGGAGAAGAATCGGTATTAGAGCCTTCTCCCAGGAAGCAACGTTTGGAACGTCGGCGTCTTCAAGTAACTGGTGCAGTAGCCGGCGAACATGATGCAAACTGGCATTGTTTAGCTCCACTGCAGGAGCCTTAGAATCTCGCATCGATGAACTTCGAGTCATTTTTGAAGGTATGCCGGCTGGGGTGGGCGGATCTGATAAATGTTCCGGTGTAGCAACCTCTTCACTTACATTCCCAAAGCCTTTCGCTAAGCTCGTTGGCTTCATTTGCCTTGGTGAGGGTCGAGTATGGTGCAAGGTATTACTAGCGACGCTCAGATTACGCCGACGATTCGGTCGTGTGAAAGCTCCCACTGTTGCGCTAGCATCTTCCAAGCCTCGGCTTGTAAAACTGATCCCACTGACACTTTTATCACCAGTCCTAGCCCTGTGTCTTTTAGTAGCGTTCAGCAGGGAGCCGAAACCTGCTCTGTCATTTTCAAATGCTGGAGTTGTGGTGTTACTATTGTTCAAAGTAGCAAAAATACTCATTTGTTCATCGGCACTTGAGCCTTCATCCGACATGTATGGTGCCAGATCGGGATCGATGATATTATCATCATGAAAGGCCGGTAGGCGCGTTCCTTTGCCAATATCATCAGTCAGTCCTCTATGAAATGGTGCTCTATCTCCGGCAGGGGTTTTAAAGCGCCCGAGAAAGTTGTGTTTTGACTGATGTCGTCTGTGGCTAGAAGATGGAGGTCTCGCAGCAGCAGACAAGGCTTTCAATGACCTAGATGAGCTTGGGCGACTCAACTGTGGTGCATCTATTTCTAGAATGGCCGAGCGCCTGTTGGAAGAATCACCAATTCGTCGTGTAGCGGGAATTGCCATCATTGGAGTTGCCAGAGGTCTAGATTCATCTCCCATCTTCATTAAGTCAGTACCCTGACCCTCCGGCAAATCTATCTTGGTTGATGTGGAGGAGTCGAACTTGGCCTGTTGCGAATGGAAAAAGGTTGGCAAGCCTGATTCATCATCTGAATCCTCGGACCCGCTGCTATCGTGGCGCCTATTTATAATGTCGAGACAAGTTTTACACATTCGAAGTGAGCCTTGAACACCAAACCTTTGGCCTGAAATAGTATATGTGCATTTCGAGTCGAAGATACAACCGCAAGTTCGGCAATGATGTTTTCTGCGAAAGGCAGTAAAGGGATCACCGCATAAGAAACACTCCTTGCATATATCATCAGCCATCCAAAATTCTTTGCTCAGCACTTGCTTTCTCATTTGCTCCAAGCGAGCGCTGACCACTTCAGCGCTACCTCCATTTGTAGTGGTACCCGGTATGCGAGTTCTTCCAGAGTAGGTGCGTGAAGAACGCTCATCTACACCAAAAGAATCATGTCGCACATGATTATGTGCAGAAGTATGAATAGGACTAGCTTCAGCAGTACTGCGATCAGTTGAAGAGGCACGTGATGCCTGATATCCAGGAAGATGTGATTGTGTGATACGTTCGACGGCAGGGGTTCGCCTTGCATTTTCTGGAATCAAAAGACGTGGTACCGCATTTGGCCTTGAATCAGAGGTCTTTATAGAAGAGAGTGCAGATGAGGCTGTTTTAGGGTTACCCATGGACTTGGCCCTTCCTGTAGTGCTGGCATCATTAGTACGAAAACTAACATCTTGGGAATCTTTTTTGGAGTCAAAATTGCCTAGCGACATTCGCCCAGCAGACTCGGTTTTCATAGAGTCAAAATCAAAAGACTCCGAGTCGTCTAAAACGGAAGAATGGCCTGGAAAGCGCCTGCTTTCGGAGGCGCTAGTTGACCCAAACGTGCCAGGATGAGAGTAATCTGAAGCTGAAACTGGTTCAGACCTGTCCGAAACAATTTTCTTATTTACTTTGTCCGGAACATTCCCATCAGAACTTCCCAGCCGAGCCTTCTCCCCCTCTTTGAATGCAACCGCATTGACAGGTGCAACGGTGGGAACGATGACTGACGACGATGTAGTCTTCGCCATTGGATTGATAGGTCGGGTCGCCGATTTTGACGTTAAAGGTGCCGAGGAGAGCGAGGCTTTCGATGATTTCACAGCCTGTGACTGTATTTCGGACGAATTTCCCATGAAGGAAGATACGGTTGGAGACTGGAGCTGTGATGATGCCGTGGAAAGTTGAATGGGTGAAGTAGTAAGGCCCGAATCCTCTCGTCCAGGACCGGAAGAACCCTTTGATGTCGGGGTGACATTGGATGCATTCTGACTTTTGACAGACGTCGTGTCGAAGCTTTCATTGTCACCTTTTACCGAAGAGCTTCCTGCTTTATCTTTTCCTACTCCAACTGCGCCTTTGAATCGACTGTATAGACCACTCAAACCATTCTGTATGATATCCCCAGCTAAACCTTTACTCTCAGGGTTCGAAGAGGATGGGGGTGGAGGGGCAAATTCGTTGAACGTAGTAAGGGTCTCCGACTGACAGGCAGTACTATGTATTTTATCAAGAGCTTGTGCCAATTGTTCCTTGTCGACGGGGGTGCCCCCAGGAAGTGATGTCAACGATCCTCGACGTGATCGCGTCCCTAGCGGGATCAATAAAGGCACCCCCACAGAAGGCCTTGGAGAGTTATGAGATGACATCTTCTCTGTTCACGCTGCTACTCTCTAATTTGGGCTTTTGTAAATGTGATGGCGATTTCTAAGCTCTTGGTTCTTAGCAAATCGATGCTCTCGTATCCAGAGCAATTCAAGTATCGAATTCGATGAAGAAAGTTGTGCGACCGCTTCGACGGCTTTCAGTTTGCGTAATCATGTCATGGAGTTGAGGAGTCAGAGTCAGATAGGTTGCCTTGCGGAACGAAATGTGCAGACGGCTCTTTGGGGTGAATGGATAGTCAGCCAAATGGGATGAAGGCGCTTGATAGAATCACTAACTGGAAAGTGGTGGCAGCATTTCTATGACAATAATTATTGACGCATAACATTTAATAAACTATAACAGTATTTGTTTGCGCTTTGTAAGTAGGAAGACAGACTGTTATTAGGAAGGATCAATAGAAGGGATGGATGTACTTTATTAAAAGTGCGTGAGAGAGAGTACACTGAAACCTCCCTTCACCAGCAATTTGATAGCTAACCTTGGAAGCTATAGGTACCTATCACCTGGGCAATATTCGATAAGGTTTTGATTGAGGTTTATCGGCGCATTCAAATCCCGAGATTCATCCGCCACATTATTAGCACTGCCACAAAGTGAGAGCGTGACTTGAGTGAGGACGCCTTGACCAATTCACTCCACCCCACTCCACTTCACTCTATCTCTACTCTGCCTACCTACGTATATTGGTTTCGCGAAACGCGTCTTCCAGAATATCATAACCCAACTCCAAGACGAAATAATTTCAATGAACAGTTATCTGCGAACCCCAACAACCATTATTGAAATGGAGATTTTTGCTACTTTCCGGAATTTCTGAATTCAACTACATGTGTTAACAGGATCCTTTGAATTTAGGAGTGAGCTTGCGATTTCAAATTCACGAAAACATAATTAAATTGGATATGATCGCGTTGGACATTTTGAATATTACCTACCGCGACCACTGTCATCATCATGTCTCTCATGCGAGGCTGGATCGCCCAGCATATTGAACGGTCTTTGGAAGAAGCATTGGTTTGGCTGAAGTCAATGCATGTTGAAGATAAAAATGTCGACAAGTCTCACAATCGATTCTCTTATGAGCAGGAGAAACTTACCATAAAGCTCGAAAAGCCTGGGTTGATTCAACTAATTAGCGTGAGTTCATCACTTGGTTCTCTTCCTAACAATACCATTTATTAACACATGTACAGACCGGATGCAGCAGAGCGCGGGATTCAATCCAATTCATGACCGTATCTGATGATATCACCGAGATCGGGGCAATATTCCAACAAGACTTTCTGAGTCAGTTTTTGGAAAAGAATAAAACAACACTCGAGGGGCTTGAGGGAGAGGTACTAGCAGCGGGTGATTGCCAATTGGTATGATGCTCTCGTCGGTTTGTAATAAGTTTCTAGTAGTACTAACTTCGACCTCTGATATGCGACTTCAATGTTGCAGTAGAGACACCGACCGGATTATACCTTTATATTCCAGCTTTCAAGCTCAAAGGAAAGCAACGAACTTCGCCCTCGGCTCGTGCCATGGACATCGGAGGGACCATTAATAGCACACTGCTTACAATAAAGGCACTTTTGAATCCCAATGATTGCGACAACAACTTTCACTCAACTCTCGAGCCTGGGTCTCAAAATTCTCTACCTTTTTCACACTCTGCTACATTTGCGACGCAAATCACGAACCGGATTGCGGAACCCCGAAAAGAAAGGAATGACATTTCTGGAGTTCAGGCGCCGGATGTTCTACGCCTTCTTCAACGAAATCAGAAGGCAGCCGCCCAAATCACAAATACTAGTCCCAAACTTAGCGAAACGGAGCAACCATTTGAGTCTGCCAATATTACGAGTGTAACACGGCCGCTTTCACTAAAGCCAAGCTCTGCTGCGACGAACTCGAAGAAAGTTAATCAAGCAGGAAACACAATAGAGGCACACATCCCACAGCTATCCCCCGAGCGTTCTATAGATAAACAAGAAATTGGAAGCGATAGCATACTTAGGAACAGAAAGTCTAGTGCAAACAATGCGAAGCTTAAGACTATTGGGTCTGCCACTGCGAACAGACATCATAACCGTCAGATTAAAGAAATCTATCTATTTCAGGAAAACTTAACATCCATCCCGCGTTCTTATGAACGTATTTCAAAAGAACAGATGAATAACTTGGAACGTGAGGAGGCATGGTTCTCATCGTCAGATAATCATGCGTCTATACCTCCAAAAATCCTGGAAGCCCAGTTAAAGTTCCACCAGAAGCGGCTCGCTGCACAAGTTTCGGCTTTTCCTAAGAACCTGCTACAGAACACAGAAAGCCTCATTATGGATCAGGACCCGGAAGATGCCGAGGCAGAAGATAGTGAAGACGGTGATGATAATCATCATGGCGATCACATCTCCAAAGACTCTCACAAAGTTGCCGAAGAAGTTCCGTATACTCATGAACTTCCGCACCCTCAAATGACCATTGAAAATGACGAGGGTCATCAGCCAGATAGTGGGACGAATGATGCGTCGGAGTGTTCTTGGCCCCCAAGCCCAGAAGCCCACTTGAAGCCTAGACAAGTGATTGGGGAAAACTATGCCTCCGATCCAATTTTAGCCCAAGACCATTTGATGCCACAACATATTCCGGCAATTGAGAATGGTGTTGGCATAACTAGTCCAATTGATTCTAATGAGTCAAATTCTGACCCTTTTCGAAAGCGCATGGTCAGCTCGCCACCCATCCCTACTGTTACGCAAGGCGAAGGAACTTCCGCTATTATGATGAAGGTCCCTACAGAATTAACTCTGAATCCAACTAGTAGCCTTTCTGATGACGAGGAGATGGAGTTGGAAGTTCCGCATGTCCTAGGCGATGAAGTCCAGAGCAGCAACCCCCCTGTAAATGAATTCCCACGGATTTCACAACCTTCTCTGCCAGGAACCGCTCGGCATAAGTCTGCAGTACAAGTCGAAAAGACCCCGAGGCAGAGAAAACGCCCGAATGAAGAATTATCCTCGGATATTATTATTCCCGGAACTTATACTAGCTCACAAAACAAGCCCGATAAAGACAACCTATATATCCGTAAGTCCGGGATATTTTCATCACCGCGGCCCCCCAATCTACCCGAACAACTGATCGAAACCTTCGACGAGACATCTCAAAACAAGCATGGACGAAGCAACTCCAAGCTACAGGACCCTTGTGACCCACAGATATCAAAGTCCAATAATGATATAATCCACCAGAGTATATCGAGAGCTCACCCTCATTTGTCTCTACAAATTCCCAATCTCGATGGAACTTCTGATGTTCCAACCTCTCCTGGTAGAAGCTCTTCCATGAATTCTTCGCCACCAAGTCGAATTTCTCCAGAGCAAAAATATAACAAGGGCCGTTCTG
>JANPYM010000018.1:131068-177277 GCA_025890175.1 Ciborinia camelliae
AGGAATGACATTTCTGGAGTTCAGGCGCCGGATGTTCTACGCCTTCTTCAACGAAATCAGAAGGCAGCCGCCCAAATCACAAATACTAGTCCCAAACTTAGCGAAACGGAGCAACCATTTGAGTCTGCCAATATTACGAGTGTAACACGGCCGCTTTCACTAAAGCCAAGCTCTGCTGCGACGAACTCGAAGAAAGTTAATCAAGCAGGAAACACAATAGAGGCACACATCCCACAGCTATCCCCCGAGCGTTCTATAGATAAACAAGAAATTGGAAGCGATAGCATACTTAGGAACAGAAAGTCTAGTGCAAACAATGCGAAGCTTAAGACTATTGGGTCTGCCACTGCGAACAGACATCATAACCGTCAGATTAAAGAAATCTATCTATTTCAGGAAAACTTAACATCCATCCCGCGTTCTTATGAACGTATTTCAAAAGAACAGATGAATAACTTGGAACGTGAGGAGGCATGGTTCTCATCGTCAGATAATCATGCGTCTATACCTCCAAAAATCCTGGAAGCCCAGTTAAAGTTCCACCAGAAGCGGCTCGCTGCACAAGTTTCGGCTTTTCCTAAGAACCTGCTACAGAACACAGAAAGCCTCATTATGGATCAGGACCCGGAAGATGCCGAGGCAGAAGATAGTGAAGACGGTGATGATAATCATCATGGCGATCACATCTCCAAAGACTCTCACAAAGTTGCCGAAGAAGTTCCGTATACTCATGAACTTCCGCACCCTCAAATGACCATTGAAAATGACGAGGGTCATCAGCCAGATAGTGGGACGAATGATGCGTCGGAGTGTTCTTGGCCCCCAAGCCCAGAAGCCCACTTGAAGCCTAGACAAGTGATTGGGGAAAACTATGCCTCCGATCCAATTTTAGCCCAAGACCATTTGATGCCACAACATATTCCGGCAATTGAGAATGGTGTTGGCATAACTAGTCCAATTGATTCTAATGAGTCAAATTCTGACCCTTTTCGAAAGCGCATGGTCAGCTCGCCACCCATCCCTACTGTTACGCAAGGCGAAGGAACTTCCGCTATTATGATGAAGGTCCCTACAGAATTAACTCTGAATCCAACTAGTAGCCTTTCTGATGACGAGGAGATGGAGTTGGAAGTTCCGCATGTCCTAGGCGATGAAGTCCAGAGCAGCAACCCCCCTGTAAATGAATTCCCACGGATTTCACAACCTTCTCTGCCAGGAACCGCTCGGCATAAGTCTGCAGTACAAGTCGAAAAGACCCCGAGGCAGAGAAAACGCCCGAATGAAGAATTATCCTCGGATATTATTATTCCCGGAACTTATACTAGCTCACAAAACAAGCCCGATAAAGACAACCTATATATCCGTAAGTCCGGGATATTTTCATCACCGCGGCCCCCCAATCTACCCGAACAACTGATCGAAACCTTCGACGAGACATCTCAAAACAAGCATGGACGAAGCAACTCCAAGCTACAGGACCCTTGTGACCCACAGATATCAAAGTCCAATAATGATATAATCCACCAGAGTATATCGAGAGCTCACCCTCATTTGTCTCTACAAATTCCCAATCTCGATGGAACTTCTGATGTTCCAACCTCTCCTGGTAGAAGCTCTTCCATGAATTCTTCGCCACCAAGTCGAATTTCTCCAGAGCAAAAATATAACAAGGGCCGTTCTGCAAAGCGACGAAGAATAATAGATCCTTATGCTCTAGGCTTCAGTCAAGAAGAAACCCCTTATATAGACAGTCACGAATTGGCAAGAGCCATTAGGCGAGAGGCCTTACAAAACCTACCACGATTAGATGATTCGCAAATGGTCGATGATAATACTGAAAAGGGCTTACAAAGCTTAGCACCACCAGATGATTCGCGAATCGTCGACCATAGTATCGAGAAAGGCTTACCCAGCACAGTAATCTCTGAACATATTTCTACCTCTCACAATAATAGACCTCCTGGCCAGTTAACATCTCCTATAATGATTTCGAACGATTGCGACATGGTCATGAAGCCAATTCTACCAAACGGGACACAGCCATGCCTGGGGCAGGTCCATCAGTCTGAGCAGCAGCGAACTTCCCTTTTTGATGAGTATTGTAAGACTTACTCACAGTACAATGGCAGTAAGAAACAATTCATCCAAGCACTTGTGTACCTGGAATGGCTTGGAATAAGCAGGCAACCTCCGGATTCATTATGGGATGATATTGTTCGATGCTATGCTCAGGAGTTTTCGGAGCATCTCCGGACTGGTACATCTAGAATGACTTTAATTCAATTCTACAAGGATTTTAGGATTCTTGATTTTGATTTCCTTCACCCTACACCGGCCGGTCGAATAGTCACCCAAGAAAGCCTCAAAGCTGCGTTGTCGCCAGAATCTACAGATCAGGATTTGATTGAAGATAGCCGTGGAAAGTTTAAAGGCGCTGCAAGACTTTCCTTGCAGCAGTCAACTATTCCTAGGAGCAACAAATCAAGACCTGTTGAGCAACCGTCCAGTGAGCAGATTAATATCGCAGATGTCGAAGATACTCTATTGTCAAATGATTCAGAACAGCTTGAAAATGCCACCCCACAAAGGTCATTCGAAAGCGCAGATCAATTGCCATCATTATCAAATGCAAATTCAACGCCCATGAGGCAGGAAAATGGGCGGAAACTTCCAAGGACGGAATCGCCAGCATCGCGATCAAATTCAACTGAAACGCTTGGGATAGCTATGGCACCATTAAGGGCTTCAAAAGAGCCTGAAAAAGTCACCTCCAGAAGATTTTTCGAAACCTCGAGTCAATTGCCATTATCGTCAAAACTAGGTTCTTTGCCTCGCAGAAGTCTGCCCGCCACCCAAAAGCCGTCATTGCCAACGATCTCGCCCAAAATGCCAAATAGTTCGCCATCAATGGAGCGCAGACCGCGAGAAAGACCATCAAAATCATCACTGGAGAGATCAATATCTCCATCACCTTCACGGAGAAAGTCTATGGTAGCCTCGAATAAACCAGAAAAGGTTGCAAACTGGCTGAAAACTCAAGAACAACCGATGGAGGTTGACAAATCAACAAAGTTACCTTCGACCGCACCATTGTTTAAGGGGAAGTGGGATTTTGGCAAGTATCTCGCACAAAAACGAAGGGAGAGGAGCAATCGCCCTTCAAGATCGACACCGAAGACTAGTTTTAGCTTGAAGCATAGATCTAGTAGTGGCAGTACTGGCTCGCCCGTGTAGAATCATGCTGGCGAGCTATATGAGGATAGGTTTTATTCCTTAGAACTAGGCTTGTTTACGATGTCAAATATACGGTTGTGAGGGTAGGGAGAGAGTAGCGTGTTAACTTAAATATTGATACCCAAGAATAATACGAAGCATGTGAAGATCGTATTCGAGCACAAATGTCAGTCATGTTATGCCCAGGTGTGCCATGAAGCTTTGTTATGTTAAAACATCGCTGCCCTAAAAGTCCAGGATCTTAAGAAATGTCTACCTGGGTAGGCCGGGGAGGAGGAAGTGGGGAGCCGTCTAGTTAATACTTGATAGGCTGATGGATTACGAAGCCCGCAGGGGTTGCAGAGGGTTAAAAGGGAAGATCTTTGAACTCTTGGAAATAATTAACACAATAATAATAATAATATAAAGGTAATTACTGACTCCTGAATGGTCACTGCCTAATTTGGATACGGGCAGAAACACTATGCTGTCGCTAATATATAAAAAGCTTGGAAGCAAGCATTGGAGATACCTACCTCGTACCTAAATACCTACCAAATAGTACTCAGTACGTACCTAGAATGTCAAGTCAAACCCCATACTCCCAATCCCCCTCGTTAAGATAATACAGGAAGCCAGACCTTTCGTAACGACACAAACACATCTCACAACTAATAATGAGATACGACAGCATCGATGATATTACAAATGGACGGAGTACTGACTCCGCTGGGTTAGTTGTACGAACTACTACTACCCTACCCCTCATTGCCCCTCAGATCTTTTTTTAGGATCTGATACAAACTAGCCTCTAGGTAATTAAAAGACCTAGCGAGTCGCCATCCAGGGATAAAAAGGATACAGTATACAAGAACAGCTCCCTTACAGCTCATTACCCTACCATTGCTTGCCATTATTACTTTTCTACCCACATTATTATCAATTCACTCCCCTTGCCACCCCTTACATGATATCAAGCCTCAACGCCTCCTTAATCAGCTTATTACTCCCGCTCACCGTCCTTTTAAGGTTTTCTTCGCACATATAACCTCACAACTTCACTCTCACTACTCCAACACAGATTTTTTAAGAATCACTTCAAACAATTTCCAACATGGCATCATCAAACCGCTTTTTGATTTGGGGAGGAGAAGGTTGGGTTGCGGGTAAGTCCAAGACCCACTCGTACTGAAGAGCATCTGAACCGTGCTAACCTAGTTGCCACAGGACATCTCAAGACCCTCCTCGAAAGTCAGGGAAAGGAAGTCTACACCACCACTGTTCGCATGCAAAACCGAGAATCCGTCATTGCAGAAATTGAAAAAATCAACCCAACCCATGTTCTCAACTGTGCTGGGTGCACTGGACGTCCAAATGTCGATTGGTGTGAGGATAATAAGGAGGACACGATTCGAAGCAATGTCATCGGAACGTTGAACTTGACTGATGTCTGCTACTTGAAGGGTATTCACATTACTGTCTTTGCTACAGGATGCATCTATACCTATAATGAGGAGCACCCAATTGGTGGACCTGGATTCTTAGAGACTGATCTTGCCAACTTTGCTGGCTCATTCTACTCGGAGACCAAGGCTCACGTTGAGGAGGTCAGTACAATCCTTCCACATTTTTGTTTATAAATGCTGACAATTACACAGGTCATGAAGACATACAAGAACGCCCTTATCCTCCGACTCCGAATGCCCGTAAGCGACGACCTCCACTCCCGAAACTTCGTCACCAAAATTGCCAAGTATGACCGCGTAGTCGATATCCCCAACTCCAACACCATCCTCCACGATCTTCTCCCCGCCTCCATTCTCATGGCTGAGCACAAAGATACCGGTATCTACAACTTCACCAACCCAGGTGCCATTTCTCACAACGAGGTGTTGGCCCTCTTCAAACAATATGTGAGACCAGATTTCACATGGAAGAACTTCACATTAGAGGAACAATCCAAGGTCATCAAGGCGGGCCGAAGTAACTGTAAATTGGATACTACAAAGTTGGTTAACAAGTTGGCCGAGTATGGGTATGAGGTTCCTGAGATTCATGAGGCTTATAAGGGATGTTTCCAGAGAATGGCTGCTGCTGGAACAAAATAAGCGGTGCATATGTAACATGTAACGTGGGCTTTTACAAAAGCCAATTTTTTTTGGATATTCTCATCTATAGTACATCATCCTCCAATCTAGGTTTCAAATGGATATACTCATTATCTAAAAATCTTGTAAGAATTTGTCCTATGTTTGCGATATGTTATGAATGTGAGATATTGTTATATCTGGTACCTAGGTAATATAAGATGTGGGAGGCCCCTTCATCAAGATGATTAGATTGAGGGGATACATATAAAGTAACAGTAACACGTAACAGTCCTACCCCACTGTGAGTTCTCCAGGATTACCAGTACTGGTACTGATGCCAAACGAACAGATGAACAGGAAATGTTCGCATTCGCATTGAAACGTTGAGATTACAATATCGAAATATGCAAAGATCGAATTCCACGTTTTGGCCATGATATCGCCATGATATCTCGGATCGGGATCTCGTATACCTTTTTATGACGTTTTTCCACCAAACCCACCTACCTGGAACAGTGGGCAGTGGACAGTGACTTGTGAGTGGTAAGTGCATTGATATCTTTTTTCAGTCTTTCAAGGATGCTGGCTGGGCTGCCCCTCATCAGCGAAAATTTCATGCAAATAAATAGGTAGGTAATGAGAAATGAGTTGAGAATTGAGAATTGAGATATCTAGTACATATAATACCATCGTACGGGGAGGCAAAGCTGTTGATGATTGAATCTTGACAGACACACCATTAAAATGAATAGGTAGGTAGGTAATATAATAAAGAAATTGCAGGTGGGCAAAAGACCAAAAGACCCTCGCTTCCCATCTTGACAGCCCGAGTGAACAACCTTAAATAAAAGTACGGAGTACGTACTATCGTACTATCGCTGTCTCGGCATTCCCATTCTTGAATTTGGAGAAAATATTTCAGCCTTACACCGAAACCTACACTACAACCTTTGGAATAAATACAATACAATACACACTACACTACACTACATTGTACATTCGTACCGACTTTCATTATATCCAAAGTCGTCGAATATAATAGGTATTGTACTTTATTTTGCCATCACTCCATCTACCTACTGGATTAGACCTACTCTACTCTTCTCATTCTGTTCGTCGGCTTAAATCAACTCAGTTGATAGATACCCCTTCAACAACCTTCAAAATGGTGGTTGATACCACATATTACGAGGCCCTTGGTGTCAAAACCGACGCAACAGAATTAGAAATCAAGAAAGCATATAGAAAATTAGCTATTATCACTCATCCTGGTGCGTTCTTCTATCCCGCTGTCTCAAGGTTTGCGGTCATGTCTTCCTGAGATACTGACGTAAATACAGATAAGAATCCCGGCGACGACACCGCGCACGAAAAATTCCAAGCCATCGGCGAAGCATACCAAGTTCTCAGCGACGAGGAGTTGCGGAAACGATATGATAAATTTGGAAAGGATTCTGCACAGCCTGGAGAAGGGTTTGCGGATCCGGCAGAGTTCTTCGGGACGATTTTTGGAGGAGAGGCGTTTGTGGATCTTATTGGAGAGATTACATTGATGAAGGATCTGACGAGGACTATGGATATTACTATGCAAGAAGGTGCGGAAGAGGAAGAAGAGTGAGTGAGATTCTATTTTGACAACAGTGGGGCTTGGCTTGCGAACCTGCGGGGCAATCGTGGTGGTTTGTGGGTATTGTGGAGGGTTAAACTAATGTGATGATAGATTCCCAGGGACTGAAGCAGCGAAATTGGAGAGTTTGGCCGCAGAGAAGGAGAAGGCTGGAGCATCGGCAGCAGCAGCAGATGGCACAGCTAAACACGCACCCTCTGCATCTGTATCAGAGACTACAGATTCTTCTGTACCTGATCACTCGGAGAAGCCAGCAGCTGTCCCCAGTCCTAGCACATCAGGAACATCAACTCCCAGACGTACTACCCAGATTCCTCTCCGACCTGCTCTTATGCATCAATCAGAAGAAGACGCGCAAATGGCCGCCGCAGGTCTCACGGAGGAGGAGAAAGAGTTGAGGAAGAAAGACAAGAAGAAGGGCGGTCTCTCCAAGGCCCAACGTGAAGAACTAGCCGCTCATGAGCAAGAACGTATCAAGGCCCGCAAAGAGCGAGTCGATACATTAGCAAAGAAGTTGGTAGATCGTATTAGCATATGGACAGAGACAGACAAGGGACCCGATGTTACGAAAGCATTCCAAGAGAAAACACGCCTCGAAGTAGAGAACCTCAAGATGGAATCTTTCGGCCTGGATATCCTCCATGCGATCGGCCAAACCTACATGCAAAAAGCTACGGGACTTCTCAAATCTCAAAAATTCTTAGGTATTGGCGGTTTCTTCTCCAGATTAAAGGATAAGGGAACTATTGCAAAGGAAACCTGGAATACGATTTCTAGTGCTATCGATGCGCAAATGACCATGGAGGAAATGGCCAAGATGGAAGAGAAAGGTGGCGAAGATTGGACCGACGAGAAGAAAGTCGAGTATGAGCGTCGCGTGACAGGAAAGATCCTTACCGCCGCATGGCGTGGAAGTAAATTTGAGATTCAAAGTGTTCTCAGAGATGTCTGTGATGAGATCCTTAATGATAAGAAAGTTCCCATGGCGAAGAGACTTGAGCGTGCCCAGGCTTTAGTCATCTCGGGTGAAATTTACTCCAAGGTATGATTTTTTTCCCCTCATCTTTTGGCAGTTCTTGCGAGAATCGCAACTAACAAAACCAGGCTCAACGGAATCCGGAAGAAGAAGGCGATTACATGGCTTTCGAACAATTAGTCGCCGAGGCAGCGGTCAAGAAAGAGAACAAGAAAAAGGGCAAGGACAAGAAGGAACACGGTCATCACCATCACTTTCATCATGATGCACAGGCTGTGGCTGATGATTTGCCCAACGTTCCCAAGGCTTAGATATGGATTGGATGGATGCGTGATGGATTGTAGGAAAGGAGGGAAAGGGTTGTTGTGGGCACATGCATGGAATAGTATATTATATCTAGCGAAGTGGACTGCGTCGTTTAAAGATATCTCTTGTTGCTTTTTTGGGCGTTATCGTATGTATGTGTCTGTGTCGAGAGAGAAAAGGGGGTCGCAGTAGATGGATGTGTATGTCACGTGGTTATTTTGCATAAGGACCAGATGGGAATGATACTTACTAGGTCTTCATTAAGGGCTCATCACGGCAACTTGATATTATCTTATTCCGCTTTGAACTATCCAGAAAACCGTTGGCTGACGCGATGAATCTATATTACTAAGCATAAACGAACGCCCCCTCCTCTGCTGCCTATATAAGCCTCTACCTCCATCTTTTTTTCTGTAGATATAACCGGCCGTTTCAACATCTTTCAAAATGGACATCGCCCTTCAAAATGCCTCTCTAGACGACTTGCCTGTCCTCGCCGAAATCAACCGACAGGCATTCATGCCCGAACTCTCGGCCCAAATTGCGTTCAAAAATTGGCCCGATGTCGAAAACATGCGCGCGTTCTTTGCGGCTCGCCTCCGAGAACGCTTCCTGAACCCCGACACGAAAGTTTTCAAAGCCGTCGATGGAGCGGCGGGCACCATCGCCGGATTCGTGTGCTGGACCCTGGAAATAGGCGAGGAGGACGAGGAGACTTCTGGATCCGTCGCACCGGCCGATGCACGGACAAATCCCACGCAGCACGCGGTCGAGCAAATGCCCGATTTTCTCAATTTGGACTTCGTGATGAGTTCGGGGGCGGAAATCGAGCGGATGAAGAGGCGGATGGGAGGGAGTACGCATTACTGTAAGTGAACCCGTTGATGATGGGACACTCGCGGTTCCCGACTGATGAGTCCCATGCGCAGATGTGTCGACATTTGTGGTGGCTCCTCGGTATCAAAGCCGTGGGATTGGCACCGCGCTCTTGCGCCACTGTCTTGCGATGGCCGACGCGGCGGACATCCCGGCTTGGCTTATCTCGTTCCCCGGCAGCCATGCGCTGTACTTGCGCCTCGGGTTTGAAGATGTCGAGTACCACGATCTGGATCTGAGTCGCTGGGATCGCCGCTCGTATCGCGGTTTTGGGATTTATCGCTCGTATGCGATGAAACGTCCAACGGCGACGAGCTTGATCCGGACTGTGGATTTGTGATGCTGAGTCGTGAGTGGATAGGACAGGATAGGATAGGATAGGATAGGACAGAATAGGACAGGACAGGGCTCGGTGTAAGACGCTTGGGCGGGCTGGTGATAATCGGTCATATCCGTAATAATCGTAACCCTACCAAACAAAGCTGACGTATCTCTCCAGGGCTCCGTATTGTCTGCGGCACATACACAGTGCCGCACGGCTGGAGTTGCCATGGAGTTGTTTTCCAGCCATTGAGTTGTTTGTCAAGTTAGCTTTCATAGTTCATCAATGATCAATGACCATTGATCCATCTACGTACGCCTTGCCTTATTCACCGTTTTTGTCCCCATCAGGTCAATTGCAAAAATGGAAATAAACTTACCTAGGGTTACCCCAAGGGTAAAGTTTCCAAGCCCATGTCAGCAGTAAGCTGAAGGATTGAAGTCAAGATAAGCAAGGCCCAAGGAAACTCCCATAGCTGACGGTCTGGTCTTTGACAAGGCCATTCTTCTACAGCATGAGTCTCTTGTATGAGAACAAAAAGCGTTGGCCAGTGAATTTATCGCCAAAGTTCCCAATCTGGTGCATTTTCTTTCTCAAATAACCATTTTTTTCTTCTCGATAAATACATCCTTTTCAAAGAGACCCGAATCACCATTATCATGGCAGCACCAATTGAGATAGTCATTCTTGGTGGAAACATTGGCGGGGTCGGTGCCGCGCATTACCTCCTCCGGCACACGATCCCACAATTAAAACGCGTGGATGCACAGAAATCATGCCATATCACGCTCGTCACTCCCAACACGTCTCTGTTCTTCAAGATTGCCAGTCCCCGCGCTCTCATCAACTCCACGCTGATCCCCGAACCCAAGATCATACGACCGCTGGCCGAAGGATTCGGAAAATACAACGCGACGCAATTCGAGATCGTTCAAGGCATCGCTACATCCATCGACCTAGCCCATCGTTTTGTCACCGTCGGCTCTCCCACTACTCCCACCGAGGGTGACGCTAGCGCAAGCACGGAGAAGAAACTTCATTACGATTCGTTGGTGATTGCCACGGGCACCACATCCGCATCGGCACTCTGGACCCTCCACCACGACGAATCGCTCACGACCAAAGCCCTGCACTCTATGCACGCACAGCTCCCGACAGCGCAACGCATTCTCGTCGCGGGCGGCGGCCCGGTGGGCATCGAAACCTCGGGCGAAATCGCCTCCGCGTTCCCTACCGCCAAGATCACGTTGCTGTCCGGCGGCGCGCGACTTCTGCCCAAACACACCGTCACGCTGGCGACGCACGCCCAAGCATACTTGGAGCGCAAAGCGCGCGTGGAAGTCCTGCATCATGTGCGTGTGGTGGGCAGTAAGAAAACGGCGGACGGAGCAACCGTGGTAGAATTGAGCGACGGCCAGGAGAAGACCGTCGATCTGTATATCGATGCCACGGGCGGGGTGCCGAACACTGGATTCCTGCCGCGAGCATGGTTGGATGAATCGAAGCGGGTGATGACCGATGCGTATTTCCGGGTGCGGGGCAAGCGCGCAGGCGATGAAGAGGCCAGGCGTGTCTATGTAATTGGGGATGTGGTCGCCGGGAGTGCAAATACGTTGATGGAATGTGATGCGCAGATACCGGTTGCGTGTTCGGCGTTGGCGGTGGATGCTGCGGGTGGGAAGGCCGCGCCTAAGACCGAAGGGTTCTGGGGCAAATTTTTCGGAGACCAGAATCCGGGACCGACGCTGAAGGAATTCAAGCCGATGAAGGATACGATTATTGTGCCGGTGGGGAGAAATGGTGGGGTGGGCATGTTGTTTGGGTTTACCATGCCCAGTTGGTTTGTGAAGTTTGCCAAGGGAAATAAGTTCTTGGTCGAGTTGGTGGACCCCATGATGTCGGGGGAGAAGTGGAAGTAGTGCCCAGGAAGGGGATTGGAGTGAGGAGTGACAATGGTGATGGAAAAGGATCCGAGCTCTTGGGGAAATTGCAAATCCCTGTTCGATGTGTGCTTCAGTCTTTTGATTTTTCCATTCAACTTTTTGTGATATAGAAAACTTAATAGGTAAGATATTGAAAATACACAACAAGAACCCGAGATAGAAGGGAAGTATATATTATGTCATGTTATATCGTATGTATAGTAGTATACTTATACTTCTTCAGTCGAGAGTAAGAGAGGATAGGATAGGATATAATAGAAAACGAGCGAGGGCGTGTTTATCTAGCAAGACACACACGTATGATAGATATCTAATTGAGAGACCGGACCAAGCCACCTTCCTTCCTTCACTGAGTCAGGTCAGGTCAGGTCAGGCCAGCATGCATGCGACCAGATCTTGCAACATCTTACCTACCTACCTCACCGGGAGGGAGTCAAATCACAACCTATACAATGAATCCTCACAACCTCTTGTCGGATTTTCGCAAGATAATACCTACCTATTGACAATTATACCTCCGCCCTCCCCCCCTAATATCGGAAACGGGATGCGCCGTTTCAACACGTGTGTAAGTGAATTAGCTCACCCGGGACGCGGTATCTTGTTTGTCTCCTATGCACATGAATCGAGGTCATACAGTCATGGAGAGGCCCTGCTCGAGTAGGCAATCTACTCGCTCTTGATATCAAGTCACTTTGTCAAATTCCCAGGTATTAAAAAAATAAAATAAGTCATTAATACACATCCCGTTATTTCCATCGACATCATGACCCAGATTTATGGTACATTCATTAAGAAAACCGAGATACAATGAAGAAGTAGTAGTGGTAGTTCATTAGCGCCGCGCTGTGCCAGCCAACTCATGGGTGAAACAGCTATTATTAAAAGTCAGCAAATTAGAGTTCCGCATGATCATATCCATGTGCAATATTTTGCATTTCCGGGCTGACTTGATCGTGTTTTGGTACGAAATTTCCTTTCTTGAGCTCGCTTATGGCAACGTCGAATCGGGCTCCTGCTAGCCATGCTGCTCCGATCTGGGTGGTGTTAGTGAGGATTGTATGAGTTTTGAGGGAAAACGTACCATAAGTCCAGAGATTAGAAGTAGTGTTCCGAGGACTGCAAACATAAGGTAGAACACGTCTTTCTTGGCCTCTGCTTCTTCAGCTGCCGATTTCTTCTCGGTCACGGATGTTTCACCAGCTTGTTGTAAAGCAATGGCCTTTGGATCTTGAGTTGGGAATATGGATTCAATGAATTGTTCGATCTAATAAAAGTTAGAAACAAATTTCTTTTCTTAGTCAAGTTGAGTCACATACCTTTCCACATGCAATGCTGATCTTAAGGAAGTTGGGATCTTTAGGTGAGTTCTTTTTATGTATCCTTCTTGCGTATCTCTTGAAGATATCACAAACCGTACGCAAATTCTGCGAAGATTCCATCATCAATTGACAAGCATCACCTTTTGTGATCTTGACATTCTTCTCAAAAATAGCAGGGTTCTGGAAAACAAGCTCCAAGGTTGCGATTGCCATAGCTTGTGGAATAGCAACAAAATTGAAAACACTCTGATCTTTTATGCCTGCCATGTAGAACAGACATTCGTCCGCGTGGCTAAGGGAATTGAGAACCATTTCTGAACTGCAAGCCAGGGCTGCTTCTCTGTTCTTAATATCAAAGAGGTCGTCAAACTTGTCAACATGCTTTGACCAGATTTCCTTAGGCCAGAAACGTCTCTTGTCATCAAAATCCTCCCGAATATCTCGAATGATGTTTGTCTTTTGAAGAAATTGACCCATGGACTCGCACAATTCTGTTCTCTGGAGCAAAGCTGGGTTTGCCAACTTACTCTCAACAAACAATCTTGTCAATCCATCTCCTACAAGACCGGCCACATAATGACAGTATAATTCGTAATCCTTGATAGTGTTAACACCATTGATGTTGTGCTCAGCATTGTTCGCGTAGTCGGCCATTCCATCTCCCATCTTCTTTGTAATATCCTTGATGATGTCCTTATAAGCAGGTTTGCACTTCTTGAATTCGGTGATGATACAGTCGAAGTGGACTAAAAGTTCTCGATCTTTCTCATTAGGTCCATTCTCATTGAATGTCCATCCATCCTCCTCAATAATGCTATCGAATGTCCTCAATAATGGTTCTTTCTTCTCTAATGGTATTGTCATATCATCCTCGATGGTATCTAATCCTCGTAGGATGAGATAGAAGAGAGCGACTGGCACAAGTAATTCGGGGTTCAATTCCTGGATAACTGAACTGAAACTTCGACTGGTCAATTCGAGGTATTTGAAGCAATCTTTGAGAGATTGAGATTCCTTGGATGGATCTCTGGTATGGACTGGGTCGTGCCATAGCTTCCTAAGCCGCCAAATATTAGTGATGGCAGATGAGGAGATTCATTAAGAATATATACCATTGCAAGATTGCTCTCAATTGATTCGGGTGGACAGAAAAGTAAAGGAGGTTTTTGAGGAGACCCATGATGGCGGAAGTGGAGATGGGATAGATGGATGGAATATCAAAATTTCTTAATATTCGAAATACGTGCGCAAGAGTTGAATTAAGCTGTTGTGGATATTGTTTCTCAAGAAGATGGATGCGCTCAAGAGTCAATGGTAGAATATATCTTAAATAAGGGTAAGTTGAAATTATGAACGGCTTTCGGTGGGTGATTACTGGTCTGAACCCTGGTTGTTGAATTGAATGGTCTGGTCTGGTCTGATGGTATGTATGGATGGTTGTTTGCCAATAAGGTCGTATTGTGAGGAGATTAGCTACAGAATAATAATAAAAGAGGGGAAGGGGTGAGGGGATGAGGGGATGATATTCAATCAACAAAAATAGACAATAGAGAGAGGAGTCAGTGAGTGAGTGAGTGAGTGAATTGCTCTTCTTCCTCTTCTTCTACTACTGCCAGCAAATTTCGGGATATTGTGAAGGTCACTGTCACCGCCAAATCCAAATGTGGACTGTGCAGGGCAGGCAGTAAAAGCGGTATGTTAAAAGTAGGCCTGTACCTAGGTACCAAGTAGGCTTTGAAGTTTAGGGACTAGTGGATTCATTCATTTTTGAGGATACCTAGGCAATTTATTATTTACAGGAGATCCGAGGTGGTAGGTAATAATATTATATTATGGATGATGTATGGAGTATAGAGTAGATGAATGGCATGGCTTTTGGACAAGAATACAAGACCATACAAGACCATACAAGACCATACCATACCATACCATACCATACCATATCATACACCATACCAATACAACTTGATAGAATCAAATTGTCAAGTACCAGGTATGTATATCTGCATACAACAGTTACTGTACAGTACCTACATATACCGGTATCCTTTCCGTCCCTTACATCCCTCCCTCTCTAGGTAGATATTCCATAATTCCTTCCATACATAGACTTGACCCATCAGCCAACCAACCCCATATTCATGTTTGGTGCATGCACAGCACATTCGTACAGATCAACCAATCAAATAAGGAGGCAGCAGACTGGACGAGGCTGAGTACTTATAATTGAATAGGTACCTCCCTATAGGTACCTACCTACTCACCTGCACCATCTCACTTCAAACTACCTCCTGCACTGCACCTACCTAGGTACTTTTACTAGGTATGCCGTATTCAGCTATCCACATATACCTAGGTAATGGATGTGTACTATAACCAAAGGTCTAAGTTCATGTTGGTTTGTTTCTTCCTTTTTGAAAAATTTAACTTTTTCATTTTGCCTTACTCTCTTGCTCTCTTACTCTAATTTACCTGCTACATTCCATATTCTTCATGGTCATTTTACATGCCTAGGTACATGGCTCTTGGCTATGGAATCTAGCTTGTCATAGACTCAAATACTCAACTCACCAACGACCATCCATTTCTGTTGACAGAAAGTCACAACATATATATATATATATATATATATGTACTCAGGCGTTACCTTCTATTAAGCTTACCTATGTATAAGGCATAAACTTTTGCTTTCCGGAGCTCATTCTCAGAATATCTTTCGTTCAATCGCAGATTCTATCGTTCAATCATGATTAACCGCGAACCTCTGGAGAGAGATGTGGAGAAGGCGGAGTCGAAGCCCATGATTGGGGATGATACGCACCGCAACAAAGATGAGGGGAAGAGGAAGAAGACGGGAGCAAGTCAAATCCTCGATATTGCTTGCATTGGCTTGAATATTATCAGTACGGTCTTTCTCGTATTTCTAAACAAATGGTTTGTGCACTCGACCTATCGCCCCAAGATACAAACCCTAAGCATGGTGTAGGATATTCAAAGACCCCCAATTGCGAAATATGCAAATCTCCTTCGCAATGTGGCATTTCTCATGCACAACCATAGTTTTATGGTTAGCCAGTCGTTCCCCCTTCAACCTCTTCGTCCCGATTCGATTGCCCTTCCTCCAAATGCTCCCGTTATGCTGTTTCTTCGCCGGCTTCCTCATACTTGGAAATCTGAGTTTGGCATTTAACTCTGTGGGATTTTACCAGTGAGTGATCTCCTCGTATTGCTCTATCCCAATACCGTACTGACTCTCCTCCCCACCTAGACTAGCAAAAATTATGACCACCCCCTGCGTCGCCCTCCTCCAATACTTCTTCCTCTCCAAACCAGTCTCCCTCCAAACCGTCCTTGCCCTCGCCAGCGTTTGCGTCGGCGTAGCTCTAACCAATACTGGAGCCTCCGGAACCACCACGTTTGGCGCCTCGCTCGCCGTGGCCGCGTTTGTCATAACCGCTTTTTACCAGGTCTGGATCGGCAAGAAGCTCGGGGATTTCAAAGCCTCGTCTCCCCAACTCCTGCTCAACCAAGCCCCAATATCAGTTTTGATCCTAGCGTTCTTGGCGCCATTCTTCGATATAAAACCGGATATCTCTGTTATTCCGAAGGATACGCTTATTGCCCTGGGTTTGAGTGGACTGGCGGCCGCACTGTTGAATTTGAGTCAATTCTTGATCATTGGCAGAATGTCCGCGTTGACATTTAACGTTGCTTCCAAGTACGTCTTATCCATCCCCCTTTTTTCTCGCCCCTTTTCTTCATCCCGAATCCGAGTCGTGAAAAAATCCTAACTCCTTTTCCCTCTCAAGTGTAAAAACAATCATAATCCTCACGTACGGCTGGGTAAGCGAAGGCCGAGTCCTCACCCTCAAAGATTCCATGGGGATATTGTTAGCTCTGGGTGGCGCAACCGTGTATAGCCAGCTTTCGCAGCGCTAAGTAACTGAGGGCTTCTTTAATGTGTGATGAATGATTTTGAAGGGCAAAATCGGGGCAGGATAAGGCGTTACCGGATGCGTGAAATTAGATGACCAAGAGGCGGGATCGCCAGTGTGGAATTGGATAGCTAGATACACTTACTTAGATTATCGTGTTAGGAAAGCGTGAGCTTGCCTCACACTACGAGCAGCAATCATATATGGTCTCAGCAATGATATGGAGATTTCGGATATTTTTGTGGGATGGGTAATGTGTAATGTGTAATGTGTAATGAGCTCACCGGGGACCCATGTGACGGTGACGAAATCTCATAAAAACTAGGGAGCTGGCTCACCGGGAGCTATACACATACCTACCTCCCTACCTACCAACCATACCTACCAAGAAAAGTTCACCATGGAATAATAAAAAGGACTCGACTCATCCGGGAATAGGATACGTGGTTCATAATTCATGGTTCATGATTCATGGTTCATGATTCATGGTTCATAATACCCGACATAATACATAATACATAATATAATATAAAGATGGGAATCTATCTATCTCCACGACGCCTCGAAATGAAATATATTGATTGATTGGCGTCGCTCTAATACTTTATCTTTCTTTCTTTCTTTCTTACCTATCTTTCTTAGGTATCTATACTATAGGTACTGAAATACTGAAATACTATACCATCAATGAATGAATGAATGAATGAATAATAAGATAAGATTCCACACCCATCCAAACCCATCCAAACCCATCCAAACCCATCCAAACCCGAATTATGAAATCATACATACCCGATCTACCTACCCTACCTACCTACCTATTCACAAGTGCGATACGTCCATACGTCCGTCTCGATATATCATAACGTATGAAATTCGATTATCGACATTGCATTGCATTGCATTGCATTGCGTAGGTACCTACCTACGTAAGATGACAAGAAAGAAAGAACCATGGAGGGGATTTGATGTAAGAATAGGTACCTAACCTAGGTAGGTAGGTAGGTAGGTATTATCCATCATTCAATCCAATCCAATCCAATTCAACTCAATTCAATTGCACAACATCTGAAAACTCCCTACCCTACCCTACGCCCAAAACGAGCGCACAAACCCCATCCATTCAAACGATGGATGCTCAAGAAGATCCATGGATGGGGTAGGTAGGTATCTAACGAAGGAAAAGCAAAGCAGCTACACCAAAAGAAAGATATCCATGTTGACTGCGCTACGCTAATCTCTAATATGTATTACATCCCATCCATCCCATCCAGCCTATCCAGCCTATCAATACCATGCCATGCATTCTACATGCAGAATCTATCCGTCTCGTGGGAAGAACTCATCTGAGTCGAACCATTCAAACCATCCTAACCATCCTAACCATCCACCCATCCTATTTACCGTCTCTCCACCAACAAGAAATGCATCGCGGCATACGCCAAGAAGATAAACGCACCGGCGAAAATCGCCAGATTGATTGCATCTGGCCAAAACGCCTGGGTGTCGAACCCAAAACTACTCAGAATGACTGCGCCGGGAACAGTGATGTCGAGTTTATATTTCTGGTCGACGAGGGTTAGATACGTGACTTCGTTGACAATGAGAGATTCGAAGCCATAATGGAAGATGGACAGGGATTGTAGCCAAAGAGCAGACTTGGGTATGGCGTCGTGATTGAGGAGGAGACCGGCGAAAAGGAGACTAAAGAGCATGACGAGACTTCCAATGAGACTTGCGACGCCGTTGTCTTTGAAAACGATACCGAGGAAGAGACAGATGGCAGCCGCTGCGAGATTGAAGAGGACGAGGATGAGGAGGAATTTGAAGAAATTAGGGGCTTCGGCTACAAGTCCGGTCATTGGATATAAGATGGAGCCCATGATTAGAGGGGGGATAATCCGGAGTGGTACAATGTCAAAAACAACTTTCGCTAGGAAATATGTGATGGGTGAGTAGTAACCATTTGCTCTTTCTCTGACGAAAACCATTCGCTCGGTAGCAAAAACATTCAAGCTAGAGAGAGTACTGAAACCGAAAAGTGCGAGAATGAAGAAGAATAATCCCAGACGATTCTGAAATCCGGGGATATCATCCGTAAGGCCATAAAATAAGAACCCGGAGAGAACAGCCAGCAGAATAGCAATTGCGTAGTGTGTTAACATCAGCATAGGGTTCCTGTAGAGATTGCGCCATGTACGTTGGGAGAGGATTATGAATTGCCGAAGGTATCCAACTCTTGCATATCCTCTGCCCATAGGATTTGTGGATGATGTGCTGTTCTCTTGTACATGACCATTCATGCTGCCATTGGCACTTTGGGCGGCAGATACAGCATTTTTAAGATCATCTTGAAGATCTCGTGCGATCGGTGAATGTGCATAAGCTGAGACCAGAACATCCAAATCTGTTCCAGATCCGGGTGCATCTGGTGGTAAATTATCTGGATCTTCCGCAATCGAGGAACGTTGTCTTGACATTCTGAGCCAGTGTTGATTGGCATCGGGGTCAACGGGCGCCTCATCAGGTTGTGAATTAGGGGTGTCAACCCCGCTCTTCTTACGAGTAAAAAGTTCCCGTTCTTGCCTTGCCCTTACAGAGTCACGACGTTTTCCCTTAGGTCTTGATAGAGACTCGCTAGGGCTACCAACGACAGCCTCTTCTATACTACCGCCAGAGATGCTTGCAATTGATTTCACCGCCCTAGTACTGCTTGCTCCAACGCTTGGTGTAACACCGTGTCTAAAATCGGATGTCGTATCATCAATTGCGATGCGAGGGGCGCCAACGTGCATTGTCAAATCGACCAAGTAATCAGCAATGTTGAATCCAGGTGGACATGAGTAGCCGATGTGATCGAAATACTCTTGACAGAGGTTGAACTCGCCAGAATAGACCGTTCTTCCTTTTGCGAGAAGTAATAATCTATCAAACAAAGCAACAATATTAGATCTTGGTTGATGAATGGTGAATATGACCGTTCTTTTGTATGTTTTAGCCAGGTTGACCAGACATTCGATGACGTTAAATGCATTGTATGCATCAAGACCACTCGTTGGCTCATCGAGGAATAATATGCTTGGACTAGTTACCAATTCACAAGCGATTCCAACTCGACGTTTTTCACCACCGGAAATACCGCGACCTTTGCCATCTTCAGAACCGATCAAAGAATCCTTGATGTGAGAAATGCCAAGCTGTCTCTCAACTTCCAAAACCCTCTGTTCCTTGGCCGATCTTCCCATATCTCTTGGCAATCTCAAAAGAGCGCTGGTCATTATCGTTTCATGAACAGTGAGGGTAGGTAACATAGCATCTTCTTGATCCACAAACCCGATGACACTTCTGTACTCATTATCTGTGACCTTTTCGCCATTAACGTAGAAGTTTCCATGGACAACACCTCTCTTGTTCTTACGAGCAAGAATGTCAAGAAAGGTGGTTTTTCCGGCCCCGGAAGCACCCATTATGGCCATAATCTCGCCAGGATGAGCTACTCCTTGAACACCACTCAAGATCTGCTTTCCATTCAGATTGTATGAAACGTTCTCGAAGTAGAGGGAGGCGGGCTTATGATCAGTCATTAGCTTGATGCCCTCGTCATCGGATTCATCTAGATGAATGGGGCCGTATTTGAATTGCCTTCGAGACAAATACCAAACTAGCAGAATAACAGCAACAACAAACAGAGATGCAACAGCGATGACACCGGCGATCAAAGGTGTATTGATTTTCTTAATAGGACGTTCATATCCTGGAATCTCGGTTTCGTAAAGACATTCTCCAGCCTGACAGTTGATGAAGATGCTGCTGTCCCCAAACATTTGTTGAATGAGCAGATCCATTTGAGGTTCCTTGAAGGTGCATTCATTGCTTCCACCTTTTTGTTCGCAATTGAAAGTAGCAGGACCTCTGATTTCTTGATCAAGAAAATCCGAGATGTCAACCGATCCATTTTCACCGCAAAGCATCCGATCCGGGACACATTTGCAAGCAATATTCTCGCATTTCGCGCTGGTCGAGTTTCGATCGTAGTCGCTTTCGGCGCCGGATGTACATGTATCCAGGGAACAATAAAATGACTCCTTTTCATCAACCCAAAACTGGAAGTCACAAGTTTCTACTTCGGCGTTGCACGTAAAAGTAACCTGGGGTTTCTTCCCATCCAAAATATCCACAATCTTTCTGTTTGTAACATCGCACATCTGATAGTTCTCCTTCACGACCTCGCCATTCTGATAACAAACGCCTCCTTCTTTTTCAGGCATTAGAGCATTACATGCTTTGTTGTTCGTACAGACATTGCAGTTGATTCCAGTCCAGCCATCTTCGCAGGCGCATGAGTCCGTTGTTCGCATCGGTCGATCCTGACCATCTGCTAAAGAACCACAAACTATTCATGAGTCAGTAAATGAGTTACCCGGCTCGTACGGTGAGTTGGGCGCACCTGGTTGGAGGCAGTCATCGCCACCGAATCCTGGTGGACAGGAGCATTTGCCATTGTATTGATTGCAGTCTGAGTATTGTCCGCAAGTGAAAGCTGGTAGCAAGCAATTAAAACTATATCCAGTCAGTAAAGGATGTTGACATAGAGTGAATGGCGCAGTACCAAGGAGGACAATTATCAGGTCGGTCGTCCATGAGAGCCAACTGAGCTTTCATCGAGTCTATTGTCGAATAATTTGTGAAAGCATATGCGTTCCATGATAGAGACAGAGTCGCCAGGACTACCGTCCCTAGCTGAAGTCGTTTCATCGGTCGTAAAGTGGTTGCGATGGTCGCGATTCTTGAAAGTGGGAGCTTGCTATCTGGATGAGCTCAATGCTGCGGTGAGGTGACGACTCATGCCATGTAAATCAAATGGACTTTATGAATATTCGAACAAAACAAATAATGAGTATCGAAGCAGAAAGTTGAGAAACGTAAAGGAAAACGATAGCTTGATAATATTTTCCGAAGAAGGGAATAACAAAACAAAGTGAAGTTTAATATTTGGTGAGAAGAAGAGTTGAGGCGCCTAGTGTCATTGATTGATAGGTAGGTACCTACAGGTACCTATCTATCTACAGGTGACCTGCCTTATTATTATTAGTAGGTACCGGTAGCGTGGACGGAGTTTTAGCTTGGGCTCCAGCTTGATAGGCGGCCCGCTGGTTTGTTTAAGACGGGAGGTGGGGATGGGATGGGGATCTGATAAAACCTGGAGCAAGACGGGCACAACCTAATAAAAGTAGGTAAAGGTAAAGGTTTTCCAATTGGGACAAACAGACAAATATCCAATATCTCCAGCTATCTAGGTAATGTTTTACAGGATGAGATGAAATGAGATGAATTTACAATTTAATATAATATAATATAGACACCTCAATACCTAGTACCTACTTTCCAAGGTTCTTAACGTTACCACCTACCTGACGGTAGGATCGATCATCAAAATCAAAAGCTAGGTACCTTACCTACTATTAGGTAAGCCTCCATAGCCTTATACCAAAGTTTATCAACGTACCTACGTAAGGTAAGGTAAGGGCAAATGTTGTGCTCTCCTCTCCACTACTGCTGTAGAGTCTGAATCTCTTCACTCATACTTAATTCCTATTGGCGCTTAAGGTTATGTACTCTTTCTTGAGACGGAACATGAACGGAACATGATGGCCGAGGTTTAACAATCTCCACCCACAACTTTGTCATTCACGCCTTTCTAATGTTAGTTTACTAGGTATCGAGGTACCTACATACTTACTGTACGGAGTACTGTACTTCAAAGAATAGAATACTAGGTAGGTTTGTTAAGAATATATATAAACCTACAATGTCATCGTTCAAGACCAACATCTCTTAGTCTCCTCCAAGTACTATCTCCCAGTCCATATAACAGATATATCATCGCAAACATGGTCAAGATTGAGCCTTTCGCCGTAGAACAAGTACTACCCCTCATCCTTATTTCTCTTCCAAACTGAAAATATCTCTAATATTCTAACTTCAGTGGATGGACAAATATGAAAACACACCCGGAGTTCTCAATATTGCCGAAACATGTGCAGCCTCGATCTCGATTGATAATCTCGTGAAGTTGTCCGAGGATCCAAATCTCCCTCATCCAATATCAACTTCAACCAAGCTCACATATGGACACATTCGAGGATCGCCTGCTCTCCGAGAACGTCTTGCTTCTTTGTATTCGGCAAGGACTGCATCCGCGCTATCCCCAGAGAGTATAATACTCACGCGCGGAGCAATCGAGGCAAATTTCCTTCTGCTCTACACATTGATCGGACCAGGAGATCATGTAGTTTGTGTACACCCAACCTATCAGCAACTCTACTCCGTTCCACAAAGTCTGGGCGCGGAGGTCTCGTTATGGAAGTTACACAAAGGGAAGAAGTTTATTCCCGATGTAGAGGAGCTAAAGGGATTGGTCAAGGACAATACCAAGATGATTATTATCAACAACCCCAACAACCCTACAGGAGCTACGATTCCCAAATCCGTGTTGCAAGGCGTGACGGATTTTGCGAAGGAAAATAATATCATCATACTAAGTGATGAAGTTTACCGACCTTTATTTCATGGAATTTCCGTTGCCGACCCCGAGTTTCCTCCCTCCATGATATCCATGCCGTACGAGAAAATCATCGTCACCGGCTCCCTATCCAAAGCCTATTCTTTGGCTGGTATACGCGTCGGTTGGATCGCATGCAAAGACAACTCGATCATCGAGGCGATCGCCGAAGCTCGGGATTACACCACTATTTCCGTGTCCCAACTCGATGATCAAGTGGCTTCTTATGCCATGAATGCCTCTGTCATCCATGCGCTCCTCGCTCGCAATATCAAACTCGCGAAGACGAATGTGGCGCTATTGGAAGCCTTTGTCAATGAACATGGTGAGAATCTGTCTTGGGTTAAGCCTACCGGTGGTACGACGGCTTTCATCCGGGTGGAAAAGAAAGGGGTGCCGGTCGAGGACGTACAGTTTTGTGTGGATGTAATGGAGAAGACTAAGGTTATGTTCCTGCCGGGGTCTAAATGCTTCGGTGCAGAATATAAAGGCTATGTGAGGATCGGATTCGTGTGTGAGACGGAAGTTCTGAAGGAAGGTCTGCAGAAACTAGGGGGATATGTTAGGGAGTATCTCAAGTGATGAATTGATAGGTCAATGGGTGGTTCAAGCAGAGTCTTGGATCAAAGGCAGAAACTTGAATTGCAAAGATATGTTGTCCTGTATATTTATTTCATGGTTAATTGATAGATGTGCAGCCAACCATGCATTGATTCGGGGAGGCGAAGTGCCTATGAAGTATATAAATTCACACGTGTACTACACGCACAACCGCACATCCTGATAGTCAGCCAACACCATACGACGATATCATAATATCGAATATGCAAAGAAAGTTCAGATGATACACTAGTCTGGATAGAACGAATGACATTGATGCAATCTCCCACCCAGCATTGCACATTCAAGTAATCAGAGCAGACAATGCGGGAAGAGATCCTATGAATATCCAAATTCTATTCTTTGTAATTCTCAACCGGGTATAAACATACGTGTAAAGCATAAGGCATAATCATAATCATAGGTAAGCAAACAAACATCGCAACTCCATCATTTCTTCATCGTCATCGTCCAAACCCCTCATGCCCACTCCCCTCATGCCCACTCCCCTCATGCCCACTCCCCTCATGCCCACTCCCCTCATGCCCACTCCCCTCATGCCCACTCCCCTCATGCCCACTCCCCTCATGCCCACTCCATCTCCCATTACATTAAACCCACCCATAATCATTCCTTTATTCATCCATGCAAAGCACGCTTTTTACTTCCTCCCATTCACATCCCCGCAAAATAACCAGCACGCAAGACCATAAATACCCCTCAAGAAATTCCAAGAGTCATTCCCCCCTTTCCGCCCATCACAGGCATATCAAACCGCACATCCCTTTTCCCATCCCCCCCATAACAAACCTCTCGAAACCCGACTCCGGCGCCCTTCCCATTCCTCTTCCCCGCAAACCCCATATTCGCGCTCTCCAACCCCATTCTCCCGTTCCTCAATCCACCCATACTCTTCACCCTCCTCATCCCTCTCCCGTCATATAATCCACGCCCCGCCATCTCCATCCCATCCATCTCCATCGCATCCACATCCTCCTCAAACTCCACCGCGCTTTCATTCATCGGCGCTCGCATGCCGGCAATCTTGACCCCGTTAACGGATCCCTGCATCGAAGCCTCGAGCGCCGCTGCCCGTGCCATGGCTTTGCTCGAATGCACCCCGTAAGTATAGAGTGCGGTGAAGACGAGCGAGGTGCCCAGCATAACGTGCAGGATGTAGAGGATGTAGAGCGTGATGGATTTGGAGGTGAGGAGGTAGGCGAAGTTGGAAAACATTTTGCTGGTTGGTGGGGTCTGTGTGTTGCGATTGGGATTGGGATTTGGGTGCCCAGTTGGAGTCTGATGTGATGTTGATGTTGATATGGATGTGGATGTGGATGTGGTGAGTATGGGCTTGGAAATTGATGATTGGTTGAAAGCTATACGAGGTAGTTGTATAAAGTGGATTGGTGAGGCTGATTGATAGTAGTGTATGATATGATTGATTGTATTGTATGATTTCTTAGTTGGTAAGTTGGTAAGTTTGTAAGTTGAGTGAGGTAAAAAGAAGATTGATGTTGAGTTGAGTTGAGATGAGGTGTAATTATTGAATGAAAAAGGCAAGAGCAGATGACTTATAGATATACTAGTATCCCATTCCCTTTAAAACCCGCGGTGCCGATGCTGAAATGAATATTTTTATTTGTGTTATTCTAAAGCATTATTGCTAAGCTATTACTATGATTTGTTTATTGTAATGTAATTAATTTGTGGTGACCCCCCTCGAGCCAAATTGCCAATATTCTGAAGTCATCGTGAATCTTGAATCGTGATTCATGAAGTTGCGAGTTTGTCCTTGCAAGGAACATGCTCGCAAATCCATTTATGCCCAGACACACAGCAAATCACTCCATGATTTTGAGAGAGTGAAACCCCCCCAGCTAACCCAACTGCCAGCACAGTCCTCGCGTGAGTTGACAAATTGCAGCCCTGTTTCAGGGGTAGCCACGTCAAACATACTCATATAAATCTATAAAGTCGAGATTATAGGGCTTAATCTTCAGCGCATGAAATAATTTTCACCATCGTCAGCCCTTTGACGTCAGTTTGTGGAGTTTTTCAAACTTCTAGAATATTTGGAAGAACTGCATGGTGATACCTAGCTCCCTAGGGGATCGGGAGATGGGTGCTCATCGTGAGAGAGGGGGAAATATAGTTTGCTGGTGAGGGGTTCGAGACCCTTCAAAGGCATTAATGGCCTCAAACTTCGGTGATTTCCCAGCCACCGCATTACATCGAGTTGACGATTGAGATCCAAGCTTTCATTTCTTTAATTCGAGGGAGGGAGGCCGATAGAGTGCGTGCATAATAGGAGTAATATTAACGATGACGAGTGGTTCGTCGTAACTTTGGCTGTTGGAGCAATCATTATAAGGAACAGATTCAGATATGCCGCATTGCCGTGAGATATGTTGCTGCCTGCTATTGACTTTCTATTGATATGATCACGGGACTTTGAGCTGTGTCTGAGGACTCTCGAAATTATAGCTCAAGATATATGGTTCTCTAATGAAACCTCCAGGTGCTAGCGGGCGATTCTTCATGGTGAAACTGAGATCACCAGAAGTCTTCAATGGATTTCGAATGTTTCCACATCAAAAAGTCCATTCTCAACTTCACGCATTCCTTTTCCATACATACCTAAAACCATCAATGTATGTTTCTCCCAAAAGAATGTTGGGATCATCAATCTTCCTTAGTATCACCGGGAATCTACATCCTGGGAGAATGCAGATCAAGTCATCTTTAGAGATGTTCAAAGGACCCAGGGCGATAATAATTCCTGTGTTGGAAATAATAAAACGACGTCTGTTCATTGACAAACAAGTGGAGATGAGAACTGCTAATCGTTGCTTCTCGTCGATACTTTCCTCAGTCGAAGAAGGATATAGTGAAAATTCGAGCTGTGGTAGCTGTTCCGACAATGCTGTTGCAATGGAGTTCATTCGTAAAGCGTATTCGCTGTCATTGTCAAAAGTATGATTAACACAAGATATTGTCCTGCAGAATGCCCCTTGCTCTTCTAACGAGTGCCCTTTCTTCGAGACAACAATATTCCACCACTCCTGCAAATCTACTAGACCTCTGCCACTGTTATTGCAGTTGAGTTCTCTTCTAAAAGATAGGCCAGTTTCCTGCACTCTACCTATAATGACCCCAGTTGTCCTCGAAACAAATATATCTTGGAGAAATTGTGCATTAGCATAACTATCTCCGGAAGCCATAAATTGCGGCTCGCTACGCCGAAGTCCAATTATTGTAGGCTGCCGGCTTTGGGGTGGCCTCTTCCAATCAGGTACCCATGAATGAAGGTCATCACCATCGGGCGCTTTTTGATTAACATAAATGATATCCAGCCTCCGAGAATCGTGAATTTTATGCCTTGCAGTGGTGTATACCTGACGAACTGACAATGAATAATCATTTTGACCAAACGATTTCCTCGAATTGGATATCCCAATCAACGCATAGATTTTATCTCTTGGTTCGAATGACTTCTTACTCTTGTGGGAAAGCAAAAGCTCGAAAAAAGGGTGCTCAATTGCGTTGGGGGCATGATATCTTGACAATTGCAGGCCCTTTGGGCCCTCAGTGATGGAACTTCGAACATATGATCGTGACTTTAAGTAAATAGACAACAGTGAATGTTCTTCTCTTTTCAATATGTCGCAAGTGTTCCTTGGCTTCATCAAAGACGTGCATTCGTCGCCACTAAAAGTACAGTTGCGTTTTTGATACGTGCAACTTCTTAGATAACCCGAATTCTCCACTGATATTGACGATGAAATAGAATTACCAGAGCCACCAACTGTTCCTGTATTGACGGGTCATGAAGCATCGCTATCACTTGATTCCTTGAACCCACGTTCAAGTCTTTTGCTAATCGAATAGCCAAAGAGCTGCTGTCCTTTTCTGCGCCAATCCAAACAGGTACAGATTGTGCGTTTTGAAAGCTTGATCTCATCTGATCATTACGCTCTGCTATGTTGCTCTGGTCAATGCAGATGGCATCGACCCACAAGAAGTTTTCTTCGTCCCCTACTCCAGTATTTGAGGACGTATTCTTTTAAAGCACCAAGGGGATTCTCTGATGCAGGGAGGCCTTTTTCATTGATAATTATTGGCTCAGGGGCAATTTTCGCCCCCAAGTATATCGCCCTTAAATAGTATGCGAGGGAAGAATTCGTAGCAACCAAATCTCATCTGTTTTGCATTTTAAGTCCTTGTACTGGAAAGGATCCATTGGTTGATCCTTTGGCGTGATTTTACTTTGTTGTTTGGACATTGTACAAGGAACCTTTACAGGTACAGATCAAACATGAGAGGAGGAATTTTATTTTGTTCGATTGATGAGGTTTGGCAGTTTCAGAACCTCAGAAGTCCAGAAAATCTCTAACCTTATTAGTAAGCAATGGAATGGTCTTGATCGCTCCTCTGTCACAACCTTTCATACAAATTTGCACTTCCTTGAATCACATATGATATATTCCACAACATCTTTTGTAATGATGTTTCGGGCATGTCGTAAAAGGGTAACAGGAAAGAGAATTGGTATCATAAGAATAACCAGACACGGCCAAGCGGATGCGCGAAGAACGTTTAACCATTTCAATGGTTACAGTGTCCAGAAAAAGTGGTAAAATTTCATCTCGCCTTCCATGATTTCCTCCAATCTCGAATCGGCTACTTCTCGTTGAATATTTGACGTGTATTAAGTTAGGGCTGTAATATGACCGTCAGATGAATACCATCAGACTGTCAATTGTCATATCAACGGATCCACCAAAAGCATACGATGTTTGTTATGTATGATTTTGGGAACTTAAAAACATGAATATCTTAAAATTATATCTTCAAAATCTCCTATCGCGGTTCCCCCTTCCCCTGTGCACCCACCCCAAAGTGATGTTGATCCAGTCCGATCAAATAACTTGTTAGTCGAATGGTTTTATGTCATTTTTCATGATCTGAAGTCGGATTTGATATCAATGTGTCCCAAACTAAGGAGCCATGACGTCCGTTAGTGGGATATTTCCCCATTCTTTCTACTCTTGGCTTCCATTTCTCTATTTTCCATTCAATCCCAAATCCATTGAGTTCGTTCAAAGTCTCACAATAATAAATCAGTTCAAAGATGTCTTCCAATTTCTATCTTGAGGATACCCCCGATGAGGTCAAAAATGCAAAGGTTGCTTATCCTCGGTTTACATGCTCAATGTTACCCCGCTGACCATGAGATGATTAAGGGCCTTCATCTTATAACAATGTCAACGCCCAATGGCAAGAAGGTTCAGATCCTCCTTGAGGAATTGAAAGCAGCCTATGGCACCGAATGTAATAATTACCCTCCGGAATCAGGGGTTTCAATAACTGGACTGCAATCCAGATTCGGAAATCTCCATGTCCAAAACGCTGCCGTCCTTTGAGTGTAGCTTAATGTGCCAAATGGATTTAGCATTCTAAATACATCAAATATATCAAGAAAACTCAGTATATGAAATGGTTCTCAGAAAATCAAGAATGCCTTATTATTGAACTGCAGTCCGGACCATTGAGAACCCTGCGTGGCATCAAGTTTAGAGAGTTTTGCTAATACTTGGATCAGACACTCACACTCTCTTGCATGTTATGACCAATGAACAAAAGAAAGACTGGTTCTTGAAACTGAACCCCAATGGTACGTTAAGCTGGGAAGCTGCCTAGAGCTCGAGGCTCATTATTTTGCAGGCCGAATTCCCATTTTGGTTGATAATACAAAGACTCCCCCATTTCCTGTTATGGAGACTAGCGCAGAGCTTCTATACCTCTTGAAAGAGTACGATAGGAAGGATTTGTTTGGGTTCAAGGATAAGTTGGAGAGAAGTGAGTGCCTTCAATGGCTGTTCTATTGGCATGGCAGCGTGAGCTTTTCGTCACCCTAACCATATAGCTCGACTAACTATTTTGTAGGGTGCTCCGGCAATTCAGATATTTTCCTTCTATGGCCCTGGAATCGTGGATCTTGATGATGTTCCCTTGACTCTACATATCTTGGAATTCCTACTCCTGGCCTGTTGCTTCAAACTTCAACATTTACTGATGACTTCAACTTTTAGTACCAAGGGCAAGTTAACTTTTTTGCCAAGCTTTCAAGTGAGAAAAATCCAGGTAAGAACCTGTTGCGTATCTCTGCATAGAACATTTGAGTAATATCGATGGGCGCATAGGAGCTCTGAAGAGATTCAGGGATGAGCATTTGCGCACTCTTGGAGTGCTCGAAATTCACCTGTCAGGTAAATATAACGGGGGGCCTCGTGATTACTTGGCTGGCAATGGAAAAGGAAAATATTCTGTTGCAGATATTGGAACTTGGCGTAAGTTATTTCGATGCTCTGTATGATGCCTTGATTGACATTGACTTACAGCATGGGTGAGTAATTGGGACTTCTCGGATGAAATTACGCAGGAAGATATGAATGCATTCCCGCATTTGTTGAAGTGGATTGGGAGAATTGCCGAGGTCAGTAATGTAATCCTTAATATCCGAATTAGGTGAATCTTGCTGATGGATAGAAACAGCGACCTGCCGTTCAAAGTGGAACTGCCAAAAGATGGGAAAATTGGTAAAATCGATTCGTCGAAAAGAACCTCAAATCACAAGTGTAAGAGTTTAGAGTTGTTCCGGGGGTCAAACAAGTGAATTTCGATGCATGTATCTACTTATCGGACTCCACTTTCTCGTTGTCCATTTAAAGTTGGACATTTGAGTTCTTTCCAACTGAAATAATCATCTCAGAACACCCAATTCCTTCCTAAGAACTGAAATATCAAAAGTATCAAAAACGCAGTTCTGAGCTTATAAATCATTTTGGTCCAAATCATCCATCTGATTGGCTAAGTTTTTGTATAGGTAGAAGGTATTCACCCGATTACTAGCGTTTCAGGATCCTGCATATAGTTCGGCTTTCCGCAGAAGACTTTGCTTTTCTCTACAACAACAAACAGCCAACTCGCAGAATTTGCAAAATGGAAAGGGTTTCCGATTTGCGGGAGCTGCTTTCTGGTTTGCAGGTGTGTTTTGTTTTTCTTGTGTCTCAAAGTTACTTTTCGCAGTAGTTGTCGCCTGTGCTTGTTAATTGTTGCTGCTCTTGCTCTTTACGTTGTGTGTTCGCTGCCAAACACAAAGTTCCCCTGTCAGAAAACTTTTACACAGTGAAGCGATACTTTCACTGATCAAGAGAGAAAGTCTCCATTCGCAAGTAGAGGGGCGTCTACCTCTTATATCTAGAATCTTCGACTGAAAAAGAGTTTACTGCCATAGGTAAGCTTAAATGTTGCCGAAGCTCTTCATTATTCAACTTGAGTAATAACAAACGATAAACAAAAACGTCGACAGCAGCACAGTGAACCTGTTTGTCTTCAGCACAATAGTAGTCTATTGAGCAACCTTGCCTTGCATTTCGTCCTGTAGATTGCTATTATGTAGCAACAGGGACTTTCCTCTGGCAAAAAGAAAACCTTATCTTCTTGAGCGGTACTACGGGACTATATATTTCACCTTTGGGTGGGAGGAGCAAGAGTTCCTTTTGGCCTTGGCAAATTTATACCAATTCACTCTCTCTCCGCTCTTGTGTCACTCTCGTGCCAACAATAACTTATTAGCCATTAATTAGCCATCAATTAGCCATCAATCATTAGCCATCAATCAATATTTCTTTTTGGAAAGCTGTACACTTCCCATCTTCCAATTTAAAAACTAATCAATTATTCTTCCTTACGAACAGAAAATCAGATATTCTGTACCATCCAACTTTATTTCCGAATGGATCCCACCACCGTTTATACGCCCACACTGGCAGAAGCCAGTCACTTCGAAGAATGGTTCAAAATAGCCATCAGTTGGAAAATTGGGAAGGTAAAACTTTGCAGTTCCCTTTGTGCGATGATTTACACTAACCTCAGCTTCAATATCAGGAGTATAGATCAGTGCCTTCTACAAAAGAAGAAAAGGTCGACCGGAGCAAGAGAGAACTGACGGGACTCTCAACACCACCAGTTACTCCCTTGAAGCCAAAATTCCCGTCCTCCTTGAACTCTTCAGTGTCGGTCCGACCCTTCTCATTCAAATCTTCCTCGGCCCTTCCAGTTTCCAAATCTTCATCGTTGGCCCCGCCATTTTTCACGCCACCAACGGTAGTTGCAAACCCCGATCGTAAATCGGCAGTTGTCCTGGATTCTACTTCGCAATGGGTAGCTAACCTTCCCTCTCACCCCAAATCGTTGGCACCTCCATATGCTCCTCCTCCTCCCCAAGATCAACCCCCAGTGCAGATAGACAGATTTGAGAACGAGTTCTTCGACGTCAAAACATCCCCAAAGGGCGGTCTAGGTTGTTTCGCACGTACAGATATCCCATGTGGAACTATGATTCATTCCGAGGAACCTTTGTTTATATGCTCGGTCCTGCAAGTCCATTACCACTTCGAACAGTTGACGGCTGAACAACAAGCTGCCTATTTGAATTTACATTGTTGGCAGGGTCTTGCTAGTCACAAGATTGTTGCGATTTTTCAGACGAACCGGTATGTGTATCCACCATTCGCTTCACATCTCATTGCATGCGAAAGAACCTCATCACTAACGTACTACCCCTTCCACAGTTTCCACATTAACGGCGGGAAAGCTGGCATCTTCCTCAATTCTTCTCGCTTCAACCACGCCTGTCCTGGCTACCGAACTTGCAGCTACAGTTATGATAAAGACATCAAAAAAATGGTGTTCACAACCATCCTTGATATAACAAAGGGACAAGAGCTCACAATTGCGTATGCAACTGTCCCCAATGATCTATATCAAAATTATGGATTCTTCTGCGATTGCCCTGGTTGCCCCTCAAAGGATGATCAATACAAAAATTGGAAATGTGAGGACGATTTGAGGAAGAAGGCGCGGTTGGACGATAGCAAGGAGGTCGAATTTGAGCAAGAGACGTATCCCGTCAAATCTGCGTGGGAGAATGATGTTTATGAGTGGTAGGGGGGAAGTGGTGGTTCGTTGATGATGTGAGCGGAAGATATCTTTATTCGCGACTTAAGCAAAAGTTGCCTATCTGGTGGATGAATATTATGAAGAAAAGCTCTGCACTGGACTTTAACCCTGTATATTACTTGCCTTGGGGTCCCTGGAGTCCGAAATTGACGTTAAACTATACTGGCTACTATGAGGGATGTCAAGGGTGGAACACAAATTCGTTATTTTTAAGCTGGGGAGATTTATTAGTCAAAAATATGATAACCTTGAGAAACTCCTCTCTTCTTTGGTGATATGAAAGAGATCTTTCAAGTCCCTCGCATCAGTTGGCAGAGGATCTTGAGCTCCAAGAAATCGAAAGTGCATAAAGGATTTACGACATGTCTTCTACCAAGGAGAAATTTCTTACGTGGAGCCAGGAACGAAACATAAACACCATTATGATCCAAGTATTTGAAATCTTACATAAAGCTTCAATATTTATGCCTGTAACAATCAAAACTACAGTCTCCAAGCACCAACATCCAAACCACCCCATTGCGTTTAAAAGTCTACAGAAATTAGAGATTCCATTCTCATGATTTGTAGCACCGGTTTAAACACACACATAATATATATATATATATATCTTGAGGTTGCAGAAACCCCCATTTCATAAATACAATCATCTCATCCACCACATATACCCATCCAATACCTCTACCCACCTCACTCACTAAAACGATCACAACGATCAAAACGATCAAAACGACAAAACCAAACCTCAATCTACCCACCAATCGCAGCTAAAACAGCTCTGGAAGGAGAAACGTCATCTGAGATGCTTGCAGATGCATATATTTTCTCCCGTGAGACGTCTATATAAGTTGAAGGGAAGAGATGATGAATGGAATACTATGGGAAGGTTTGTAGGAAGTTTTAAGGGGGGACGAGGAGGCGGAGAGGGGGGGGAAGGGAGGGAAGGGAGGGAAGGGAGGGAAGGGAAGAGGGATGAAGTGGAGTGGAGTGTAAGTTGTGTGGTTGTATAGTTGTATAGTTGGTTGGGAGGAAGAGGCTATGCAATATTTTGAGGAGCATGTGAATAGACTGTGGATGGAATATGGGGAGGTGAGATGAAAGGTGAGATGAAAGGGATGGAGACTAAAGGAAGAAGAAGAAGAAGAGAGAGGGGAGGAAAACTTATTGCTTGAAGCATGTCGATTTGCGTGACTAGGTACCGTACCTTGCCTGGTTTGGATTGGATTGGTTTGGCTTTGGGTTCATTACATTGCAGAAAGGAACTAAGGATGGAATAGAAGATAAGGGTTTGAGTTTTTGTGGGATTATCTGCAGGCGGGCTTGTAAATGGATTTATATCTATCAGGCACTAAGGTTGAATATATAGATAGTTGAGCAGATTTCTCTGATTATTACAGAGACTGATTTATATTATACAGAAGTAAAAGATACTTCTACATCCAAAGAATTTGCATAAAGATATATAATGATAGAAAATAAGCCAAATGATAAAAGAGTTAAGAGAGATCTCAGGATCTAGGCTATCCATAAATCTAATTATATTAAAATAAATAGAAATTCACAAACAACAAGAAACAAGTCCCACCCGACCCTTATCTTTACTCTCATCTCAACTCCTCGCTCCACCTACCAGCCATACATGCATGTATGCTCCACATAAAAAAAAACAAATACCTCTCCCCAAATATCAAAAGCTTAAGAGCGCGACGCTCTTATGCCCCAATGACCCACTGCCTGTATATTAACGGTATACCGTTAATATACAGGACAATGTCACTGTCCGAAGCCCCTCCAATGGCTAAGCAGAAAGGCGGACAACATTCTCGAGAATGATGAATTCTACCGCTGCGCCAGCGAGGCGTAGGTGGGCTTGGATGTTTGCTCGCGTATTTGGTTTTATATGGGAGGGTTGGGAGGGATGTTGGAAGTTATGTAAGTTGATATGTATTATGCACCAGCGTGACAGTTACCAACGGTCACAGTTCGGAATTCTTCGCGGCATATCGCAATGTTTTTTCGCTGCATGGATGGATGGTAACCTATTCGCTTTCGCTCAACGTCACATTGCTCTTGGCAAGACAAGTTTTCTGGAATACCTTGTACTGGAGAGATCTAGTTGGTCTTCTGCAAGTATTTTATTGTAAATAAACTATTTCCAAAAAATGCTCATTCCCTACCCTACTCCACCCCATCCCTTCAACCTGTAACCCCCTCTTCTCCACCCACCACATCCCCCTCCGACTTCCCAACACCCTTCTTCCTATTTCTATCCTTCGCTTTGCCCTTGATCTTTGCACTAACCGCCTCGTGCTTATTCTTCCACATCCCTCCATACCTATAGTCGGGATGTTTACCATCGCCATCGACTTCCCCTCCACTGACATCCTTCCAACACTTACCTGTACATACGAAATGCCATTTCTTCGTCTCATCAACTTGGCACCGTATCAATACATCGCGATGTGTGTGGCATATAGTGCAGGGTTTGCTATGTGGTGATTGGGCAGCCGGTGAGGAGGTTGAGTTTGTAGATTGAGTGGTGGACTCGTCGGTATGGATGATGTTGACAACATGCTTCTCGGGAGATGTAGGATCTTGATTTTCCATAGTCGCATCCGTAGATGCGTCTCGTTTGTCCTGCATTGTGGTAGATCCTTGATTTCAATATGATGTGATATGAATAGAAACCCCAGTCCTGGTATCTTGAAATATCACGAGTCCTCCTGTCCTGACATCAAGCTCGGAAGTCGGTGCCGAAACTTTCCCATATTTGTGGTTGTGGCTATGGCTGTGGCTGTTGAAATTTCAATGCTGCAATTATGGGAGATCATCCTAGGTATTATTAAGAAAGCAGCACTGTCTAAGCCACACACGGCGGCTTTCTGAAATATATGCTACGTCATCTTGACTCCCTATTCCAGAGTTTGATCCAGTAGTTGATCCATGCATTTTGCGTTGCCAAGATTTGCAGCTGTCTTTGTTCTGAGGGTAAAAAAGTATATAACGAAGTTGTTTCCGTTTGAAAGTTAACCCTCTCTATTATAACAACTTATAATAATTAAACCATATCCGAAATCTATCAACAAGAAGAAATCAATCTCACACATCACACATCATATATCACATCACCGACCTCAATCTTCCTCAATCTCAAGGTTAAAGACACCATGGCAGCATCATCTTCCGTACGTACCCTTTATTGCCCATCCCATGATGCCCATCTGCTAGAAATGATTGAAACCCCTCTAACCATTTTCCCAGGCCGACGTCTTCGCATACATTGTTGCAATCTTCATCCCTCCTCTAGCAGTCCTACTCAAAGCTTCATGTGGAGCCGATTTTCTCATCAACATCTGTTTGACCATCCTTGGCTGGATTCCAGGTGTTATTCGTAAGTTTACGGTCTATTGTTACCTATGTATGTATTTTGTCGATATTTGCTTACGAATGGTGATAGATGCTTGGTATGTTATCTCAAAACATGATCCGGCGAGATATGCTCCATGAAGAAGAGGTGCGATCGTCTCAGATACCTACTAGTAGATACCTACCTACCTAGATGCTGGTCATAATGCGTGGTGGGAATTCGGGTGATGAATCGTGATGTGGATGGACCCGACCCTTCAGGGGTGTACGATTTTCGGGAAGATTTTGGCGTTAACGGTTGGGACTTGGTTGGAGAAACATAATATTTCAGAAGCGTTGTTGACATGTTATTTCTATACCAATTATAAGTTATACAATATCATGCGAAAATCGATTTATCATAAGAAGATAATAACTCTTTTACAGTGTACAGTACCTATACAGTATACTACACTCTCATACGACAAATTTCTAGAGCTGTATGTATTACATTTACGGTAATAGTACCGGTACTGTAATATCTACCTACCTAGTATTTGAAGACTCTTGGGATGATTGTCGGAAGATGAAGACGAATGTCAAGAAACCAGTACCGGTACTTCCCGTAAATAGAGTAGGTACGTACGTACATACTATATAATTACTAGATAGATAGGAACATGGAAGGAAGGATCGAGCAAGTCCACTAGGTACTAGGTAGGTACTCGGTAGGTACTCGGTAGGTACTCGGTATGTAGGTACTCAAGCTGCCTTGGTCCAAGCGGAGGGAACCCTTTAACCTCTTGCTTCCCCTCTCTTGAGTCTCTTCAATGTTCATGTTGATTCTATTCTCACTTCAAATATTATTTTTAAACCCCCAACCGACTTGAACCTTATCCAACCTTTCATTTATAAGATGGAGGATTTATGCTAATGTTTAGAGTGCTATATCATTATCATATCAGCTGAATACTCCGTACAGATTCAGATTTGGATTCACATTCACATACATTCCCATTCGTGGTTGCTGCTATTGGCGTGTCATCGTTACAATGTGCAGCTCGGCGCATATCGCGATTTCTTCAATTGGAATTGGGAGAATGCCACCAATCTTTGCTTGAACGAAATAGCCCAATGGATTAAAGGGCTAATTAATACTGGCTTGCTGTTATCATTTCGACCGAGTCGTATGGCTCGATTGATGGTTAAAGGTTTGGTTTGATTTGGTTATTTTTAAGAAGTATTTCACTTCTTCTCGAAATCTTGTTCGTTCAAGTTGCTGTCGCCAAGATATCGGCTGGATGCTTGGCAGCTGTGTCCAAAATGTCTTGTTTTATTACTCCAGAGCTCCTGGGGAATATTATTCATACTGTATTCTCATTTTTATTCACTACCAAGAGCCTACACTTCAATAGTGGATAACGCCCAGTGCCTTTGAACCCAACTAATTTCGCAGGTACGAACGAACAATAAAACGAAATTCAGAGAGAACCAGAGAGGGCAACGACGACTTTCAATCTTTGATCTATTCCCTTCCACCTTCCAAAACCAAGTTCACATTATGGCTCGACAAACTCAAAGGCATGAATACAATACCACCAGCAGTTCCAGAGCACCGGAGGACGACATTGAAATGGCCACCACACCGCAGGCACAGAGACACACTGCAGAGGTTTCAGTAGAAACTACCGCTTCATCGACTACCGCACATCACAACTTATCGGAGACTTTGCACCATATGCTACCTACGCATAGAGTCAATCATAAGGGTTACAAAGTTACAAAGGGTATTCGGCCTGACGGGGAAAGTGGCAGAAAGGGCATACATCCGTTTCACTTCTTCAGGATATGTTGGGCCTCGACCAGTGATGCCTCTCGGCTGGTCAATATTCTATGGCCCGTTGTGCCTGCAGCCCTTGCCGTTCGATATGCTAGGCCAGAACTAAATCTGACGATATTCATACTCAATTACATTGCTATGGTGCCTTGCGCAAATTTGATTGGATTCGCTGGACAGGAATTGGCCAGAAAACTGCCAAAGGTGTTTGGAATATTGTTAGAGACTACACTTGGCAGTATTGTCGAGATGATCCTTTTCATAATCCTTTTAACAAGGTTAGGGAACGCTACTCGTTTTATGTTTATACGCACTAACCCGGCGCACCAGAGATGAATATAATGTTATTCAAGCTGCAATTCTAGGCTCAATGTTAGCAACCTTGCTGTTGTGTTTGGGATTGTGCTTTTTCGTTGGTGGTCTGACACGAGACGGTAGGTTGAGTGAATTTTTATCCTTTGATTTCTCTCACTGAATGACATTTCAGAACAGGAGTTCGATGAAGCTGTTAGTGAAGTTGGAAGTGGATTGTTATTGACAGCGTAAGGAGATATTCTCATATACGTTTTGCATCTGACTGACTTTCCAAATAGTGGAATGGGTCTCATTGTACCCTCAGCATTCGCAACAGCCTTGGAGATGAAAGGTTCTACGGCTCTCACGGAAGAAGTTATCGCAGAAAAAGTCCTCAATATTTCCCGCATCACTTCCATACTTCTTATAATTGCTTATGCCACCTACGTCTTCTTCCAGATGCGAACTCATCACGGCATTTACGATGCTATTTTGGAAGCGGACGAACAGAAGGACGAGGATCGCCACGAGGATCTGGAAAAAGACAAACTTACATTCACTGAGTGTATCATTGCTCTTGCAATCTCGCTTGCCCTAGTGACTCTCATCGCTATTAGTTTGGTTGAGCAGATTCCCAAGATCGTGGAGGACCGTGGAATATCTGATGCATTTATGGGCCTTATTCTTGTGCCTCTAGTTGAAAAGGCTGCCGAGCATCTTTCTGCGGTTGATGAGGCTTACGATAATCAAATGAACTTTGCATTATCTCATGTTCTAGGAGCAACAATCCAAACGGCATTGTTCAACGGCCCCTTAGTTGTTATTATTTCTTGGGGTTTAGATAAGCATTTGGATCTTGACTTTGAGATGTTCGATATCGTCGTTTTGATTCTTGCTATTCTGGTTGTAGGAGGCTTTTTGCGGGACCAAAAAAGCAATTACCTCGAGGGCGCTCTATGCGTGATTGTCTATATAATTATTGCAGTGGCAGCGTTCTTTTATCGTGAGTACAATATTTGGCTGTCGGAAACTCTCGAAGTCAATGATCTTTTTTCCCCTCATGTTATATTCCAGATAAGCTAACCTTGATATTTAGCAAACCCAGAAGAGACTGTTGTTACGGGAGAGGCGAGTGATACAGCGATAGAGGCCCTTCGGGCCCTTCTCTGATGACGTCCATGGAAAGAGTTTGATCAGGCGTTCAAAAACATCAATTTGGGTTCAGCATTTTGGGGGAGGTCTCTGATACATATTACTGATACCACCATATACAGTTTTCAGATGTAGCGTTCCAAGGTTGTCTTTGATGCAAGGAATATCCATAATCTTACCTTTTTGATCGCTCTCTAGCGGCAAGTCTCGAATTACACATAACGTCCGATTTTCAATCTCGCTGTTTATCAGTTAGAACGCCCAGGCTCATACCTTTGCCATGCAGGCACTTTCGGATGTGGGCAAGGATCCTCTGTTCACCCGCTTTTCATTTTCGTCTAAACTCGAGCACTAGATACTGATACCACCTGGGCACTTATTATTACTTATGTGACCGATACAAGATGGTAAACTACAAGTGAAATACTCTGGTTTTTCTTTGGTTCCGAGTATCATACTTTCTGGCCCCACCATTCCCGGTACTTATTGCAACGACTAATTTATACATACAAGCCAACAGAGGAGGTATAAGCTTTATAAACTTCAATAAAAGAAGTAGCTGTAAATGAATATATAAAGAATGCTTGAATTCTTTTCGGTATACCCTCTCTAATAACAAAGTTCTTTATATCTCTACCAAGTGGTTGGCTGTAAAGCTAAGGTTTGTTTACCTCCACGAGAAAGGACTTTATATATAAGTAGAGCTTATATACATACACCTGCAAGGTTATCCATGGAATCTACTCTTTCAACCAAATCAAGCTTAAATGAGGCCTCAAAATTCGAATTCTGTTACCTATGCCTAGGCTCTAGCCTTGCAAATGCCTTACAGGTCCCTAGTTACACAATCATCTCTCATAATAATGATTTCTACAAGAACCTTTCTTCTTTCTTCTTTAGTATATATCTTTCATTCTATTGCTAATCTTTTAAACTATTCTCATAAAGTCAATCTAGTGTATATAAGAAATCAGGTCAAACCTGATTCAAATATATCTAATTACTTGGAACCTCTACATTCATTATATAATCTTAAAAGGAGAAAATTAATCTTTTTAGATAAGACCTCTATCATCTCTCTCGCAAGGAAGAAGATGTAAACTTTATCAGCAATTCTATATAAAGTGGGTCAAGAATCTTGGAAAAGGTTTAAATTCTTTTGGTATGCTTAATAATAATAAAGTTTCTATAGGTATCGAGTGATTGGCTATAGAGCCACCCGTTCACGGTACTTACTATACGTTGAAACTTGAAGATTCGCTTATCTCTGTAGTGCTGTAGACTGTAGTGTGTGCTCCAGCTACGCGAGTCGTTTTTCGTTTTCTAGCTTCCCTTTTGAGTTTGATTCGGGTTCCCCGCTGATTTACCCCTCATCCCTGATTCCCCTCGGTCCTTGGACAGCATTAACTCAAATAAGAAGGTGTCAAAGTCGGTTGTTCATATTTATCATGGGTAGCTACTACCTAGCTTAATGCTAAATTCTAATTTTATGTCGATTTCCATGGCACAGTAGCTATATTGGATAGGTACTATCGGGGCAGAGATGGTGACATACGAAATGAATATGACAACTCAATCAAACAGATTGGATATTTGTGTTGATCAACAGGCTATCCTTACTGCCCGTGGCACCTAGTTGGGCTTGGGCGTATACATAAATACGGGTAGCTCCCTTCTGTGGTGCACATTCCCTTCCTCAACCTCCCGAGGTCTGTCGTGAAATACTCAAGTCTTGTGTATTCTCCCCAGAAACCGCCAAGATGCGTGGCTTAACTTCTTTGGCACTGTTGCTTGCTGCCTCTGCTACTTCAGTGGTAGCGTTTTTACCAGAGCATGAAGCTCATGCAAAATACGGCAAAAGGGCACAGCCGAAACACACTCTTCCCGTGAAACCTGTGTTGAGGTCAAGATCAACTTCGAAATATTTGACAAATTCAACTGCTTGTAAGACATTTTCAACCTACGTATCCAGTATGAGATTTGTGACAAAGAATGTGTATTGATATTTATTCCAGCTTTCGTCGTCAACGGAACCGCATTGCCCGAATTTGACTTCGACATTGGTGAATCATATGCTGGAACCTTGCCCGTTAGCACAAATGCCAGCGACACAAATCGATTGTGGTTTTGGTTCTTCCCTTCTGAGAACCCTTTGGCGGATAAAGAGATTACAATCTGGCTGAACGGTGGTGTAAGTTTCTATACCCAAGATCTTCCTCTTCTAGTCCCGAAGACATGGCTAAAAACTCCTAGCCAGGATGCTCGTCACTAGATGGACTTCTCCAAGAAAACGGACCCTTCACTTGGCAACCTGGCACATATTCACCTGTCCCAAATCCATATTCATGGACCAATTTGACCAACATGATCTGGATCGATCAACCAGTCAGCACTGGATTCTCACCTGGAGATATTCTTGTTGATAACCAGACTGATGTTGGAAATCAATTCGCCGCATTCTGGAAGAACTTCGTCGATACGTTTAGCATGCAAGGATATAAGATTTACATTACAGGCGAGAGTTTTGCTGGGAAATACATTCCATACATTGCTAGTAACTTTTTGGATCGCAATGATACCACATACTACAACGTAAAGGGTATTCAGGTACGTGACCATGAAAGAGCTTGTCCATAGTATGTGCTGACAAAATCTTCAGATTAATGACCCATCGATAAACAATTTCGATACAATGGCTCAGACTCCTGTTACAGCTGCAGCTCTGTACTATCAAAACGTTCTGAACCTCAACGATACATTTATTGCAGACATCACCGCACGAGCAAAGTCATGTGGATACACCGATTTCCTCGAAAATGCATTAGTATTTCCTCCAACAGGACCAATCCCAATAGCTCCAAGCTCGAAAAGAGATGGATGTGACCTCTATGATGACATTTACGCGGCAGTTTACTATGTCAACCCTTGTTTCAACATCTACCATCTCACAGATTACTGTCCATTCATATGGAGTGTATTCGGATTTCCATCACTTGCTGGAGGTCCCAACAACTACTTCAACCGTACCGATGTTCAGAAGGTTATCAATGCTCCGGTTGGCACTAATTATTTCATCTGCGCTGGCGGGCCCAACTTATTCCCAACAGGAGACCACTCCGAGATATCCTCTTGGGGTCCCCTTCCCTCCGTAATTGAACGCACAAACAACGTCATCATCGGCCATGGCCTCCTGGATTTCCTTCTCTTCGCCAACGGCTCTCTAATCACCATTCAAAACATGACCTGGAACGGTCTCCAAGGGTTCCAAAAAGCTCCCTCTATGGCCCAAAACCTCTATGTTCCATACCACCAGTCTCTCGATACTATTATCTCCATCGTCAACAGTGCTACCCCCGGTGTGCCGCCTCAATATGATACAGCTGGTGCCGGATTTCAGGGAACTTGGCATACGGAGCGAGGACTCACGTTCTCGACTGTTCCTTTGGCAGGCCACATGATCCCTCAATATACGCCTGGGGCGGCGTATAGACAGCTGGAATTTTTGCTGGGGAGGATTGACAATTTGAGTGTGGAGGGCCATTATACGACACAAACTTAGACGGGAAATTTGGGTATGGGGGTAATGGGGTAATAAATGGGGGGGGTGATTCAGGTCACGAATATATGCAATGAACTTGTTGAGAATCGTACCTCAATGCGTGTGATCTGTGAATACGCGTCTTATGCATACATGAATCTCATGACACAATAGATTACAATACTTGGTCATTTCGATGTGGATCAAACGTATAATACCCGCTTAGTGAGATCTGAATTCCCATTTTGTAGTCAGTCACATGTTGCATCTGCATCGTACTCGTAACTACTCCTCGCTAAGACAATAGAAATACTAGCTTCGCAATCGAAGCCCCACCCCCATCATACCAACGAGGTGCTGCCTAAACCGCCCACCCCTCGAGAAAATCATCCCAGTAGGCGGTTGTTGACGAGGGAAACAACGAGTTTTGGGGTATGGTATATTGGGGAGGTACGGGGTAGGGGAGAGCTATTGGAAATGAGATGCGCGAGGTGGGAGGGAGGGGGAGTGGGAGTGGGAGGAGGCTCGAGCAGAAGCAGAAAAGGCTAATCATGGCCGTTTTCTTTCGCCCCGCTCTCTTCCATAAAGTTTCTTCCACTTCCCTCTTCCAAGGTTATCCCAACTCAAAACTTTCGTGTAAAAAGAAAGAGATCGGAAAGTTTGCCGCTAGCTTGGATCCATCGACCTAGATTCTAGGACGGGCTTTCTCGGGAGGGAGTCTGGACTCTTTCTGACTAGGTAGGTAGGTACGGCTGCATCTTTCTGTGTATGTGCATCGGGGGGATAAAATGTCCATGAGCTGATGCGGTTATGAGCCCGGTAGGTATCAAATGTGTCTGCCTAGCACTCTCCTATTTTTATATGGGATATTGACGTGTGAAGTATGGGTTATGAAATAGGTACCTAGATACCTAGGTATCCATACGGGGATGATTCCGTTTCCGGGTTAGAAACCGCCAAACTTTACCGCGCCACATAGCCACACATTGTAGCGCCACACCGCACACCACAAATGTGGTTGGTTCATGGATGGCTTCCGTTTGCTTTGTTGACATGTGATGGAACCCAAGCTCCAAATAAAAATACCTTACTTACCTAGCAAGCACAACAGGACGCGGGAAGTCACACATGGGCGTCAAACTTGCCAGCACGAGAAGGAATGAGACTGAGACCGCTCGGCTTTGACACTACGTACCTCTTTGCGAGTACTCCGTAGTGCTTATTCTGCCGCGTTGTCCCATCCTCCCCGGCATAATAATCTGTTGGGACGCCCTAAGAATAATAATAAGAAACTCCTCCATGATATTCCAGACGTTTTGAATGTCATCCCTCGATAACCGTATTCGATATTCTTAACCCACCATGATCAACAATTCATGGGCTGAGTATGTTTTTATACGATTTTGTATTTTCGCACTGCAGAGTGTACCCCTCGTTAGTTTAGCATATTGTTTTAGTCTGGGGTTCATTACCTTTTTTACAAACTATGAGCTTGCCAGAGTTCCGCGCGGATTGGAATATGTGTTTCTGGCCGAATGTTTCTTCTTCCTCTTTTGCTTCCTACCGTATCGCATCTGGCTTCAACAAGAAGCTATACATCCGCCGGCACCTTCGCGAGAAGACAGAGCGATATTGTATCAGAAGTGTTCAGATAATATTACCGATCCGGAGGCGTATTTGCAGCAATGGTTTCTCGGTGCGGATGTTCGGGAGATTCGAAGGGAGAATCTGAAGGAGTTCTTTCTTTGGGCGTTCTTTAATCGCGACGGACCTCCTGGAGATGATGACGAGGAGTTGGAGGAATACATTGGGATATTGGAAAATCAGTTGGGGTGGGAGATACCAGAGGGCAGGGGAAATGTTAAGTGTTTGAGGTTGACGTTGGATGAGGTTGTTATGTCGCATAGGAGTTTGATTTGGTATTTTGTGAGTGTGCTTACTTCTCATTCTCGCACGATGGACAGAAGATACTAATATCACCTATCGCAGTGTGTTGGATTCGTGGATTTCTTAACATTTTGGTCCCTCCGCTATCATGGTTTCGACTTCCACCGCACGAGTCTCAAGCAATCCCTCAGCATCATACCCATTCGTCCGCACAGTTTTCTTACTACACACCACTCTCCCGCCCAACATATATCCTACTGGCACCGACCGCATACCTCAAAAACTAAGCTCCCAGTTATTTTCATTCATGGCATCGGCATCGGTCTCTATCCCTATACCAAATTTCTCAACGAACTCAATGCCTCAACCGGCACACCCGATGATCACGTTGGCATCCTCGCCCTCGAAATAATGAACATCAGTTTCCGCCTCACCCATTCTGCCCTCTCCCGTGAAGAAACCGCTCTCGAAATCTCCCAGATAATAAATCAACATTTTGGGCCAGATCAAAAATTTGTCCTCATCTCCCACTCGTATGGTACAGTGGTTACGACGCACCTCCTGCGCTCCCCGCTCCTGTCCCCGCGCATCGGCCCCATCGTCCTCATCGATCCCGTTTCTATTTGCCTGCATCTACCTTCCGTCGCATTTAATTTCACACGTCGAATCCCGAGAGATGCAAATGAATACCAATTATATTATTTTGCGAGCATGGATCCCGGAGTCAGTCATACGTTGGGTAGAAAGTTTTTTTGGAATGAGAATGTGTTATGGAAAGAAGATTTTGAGGGTAGGAAGGTTACGGCAAGTCTGGCCGGGAGAGATTTGATCGTGGATACGGAGGCCGTCGGCAGGTATTTGTATTGTGGGAATTTATCCGGGAAATCAACTCCGAGTCTCGGGGCGTCGAATGCAAATGCGCATGGGACTTTGAAGAATTCTTCCAATTTCAGCACTCCGCTGTTGATTGATATTGATGAATTGGAAGTTGGAGAACAGGAAAGGATTGTGGATGTGATGGGTTCGGAGAACGACCAAGAAGGAATTGGGTTTGGCGAGGTGGATGTGGCGGATGATGAGGAGTGGAAGTATAGGAAGTGGAAGGGTGTTGGGACGGAGGTTTTGTGGTTTGGGGAGTTGGATCATGCACAGGTTTTTGATAAGAAGGGGACGAGGAGGAGGGTTATTGATGTTGTGAGGAAGTACTGTGAGGAGAGTTAGGTTGGGGGGGGGAGGCGGGGAAGCAGGACTAGGAGGAAGTGTTGATTGGTTCTGGGGGGTTAATGGGAAGCGGGGTAGAAGGTAGAGGGGTAGGGTAGAGGGGTAGGGGTAGAGGGGTAGAGGGGAGGGGTAGAGG
>JANPYM010000018.1:177287-424529 GCA_025890175.1 Ciborinia camelliae
GGACTAGGAGGAAGTGTTGATTGGTTCTGGGGGGTTAATGGGAAGCGGGGTAGAAGGTAGAGGGGTAGGGTAGAGGGGTAGGGGTAGAGGGGTAGAGGGGAGGGGTAGAGGGAGGGGGGTACATAGATAGATTAGACATCGAGACCTTAGACGGATGTACAACTCAGCGGAATCGAGCATTGAAGTGTAATACTACAAAGCAAGAATAGACTTTCACAAGACCCAAGACCCAAGACCCAAGACTCAAGACCCAAGACCCAAGACTCAAGACCCAAGACCCAAGACCCATCCATTTCTAAGATGTAATCAGTATCATTTGAATGCATGCAGGTGGTTAAGTTATTCACGAATAGGTACTACCTACCTAGGTACCTACAGGTATTGATATCAGAATCTATCGGGTAGGTAGTAGTTTATTTGATTTTGATTTTGATTTTGATTTCTCAATTTCTTAAGGCATTCTTCTTATGGCCTTTCTTTATTGATTATACCTAGGTACCCATCCCTAGGTATCAATTTGCTTTATAAAACACCTGCACGTTTAAAAAACTATTCATATTCATATTATTGTCCTTGTTCTGAATGTCCATAGGTTAATTTAGTTCTAAAAACTCGGGTCTGTATAGATTAAATAATTAAGTACCTACAGGTAAAGCAGCCCTAGGTAACCTGGAACAGTCACCGCCCGTGTACTTAGTGAGACCTCAGGCATCAAGCTACCAGATCCATCCATTTCCGTTCCCACTAGCGGCCCGCGCCCGCAACCCACAGTAATGCCGTCATTGGTTGCCGGGGTACTCATAGTGTCAATTCAAACTCAGCATCGTATCACAAGACAACTTTAGACAAGTCCGTCAAGTCCGTCAAGCTTTTGTTTCTTTTTAAGTTTTGCCGTAGCAACGCAAGCAGCTAAATACATCACCATACACACATCGGTATAATCGTCCGCAAATCCCACTGCGCCACCTGATTTTCCTCCTTTGATATTTATCTTTCCCACCACCGTTCATCCCACTTCGCACGATATTTCGGAAAAGAATCGCAGCCGGTTTTTACACCCCGCAAGTATGTCGGAACACACCCAGGAACCCCTCGTCGATACCACGCCCCTCGTGAGACCGGCTCAACACGAACGCCAGAAGAGTCTGGAGAAATTGTATGCCGATCGACCCACGGCTCATGAGTTGAAGGAGAGACATATTCTGTTGGATACTGATGCTGCTCCGTATGTTTTTTTTTTCTTTCCGATTCTCGTTCCTGCTGTAGAGACAAGACAAGACAAGATAGCGGCGCGTGAGTGACCTGGCGATCGATCCATGCGCTAATTGCGGGGTATACCAAATAGTGGTCTTCAAAGCGCCCAACACGCACTCGAACAACAAAGGATCTCGGATAGTTTGAAGAAGAATCTGGAACATCGTCCTACCAAGGAAGATCTGGTCGAACGTATGTATTGCCATTTTCCCGCACCCTTGGACAGATATCGAAATACATACGTGTTTGGCAAAACTAATGGCGAGCCCCGTTCACATAGGTAATATCCTCTCCTCCACCTCCGCTGCCCCGGGCATCCAGGCCCAACAAAAAGAACTGGAGAAACATATGCGTGCGGATAGTCTGAATGAGAAATTGAGCCATCGTCCCCCGCCGGAGGAATTGCTACACAAGGGCGTTTTGAAGGAAGATCCGACTAGTCCGGTTGAGGGGATGGATCGGGAGAGCGCGGAGAAGAGATATGAGGAGGCTATTGAAGAGGAATATGCTAAGAGGGAGGGGGGTGCTTAGGGGTTCCTTGTTCCTTGTTATTGAATTGAGATGAGGGGAGTTTTTTCTTTTTTGTTTTTCTTCTTTTTTTTGTGTGTGTGATTTATGGATGCGTTTGCAAGGGAGTCGATGTTCGGGATGGGTTGTGAATGCAGAAATGAGGAAAATGAATCTTGCACCGATGGGATGGATGGATGGATGGATGTGAAAATGAAAAAAATGTGAATAGGTACCTACCTACCTAGGGATAGGAGTGCCAATAATGGGTATGGGATGAAATACGCGAACTCGTCTAGTTTTTACACATGCTATAGCAGTGCGTTGATGAATGATGAATGATATCGATTCGTTTCAGCATAGGCTCTATCTCATTTTTGTCTCTTTCGTCCTGGTACGGGTGTTCTGGTCCTCGGGTTTGAGGGTTGTAAGAAAGCGTCTTTCATGCTGATGAACTGGGTAGGTACCTAGTCTAGGTAGGTACCTAGAGCTTTGGCTAAGGTTTGGATGATGGATGAACCAAGTAGATTGTTTCGGATAGATGGATAGATAGATGGATGGATGGCATTTGACTTCATTGAACGATAGTTAGTTAGTTAGTTAGGTACCTTACCTTAGGTACCTACCTATAGTTTGTGTTGGGCTAATAAATAAATATACAAATTGGTATCTAACCTAACCTAACCTAACCTAACCTAACCTAACCTAACCCAACCCGATGGATGAAATGGAATGGAATGGAATGGTTTGCTATATGGATAGGTAGGTGGGTAGGTAGGTAGGTAGGTAGGTATACAGAGACGGAACGTATTGCAGTATACCTAGGTAATTACTTCCATTCCTTCAAGATTTCTTTCTTTTTCTAAATTGGAAGATTGTGTATAAGTGAAACAAGTGAAGACCGAGGAAGTCTTTTTATAGTCATAATGATAGTGATACAATTATTTCCCATTCCCATCGCGATCCCCATTTCCATTTCCATCATGATAAGTCCAGTAACATAACATGCTCAGTGACAAGCCCTATTCCCCCATCCCCACCCGCCTACCCGCCTACCCCCTTTCTCCCTATTTCACCCTCCATGCCACATTCTTTTTCTCATCCCCGTTGTCCTAAGGTTTGTGTCTCCCACTTTCCTCCTCAGGTTGTCAAGATATCTATCTATCTATACATTATACCTCTCACACGCCGCAGACATGCAAAACATCAGAGCAGACCTACCATACATGAAAATTACACTAAACATTTCACCTCGTCTTCCAAAATCTTCCCTCCTTAAAAGTCGAGAGGTCTTTATTCATCTATTCGCGAATCGCTAGGGTACTATACAGTATAGGTATAGGTATAGGTATCAGGTATCTCATACCTACCTATCCTCAATCCAATCCTCAATCAACCAATCAACCGACCATCCATCCATCCATCCATCCAGAGCATAATCTCTTTATTCAAATCATGCGCTCATGCATTCATAGAAACTTTTTATTTTTGACGCCCCTCAAGTTCGTATATCTGTACATTGCATTCCCTTTTCCGGGTACTTAGGGTATAAGATCTAGGGATTGATTCCTGCTTATTTTGCCAGGAAATTTCATCTCATCTCGTCTCATCTATTAACACAACTTCGAAATCTGACTATTTATTTTAGTCCTCCCATCATCTCCGTAATGCAAAGTTACTTCTTATGTCTATCCGCCTGTGCCTTTTCATAATTGGCAATGAGCTCTTTCCTAGATTGAGTGTCAGTGTGCGCTACATTGGCAAAGAAAATTGAAGGAAGACATATGCAAGAAGGGAAACCTTACTGTAACTGTCCTGGCGCTGGAGCATAATGACTAAACTCCATGCCAAACTCTCCCTTTCCTTGTGTAGCCGCTCTCAATTGTGAACTAAATCCAAACATAGCATTCAAACTACAGTCCGCAGTAAGAGTGAAATCTTCTGGTCCAATCTCTGTATCGTTGATGATAGCATTTCTCTTATTCAACAAACCAACAATGTTACCCTGGAACTCGTTGGGTGCTGTAATGGTAGTTTTCATGAGGGGTTCGAGAACTTGTGGTTTACCTTCCTTGAAAGCTTTGCGGAAAGCTTGTTGGGTGGCGTTCTTGAAAGCCATTTCGGAAGAATCGGTCATATGGGTTGCACCATCATTGACAACCATGTGGGTACCAAGAACGGGGTGGCCGAGAAGAGGACCCTTTTCACAAGAGGCGAGGAATCCCTTTTCACAAGCGAACAAAAATTTGTCCGAGATGGAACCTCCAGTGACTTCTTCCTTGAAAGTGGATGGGGCATAGCCGTTTTCACCAGGCGCGATGGGTTCCATAAAACCAACGACACGAGCGTAATCACCAGCACCACCGGTTTGTTTCTTGAGCGTGTGATCGAATACGACAGGTTCAGTGATCGTTTCTCTGTATGCGACTTGAGGTTTACCAGTTTCAACTTCGACCTTGTACTCTCTTCGCATTCGTTCCACGTAGATATCAAGATGCAATTCTCCCATACCGGAAATAATAGTTTCTTGACTTTCGGCATCGACGTGGACACGGAATGTTGGATCTTCACGTTGGAATCGATTCATAGCCTTACTGAAGTTGGATCCATCTTTGGTTGTCTTGGGTTTGATGGACAAGGAAATGACAGGATCTGGTACGAACATAGAAGACATCGAGTATGGTAAGCCACCATCAGTGAAAGTATCTCCAGAAGCGCAGTCAACACCAAACACAGCACAGATTTCTCCGGCACCGATTTCAGGAACTTCCTCCATTTCGTTAGAGTGCATTCGTACAATTCTCGGAATCTTAACTCTCTTATCGGTTCTGGCATTGAACACGTTCATGCCCTTCTTTAGAGATCCTTGATAAACTCGGATATAGGTCAATTGACCATAATTACTTTCTTCGAGCTTGAAAGCCAAGCCAACGAATGGAAGCTCATTGTAAGAAACAAGCTTCACTGGTGCTTCAGCTCTTCGCTTGTCAAGCGCTAAATTCTCAACTTCAGCAGGGTTTGGTAGATAATCACAAACTGCGTCAAGCATAGGTTGCACTGACTTGTCTGCCAGAGCACTTCCCATCAAGACAGGTGTGAATTTTAAGTTGATAGTTGCACGTCTGATAGCAGCCTTCATTTGCTCGATAGATGGTGTCTTCTCGTCCAAGAAAATCTCTGCGATTTCATCATCAACATCGGCCAATGTTTCGATTAACAGAGCTCTCTTCTCTTCGCATAATTGCTTGAGTTCCTCTGGGATCTCATCAGTCTCTCTGATGACCTCTCCCTTAGGTCCATCGTTGTAAATAGCCTTCATTCTGATCAAATCAATAACACCATTGAAGCTATCTTCTGAACCAATTGGAACTTGAAGTGCTGCTGCTGGGATCCGTAGCTTTTGATTGATCTGCTCTACCGCCTTGAAAGGATTGGCACCCATTCTGTCCATCTTGTTGATAAAACTGATACGAGGAACATTATATCTTCGCATTTGTCTGTCCACGGTGATCGTTTGACTTTGAACTCCACTAACGGCACAAAGAATCATGACAGCTCCATCCAGCACTCGCAAAGCTCTCTCGACCTCAATTGTGAAATCGATATGTCCGGGGGTATCGATCAAATTTATATGGTATTTCTCTTCCTTTCCATTCTCAACCTTCAGCCAGTCGCAGAATGTAGCTGCAGATTGAATTGTAATACCCTTTTCTCTCTCCAATTCCATGGAGTCCATTTTTGCGCCGACTGCATCCTTTCCTCGAACTTCGTGTATAGCATTAATTCGTCCCGTATAAAAAAGAACTCGTTCTGTCGCGGTCGTTTTACCACTGTCGATATGTGCTGCAATACCAATGTTTCTGATCCTTCTCAGTCGCTCCCTCTCTGTGGCATTCAGGTTATCGACAATTGCTTCTTGGGTAAGAGCTGATGGATCCGCGGCAGCCTTTTCTAACACAGCTTGCGCAACACCAGCTCTAATAATCGGCGATTGAGAGAAATGTCTCTTCGATCCCAACCCACCACCGAGTATCGCACTCCTCGCTCCGAGCCTTTGAACAGGTGCATTCAAGCACAAAAATCTTGTTCTTGGGACACTCCCACGTAGCACTCCAGCGCAAGCTTCCGATGAAGCCACGGCGCGGGCTACTCTATGCATACTCATGATTGCTACAGGATTGTGGAATCGTTCATTTGCTTCAACAACATGCTTAACTTTTTTTATTCCATTGAACATCGGAGCAAGTTTAGCCGAGCCCGTTTACAACCATCCTTTTCCTATTCGACGATGAACTACTAATTGCTTTTTGAAAAAATTGGTATAAACTTCTAGAGATGCTCTTGAGTATGATATATTCTGGTATCTGTAAGAACATTATTCTATTAAATGGGAGGACAAATGTAGAATCATCTTCATCTGCATTTTGAAGTTTGTTGGAAAGTACTTCTGATTACGTAATGGTAATATACATTGAAAGCGTGACAGCGCGTCAAACAATTATGCCTTTCGCGTTTCTTACATCCACAATGGGTCGACCATGGACATCCAGACATGACATCGAAAACAATCCCTGATAAGGACGACATTGAGCACAAGTCTCTCAAATACTCTCTTCTGGGCCCGTCTCTCACGAAATCCGGACAAGATTCCGTAGACCAATCAAAGGTATGTATGTGCCGACCGAAATATGTCTGTCGCCTCTCTGACTTTAATATCAGGTTTCCGAGATAATCTACAACGCTTCGAAGGGGTCCAAATACTTCAATCATGAAGAGGAACGCGACAAAACTTTGACGGTCAAGATCGAACGAATATTGGCAAAGAAAGCTGAATTGGAAAAGCTTGATTTAGCTCACGATCGTCGAAGAGCAGACACGGCAATTGCGGAGCTCGAGCTCACGAGAGATTTGTCTCAAACCATCGTTCACATTGATTGCGATGCATTTTACGCTGCTGTAGAGGAACTTGATCGTCCGGAATTGAAAGATGTTCCATTTTCTGTTGGAAAAGGAGTTGTAACAACATGCAATTACCATGCGCGACGATTTGGAGTCAGAAGTGCGATGGCGGGATTCATAGCGAAGAAGTTGTGCCCACAACTCATCCAAGTTCCTCTGAATTTCGACAAATATACTGCAAAGGCGCAAGAAGTCCGGGAAATCCTGGTAGACTACGATCCGAGGTTTGAGAGTGCTAGTATTGATGAGGCATATCTTAACATCACGGAATATTGCCAGAAGAACGATATTGACCCGGAAGCTGCTGTTGAACAATTAAGACGAGAGGTTCATGAGAAAACAAAGGTTACCATATCGGCTGGGATTGCGGCTAATGCCAAGATAGTGAGTATATTCCGCAAGTCAACAAGCGGGCAACCTGATGGACGGGGTGTTCTCATCTCTAAGCCGGTTCTAGAGATTACGAAACTAAACTTAGATTTAAAAATACTAACTAATATGATTAGGCCAAAATATGTTCGAACAAGAACAAGCCTAACGGCCAATATCGTGTCCCGAATGATAGGATTGAGATCATGAAATTTATGCGGGACCTTCCAACCCGTAAAGTCAACGGCATTGGACGAGTATTCGAGAGAGAATTAGGTGCCATAGGAGTCGATACATGTGGAGATATCTACAATGTACGGCAATATCTACCTAAGTTGTTTGGAGACAAGGCATTTATTTTCCTAATGCAATGCTATCTTGGACTTGGAAGAACAGACATCAAGCCGGCCGAAGAGTACACCCGCAAAAGTGTCGGCACAGAAAGTACATTTGGTGACATGAATGATGCTACAGAGCTCCGAAGCAAACTTCGGCACACGGCTGAGGAGCTGGAGAAAGACATGCAGCGAACACAGTTCAAGGGGCGAACTCTAGTTCTTAAAGTCAAACTGAAAACTTATGAGGTACTTACAAGACAGGCCGCGGCGCCGAAAGCTGTGTGTTTAGCCGGCGATCTATACAAATATTCTCTTCCCATGCTTGAGAAACTGGAGACAGAAATCCCAGGTATGACATTAAGACTCATGGGGCTTCGATGTACAAATTTAGTCAGCATGAAAAAGCCTGATACAATGGCCTTCTTTGGGTTTCGGAAACAAGACCCTGTAGTTGATGGTGTTGATGACAATGAAAGTAAATCTCCCTCGTCTGGAGTTAAACGAAAGTTCTCGAATCTCCAAGATAACGACGCAGAGGAGCAGTGGGAAATTTGGCCCGAAGAACTCTTCGAAGATGCCGAGCGTCAAGAACGTGAAGAAGAATTCAAGAAAATGGAAAGTCTAAGCCAACTTGAGGAAGACAATCCGCGACAACATCACGGGAAAGAAATTGTTTCAAATCCTAAACCGAAAGATGATGCCGTAAAAGAAGAAGAATGGTGGGATTGTCCTGTTTGTCAACGGCCGCAAGCAACAAATGAAAGGGAATTCAATGAGCATATTGATCTTTGTCTATCGAGACAGACAATTAGAGATGCGGTTCAAGAGACGTCCGGGACACCTGGAACCCCATCCACTTCGGGGAGTGGCCATAAATCTCAAATGGGTAGTTCGCGAAAGGCCAAGGCAAGGGAGAAATCCAAGGATAGAGGGGGCACACCAAGTGATCCTAAACAGCGAAAGTTATGTTTCTGAAGTGGGGGTGTAATGGTTGAAGTAATAATGCATGGTGTTGTCACAGGATTTGGCATCGATGGAGTTCATTTGATAAGCATTTAGGATCGACGGGGCATGTTTTCTTTTTTGCATAAATTTCAGATACCCAATAAATAAGTTTTTCAATTGGACATTTTTCATTTAGGCCATGCATATATGAATTACTATTGACTAAATCGGGACTTGCTCAAATTCGATGATGACGGGAACCATCAAGACTACTCTCTCGCAAATCCTCCGTAATTTCCCATCTATTCGCATGCCACGGATCATCACAAACTAAAATCCCCCGTCTCAAATAAATCATTACAATCCTCAAAAAGACCTCCAACCATATCCCTATATAGACCATCATCAGTTGCATTGCATCAAGTCTCGCCGGTAGTCTTTCTTGTTTCGGATGCAATAATAAACAGTGATGATGATAATGTCTTAAGTAGATGGCATTTTTGAGACTTCCAAATAGTAGGGAGGGATATATGTGTGCACAGAACTCCACCCCGCACCCCGCACCTTCCACACCTGTTGATCCCTCCTCCCCGACCCTAAGTAAAACTCTTTTACAAACTACAACGGGAACAAAAATATCTCAAGAACCTCTTAGAGATTCAGTCATCTTCCAGAACATATACTATCAAAATCTTCCCCTTCACGAATTTCTCTTCACGAGGTCGCATAGCCAATATCGAGAGTGAGATCGAACTTACGGACGCCATTGCATATGATGAGATAAGTGACTATCTGTGGTTTCTCGGAGAATATCACTACTAGCCAGCGATTAATGAGGTGGAACCCTGCCTAACTGGTGATGGACTTGCCACACCATGGATGCTTATTGAGTCTCCTATAGCATACGTGGATAATAGGGAAAGAGGGAAAGATTCATAGGTGAGAACAAACGTGACAAGAAGTTCACCTGTTTTCTCGGATTTCTCCAAACCGGGTCTCCCGCCATGACAAACATTCAGACTGAACCTTTTCTGTTGAAACTCACGAAAAGGCTGTGAGAAGACACCCTTTCTTTACTGGGCCGCCATGTTGGAAGTCTGCGCAGTCCAAATGAGTACAACTCATACATCCATGATTGCGAGTCGCAAGACAAATATCCAACCTCTCACCTCGCCAATTCTGTCTTGATACATGCACTGGATAGCCTACAACAAATCTTTTATCAGATATTGCCAGGAGCTTGAGCGAATTAATAATGTGATGATTGTACCTGAATATGACCGACATGGGGAGGAGCTTTGTGAAAATAGTTTGAGGGCCACTGTTTATATGATAGAATACTGGGTAAGGGAAAAGCATTGGAGAAATTTCCAATGAACTGCGGTGCTCTCCCCAAAGCTGGGGCTTTTGTTGTGGAATTCAATCGCAGATGAAACTCATCGAAACTTGAAGATCGAATGCCATTACTTTCGGACTCAGCCTATCAAAGGCGCTTCTACCCAATGAATCAAGCGAACGAACCCTCTCGTGTGATTCAAGTCAGAAAGTCGGAGGGCAAGCTAACCTGAATACAGAACGACATCAGCCGCAGACAACCCCATTATACGCCAATTGCCCCCAAGAATCAAACGAATCCTATTGTAGGATTCGAATGGGAAAAGCGGAGTGTCAGGAAAGCTTTTGAAAACAATATCCTAGCCATATTAAAACTGGCTAGTTTTCTATCCATAGATCTGAGAGAAATTTCTCAAACCTAAGATCCAGCGGAAGCGTGGAGATGGTGTTACAATACCTCCTTGAAAAGTCACGCAACAGATACAAAACCCGTTATGAGGCCCCATTAATGATAGTGTGAACATATTGAATTAGTCAATTGATTTGTTCTAATTCCGTTGTTTTTAAGAAACCGACTCTATATCACACGACACACACTTTCCCCACTCGAATACATCACCCCCAAACACGATGACGATATAATCTCAATCCCCCAGCGTGGCCAACACTTCTTCGAGTCCATCCAAGGCTACTCGCTGCCACCAAATGTTCATACATTTACTAAAAAAGGAGTAAAAAAAAGAAAAAAGGCAGCTAAGCCACAGTTTGAAATGAGATTTTCGAAGCCCAAAAAGTGCCTGGCTACATAGCCTTGATCAGCACCAGCGTTCTAAAAACTGGCAGGCTCGTACTATTTGTTGCCGAAAGCTTATACTGTACAGTGGAAAGAGAGGTTGTTTTCGGTGTTGCATGGAATATGGTGGAATATGGTGGAATATGGTGGAATATGGTGGAATCGTGTGATATTCATGATTGAACGGCCGAAAACTGAAGCAGTGTAACTACTCAACAATTGCCCCGTAGTAACTGCGTTGGTATCTGCAGTCTTGCAGTTTGGGGTTCTCGTTCTTCGAAGCGACCAGGGAGAAATGGCGGAAATGAGACCGGCCGAAGGTGCGAAAAGGCAGAGGAGGACGACGGTGACAAAGAGGCCGAATTAGTTGTTCGTTCGTCATTTACTCGCGTAATGGGACCAGGACCCGGAATAAGGCAAGATATTTTAGTAAATGTCTGGTAAGTTTCGTGCGACAAGTTTGGATTAACAACTTTGAGGGTAGCAAAGCAGAATCCGGTAAGGAGAAGGGACGATATCCGGACAATTTGATACGGTATATGGCTGTGAAAGATCGTCCAATATGATGTTATTGACTTGAAGGAAGAGAAAGATGTCGCAAGATCAACCTAAATAGCGTTAACATAAGTACCCCTATAGGATCCGAATATTTGGTAAATTCAATTACCGAGGAAGGGCAATAGTGTTGGGGTCCAATAGGCAATCATTAATGCAACACGATGCCGAAATTCTCCAAAAGCACATTGCTTACCATAGAAGAGCTTTTTTCTATCAACCAATATATGGCACTGGTCCTGCTGTACCCGCTCACTATTATGTTGTGATATTTCGTGAGGGCCCGGTCATTCCGATAGCAAATAGCACACTGCAAGCGAGGACTATTATGCAGATTAATGGCATCGAAGCGTTCGATGAATAGTCGGACGTCGCTGGGAGGGATTGGATACATTTTCCGGCATCTGAACAATTCATGATGATTGAAAACTAGGTTATTGGCGAGAGGCTGTGTTATTGTTGTGGTTGTGGTTGTATCTTTAGTTGGTGGCGACGTTGTAAACAGAAAGTGATTTGGGGCCGAGTTTCAAAGAACGTTCTGAGGGATTAGACATGGCTACACTAAGTAATAGTCATAATGACTATCTGTACCTAGGCAATGAGTAAAGTCCTACAGCAGAGAAATGTGAAGGAGTGAATATAAATGCCAAGATTCAATATAGCGTTTGAATAGTCACCACTATGACTCTTCAATCTACTCCTTTGCATCCACATCTCAACCCCACCAAATCATACCCGGCGTTTCTCAACATAAGTTTCCATACCCTTCTTACAATGGTCCTCCTTACCACTCTCCCCCTCCGCGCCTCCTAAGTAAAAGGAATCCCAACCTTGGGTTGATTGATCGGACTTTCAGGACCCTTTTATGCAAAAGCACCGTAAATAAAGCACCCAAACAAGTAACCGTACAAGGGAGCTACCATCAGAATCCAAAACAATAGCTTTCGGCACTCCACACTTCATTTCCATATCCTACTGTGTAGGACATGAGAATTTTGAGCAAGATTTATCACTCAGCCTGTTTCCCATCGGGAAACTTGCTAGGTGATATACTTGCTATGCGAAATAGATGCTGGCGAGATGACCTCGAAAGAATACATTATAAGGTGTAACACTCGATACTTGGGCATTTCCTCTGTTCTTTCATCTTATATTTTATATGAGAGTATAATTAGTAATACTGTTGCAATCATCGGTATTGTGCACTCTCCTCACAAAATCAAGTAGTCAACCAACAACCACGACTCTCCCGCATACCCTCGCTCATTAACCAATGACGTGAATTTTTCTTCAATACTACGCCATCTATTTACCTTTCGTTGTTACTTTTGAGGATTGAAAAGTTATTTCTATCTTATATATGGTGGTTACAGTCGTACTTGGAAAAAGACATGCCTGTGGGCTGTATATATGTATATATGGATTTGGACAGGAGGTCTTTGTATGAAAAATGGTGGAAAAGGGGAATAGATATTGTGGAAATGAGCAACCACGCGATCGCCTGCATGAACCCAGTGGATGCCTCACACTAACTGTGGAAGAATGGCATGAAATGTCGCGCGCAATGATCTGGGATAAAAGTGGAATATAATGGGCAAACGCAAGTGACGTTGCTAGCTACTGGCAGAGAAACCTACACAAGTTGAACTGGAAAAGATCGCGGAAAGTACATGAACTGTTCTTACCAAAACGCTTACGCTAATGGTTACTCAAATTATGAGTTAGGAGAATCTTATTTGAAAGCTTGCTCTCACTGATTGCGGATTTGAATTGCTAACGTCGAATATATGAGCCGTTTGCGCCGCCACCACATCGACAACTCGCCCAAGACATGGTTCTGGTCGTTACGAAATTCTGGTGAAAGGAAAATCGTATATCCATGTATGGTCATATAATGAATTTGTGAGGCAAGTGGGTCGGGAAAAATAGTTTCGCCGTTTAGGCCTTGGACTCTGCAACCTTTAAGACATCCTCTTCAAGATCGAGTTCTTTCCATGGGCCCAGTTCTATCTTCATGTCCTTCTTTGCCACCCTTACGGCACCACCCACCATATAATGAGAACCTAACGCAGCCAATTCCATCTGCACATTTGTAACTTCTTGGCCTTTGAATATGATATGATAATGGTTCATTATTTCTCCCCTTTCGAGCGAATTGAGATCCTGAACGATAGGCGGAGTTGGGCTTTGAACATCGCAAATCTCCAACTCTTTGAGCCATGGTGCAAGCAGCGCTTCTCCAGTCATTTTAACATAGGTTTCTCGCAAACACCACATGGCATAAAATCGTCTAAGCTTCGCATCAATGACCTTATTGCTATCAATTCTCAATTGTTCGGCCTTTTCTTCATCGTCCAGAACAACAAGATCCAATTGTCTATTTCTCCACTGGCATCTGGAAAGCGCATCGTTACCGTGCCCATGAAGCTTCTTGCCGCGCACAATCTCGTTAAGCCCAAGTGATGAAAGCTTCATATAGTTGATCTCTGAATCTGCGAACACTTCTCCGTGCATATCGACCCAATCAAAAAAACCACTCTTCTCAATGTATTTATAGTCATGCGACAGTCGTTCGTTGACGCATACGATGTCCGTTCCAACATTTATTGTTCCGTCTCCCCCAATCACCGCAATTAACGTAACAAGTCCAGCCTGGTGACTTACATTGAATTCGATTCGAGGTTGATCTGCGGTCGAGATATAACAAGGCTTTCCATTTGCCTCTCGCGAAATTGTGCTCTTCGCCCAATTTACATTGCAATATTTAGCAACAACAAGGTGCTTGAGAAGGTGGGAGGCTAGGCTCATTTTCGCATCTTTGACATGATAATATTTCAAGACCGATTCTTGCTCGGAATCAGAGAGGAGTGCCAGAGCTCGAGAAGCCTAACATTATCTGTCAATTTAGACATGTCGAACAGCTAGCAAAATTCATACACACAGCTGTCCTCAGTTCTGCGACCTCCTCTCTGGGCTTATCTTTGCGGTGGACAGGCCACAATAGCCTTGTATCAAGCACCCATTGTATGATATACGGCTTTGAATCCGGAGATGTCATAGTATTTATCGTCTATATTGCAAAGCTTATAGCAGAAACAATAAAATCAAAGCCTTGAAGTTGGACGGAAGCACAACCTACGAGCTTGCGAGTTAAAGGCTGAGCTGTGTCGAGTAATTGATTATGTAAGCAAATTTAAATTTACATTCAATCCGTTTTGCCCCTTGTGTCTCCAACTTTCATTTAGAACTCTTCCGGATCCCCTTCCTCTTCTAAAGTTCATCCCCATGCCTCCTTTTGGAAATTAAACACCTACTCCGTATATTGTTCATGTTATTCACATATATTTCTTCCACAGCGTTATTACTTTATGTTTATTGTTTCACTATCTGACCGTTTGCGTGTATTACAAATGATTGACTGCAACTTCTTCAATATTATGGCGCACAAGTGAGAGTGTGCCACCCAGTGAATTCATTGGTGGAATAAGCATAATATCTTTATTTAAGGATCTTAAGAAGCTATAGCGGGGGCATTGCAAAGTTGCAAAAATGTCATCAGGCAGCAAACATTCATCAGATGGTGTTGGGTTTAATCACCGGAGTTAGCTGGCGATAATCTCGGAAGTAGCACAAAGAGGCAGTTGCATGGGAGCCAAATATGCAATCGACTTCTCTTATAAACAAGTACCCCGCAGGAAACGGGTCAAGATCAAGCCGAGACCTTCAAGCTTCGCTGATAACATTCCAAACTCCATGCTGCGCTTTATGTAAATCTTGTTAATTCCGCTTCGAGGTAGTCTACGAATGCTCTTAGTGGATGTTGGTAGATGTTTATTACGAGGCTCTCTCTATATTTCAAGCAATTCTTTCCAGAATTTTGATACATTTGTTACCTCGAAATGGGGAGCCAAAAAGCTCTTGTACTCAAATCAAAGACCGAACCACTGTCTCTAGAGACTGTCCAAATTCCTACACCAGGCCCAGGTTCTGTAGTGGTCAGAGTTCTTGGAACCTTTATCCTCTCATATCTTCCCTCCGTTCTCGATGGCTCACTGCCTTACTCCATGGTGCTACCAATGATACCAGGCGGGAGCTCAATTGGACGGGTTGAATCTGTAGGAGCCGATGCTGTGTCCCTGAAGCCTGGACAGTTAGTATATTGCGACATTACTGTAAGAGCCAGAGATGATCCTGATCTGGCTATTTTGATGGGGCTACATGGAGAAGCAGCAATGAAACTAATGCAAGGAGAATGGCGAAACGGGACCTTTGCGGAATATGCGAAATTCCCTACAGAAAATGTCTTTGCGCTTGATGAAGGTATTCTCTGCGAGAAACATGGATATAATACTAATGATCTCTGTGCCATATCCAGTGGGTCAAATTCAACTGTACTCACTCAGATTCGCTAGAATGAGACTGACAAATTCCTCTAGGTTGCCTTGTACCTTTCGGTGGACTGTCAGACATTAATCTGCTTCCCGGAGAAACTGTCATCGTAGCACCGGCGACGGGAAGATTTGGCGGAAGTGCTGTGATGGTAGCATTGGCGATGGGTGCTACAGTTGTTGCTTGTGGTAGAAATGAAGATACCCTTGCGGCTTTAAGAAAGACCTATAGCGACACTGGAAAACTCGAAATAGTTGTCTTAAATGGGGACCAAGAGACCGACACACGGGCAATGTTGGCAGCTTCTGGCAATGGAGGAAAGGGTGCCGACGCATACGTTGATTTTTCGCCTAACGTAGCTGCCAAATCAACACACATTGCAGCGGCAATGGCCGCATTGAAACCTTTTGGTAGAGCGGCATTTATGGGTGGTATATTTGGCAACATTGAAATCAACTACATCTCACTCATGATGAAAAGCCTGCGAATTCAGGGGAGGTTTATGTATGACAGAGAAATGGTAGTACGAATGATTAAAATGATCGAAAAGGGGAATCTAAAAATGGGTGATGGTGCAGGTATGAAAATAATTGGCAAGTATGGATTGGATGAAATTGACGAAGCAATGGAAATAGCCAAGAATGAGACTGGATGGGGCAATCAAGTACTTTTAATTCCTTGAAACGATTCGCCACAATTTAACGGCGTGTTTCATCTGCATGTCGCGATAACGATTAGCGGACCGTAAAGCACAAGACTTGGAATGGACAAAGGAGAGGTCTTATATTTTTGGAAAATTCGCAATCATTTGCCCAATTGAGACTGTTTTACCACAGAAAAGCTTCTCGAAGAACGTGTATGCAGGTATTTATGCAGCTTACTCCGTGCGACATGCTCAAATTTTCAGCCCCCAAATCAAAATTTTCCATGCGAGGTCGAGGCACAATCTGCAAAACCATGAGTTTTCAGGGATGAAGAATATTCGGTAGAGGGTGCGGTGTTCTATGATAGGCAATCTACCATGTGTCAGACAGGGTAAGTTACGGTTACGTTAGGCAAGCTATATTCTAGAAACCTTCCATATCCCCGATCTGCTGCAGGTGTATCCAGTCACATTACCTCGTCGTCGTCATGACAGTCAGATGGTACCTTGTTCTCTCTTGTCATCGTAACATTCAATGCAGGAACCAGAATTGTTTCCACATGGCTTTTATCTTGGTCTTCATAATCCAAGAAGATAACCCAACTCTGTGATGGGGGCCTACAATGGTTCTTTGTACACCGGATCCCACTAATATTTGTTTTCCTCCTTCAAAAAGAAGCATTTTCTTCTTGACATAGATATTCCAAACGCTGGACAAATCGTCATCGTGTGCATACTTCTCTCAAAATTCCCAGTTCACTCGATTTGCGGCCGTACAAAACGGTGAGGATATTCAATGCCTGGTGGGTTGTCTCGTCCTCGTTCTCCTCCAGCCTAGTATACTGCTAACAACTGATAGTTGATGCCATGGCAGCCCCTAGTAGATCATCTTCATACTATGGCGATATGGGCAACGGGCTCTATGCCTCAAGCTTTGATGATTATCAAAGTGGTATCGATCAGTCTCTTGATTTCGGCCACGTCCCGTCTTCGGACTTCTACCTCGGGCCGGAAATGTTTTTGATTCCTCAAATGCTTGGTGAACAACCTTACCCTCCTCAGCCAATATTCGCCGACATGACACCCATATATGATCAGTTACAATTTCAGTCGCATCGTGCTGGAACTAGCAGTACTAGAGTCAGTAACCAAACACAACTTCCACCCAGACCACTCGATGAAAACCTCAAACAAATGCCCACAGAGCCTCGAAAAAGTTCGGAAAATACAAAAAATCATTACGCAGCAGGAGACAATTATTACGAGGAAGGTATTGATGAAAATCTTGAATATTCCCGCAAGAAACGGAGATCTTCTGAAGACAAGAAGACACGAAAACCAAGCATACCACATGCGAATGTCTTTAAGTTGGATTTGAGCATTCCATCAATTTCTCAAGCGGAGTCGCAGCCCATATTATCGCAAGAATCTTTGAGTTCGGTTTTTGAGGTGAATTTGAATCAACAGCCAAAACGTAAAGCTCGTAGCGCCTTTACGCCACAAGGAAAGAAGAAAGTGGAAGCAGTAAGGAGCGTTGGCGCCTGCATTCAATGCAAGTTTAGAAAACGAACCGTAAATTGATCATCAACTCCATATTGAAGCGTTTAGCTGACGGATGCAGTGCGAGACAAGCGAGCCTTGCATGTTATGCATTCGACGGACTGGCAACGTAGAGTCGGCGGCAATTCTATGTACAAGAGAATCGCCTTTTATTGAACTCTCAATAACTGAATGTGAATACTCCACTTTCATGAGAAGACTATGATACTAATATTACAGTTTACTCCAGCAATTACTCCAAGCGTATAACTAACTTCGATGTCAACTTTTCAGGCGTGGAGGGTCAATGTACAACCACGATAATTGATGGAAGAGGACCAAACTCTTATCCTTTGAATCTTAAAGTTATTGAAGTACAATTCTCATCCTTGAATGAAGATATACTCCAGGAAGTTTGCAGAATAACTCGACCCAACTCTAGCGCTTTATGTCAACAAAATTCCGGCCTAGATCATCCGGATGCCATTACTATTTTGGATTCGGAATTATTCTCATCAACAGACCTTGAGAAATGGGTTATGGAATACACATACGATAACAGGCTTGATATTGTTAATTCCACCTCTTTTATGTTCGGTGTCGCATACGCTAAGGAAAATCTGTCTCATGTAAGCTCCATCATCTATTTCAATACACTGGATTACTACATATGCCACTAACACAGAGAAGGCAGATCTAATAGAGAACATGACAAAGCTCATGGCACTAAACTACATGCTATGCAATGGATGGAAAATCATACCACTCACCGGCGAGCAAGATACAGATACCCGATACCCCGCACTACGAGCACAAGTTGATACACAACTTTTCCATCTCCTCTATAATGCCGAAAATCTTGTGTGCCAAGAGCTCCAGCGACTAGTGTTCAAAACATCTGGGCAGTTGCCCAAAGACGCCGTTGTTCCTGTGGCATTGGTGTTGTGGTTGCTTACCGGGTTGCATAGTTGGAGAGCGAGTTGTCTCGTCAGTTTGAGGGAAGGAAACGATTCTCGTGTGTGCTATCCACCATACCCTCTCTCACTATATGTTTTTATTGAGATTCTAACTACCTATCTATAGCATCCTCAGGAACACCAGCATCACCTGCATCTCACCAAAAGCATATTCTTAACCTCCTCATCAGCGTTCTTACTGCCCTATTCCGATCTTCATTCCCGCTACTCGTGGACTTCGAAGATAAATTCAACAGGGATTTGCTGGGAGCAAATGAGGACTTGATACAATTATCCAAAAAATTGAGGAGAGATCTAATAGCATTCAAGAGAAGAGGCTATCTTCAGGCTTGGAAATGCAACAAGGGATTCTTGAAAGAACAAGTTGATAGATTGAGGGACGTCTTGACAGAGTAAACATCTACGGGCTTGGAGAAACGGAAGCGTGAAAAGTTTTGTAAACCATTGTAAGAAATTCGGGGTATTTGAGGGCGTTGTTTGGATTTACATGGAACAGATTGCACAGTCATGATTGTCATGAAATAGGGTAGGGGATTATGACGGTCGACGAATGTACGAATGTCTCGGGATATATGACACAGCCTTGAATGACGTGAGACCCCGTTGACTTAGGATAGTTCAGTACAGTGAGATTGCTGTCAGGCAACATTTCTTTCAGGGGTTGGCTGATGACTCCATGTGCCGTCGAAAAGCCACTTTCTATCCCAAATTTAATCTGTCGTTACCCTTTTGCGCCTTTTTTACAACAGACATTATTGTAGCTCGGAGAATTGGGATAGTATATTGAGGATTTACATGTCAATTAATTTTGATAATGATGGGGTTGGGATTCGGGAACACGCATGGCGTATATTGAACTTGGCTAAGCTGTGAGTGAACTAATTAATGTTGAAAGAATTGATTGAATTGTTGAGGAATGAGGTGGGTGATGGACGGCATCTTTGTGATCTGCATGACTCGTGTTAGTCACAAAGTATCAAAGAACCTCAAATTGAAACACAGCATCTTCTTTACAATGAACGGGATTATTTTATTTGCATCAACATTTATCGATTTGATCATAAAGAACCTAATAAATGTATTTGGAGCAGGCCCATTCAATTATTCTACAGGGCCGTGACTTCGGCAACATTGATTGATCGCGGGGTGGCCTTCAGTAGGTAGCCGGAAATGATCCATACCCCTAGAGGCACACTAGAAGATATAGAAGCTTTCCAATATAACTACAAAATGTCTATTCCGGTCACAAGCTCAGAAAACTCCCCATCGCCATCAAACACTCGTTCACATGAACCATTTGGCTCTTCAACCCCATATGCTGAACCCCTATGGTATTCCCGTAATGTTTCCCCGCATTACACGACTTCCCATCGCAAACTTCGCGCCGCAGTACGAAAGTATATCGATGAAGAGATTCTGCCGCATGCTTTTGATTGGGAATCTGCAGGCAAAGTACCAGACTTGGCACGTGTAGAGCCCGTAACCTTTGAACCCTACTGACGAAGTGGACAGGCATTCCAGAGACATGCCGAACTAGGCTATCTAGCTTTGAGTACGGGACTTTCAGATGTACAGTTACCGGGGGATATTAAGTTTGAGGAATGGGACTCGTGGCATACCTTGATTGTTACGGATGAGTTGTCGCGTGTTGTGAGATCAATTTTTAGATTGCAAACTATCTTCCCAACTGACACAGTCCAGGCATATACTGGTGTATTGTGGGGTCTTGGAGGAGGCAATGGAATCGGAGTTCCTCCAATTGTGAATTTCGGAACAGAAGAACAGAAAGCTAAATTTCTACCTGGTGTTGCTAATGGCCGCATAAGATTTTGTCTTGGCATCACGGAGCCCGATGCTGGCTCTGATGTAGCCAATATCAAAACTACTGCAATCAGGAAAGGAGACCACTATCTAGTCAATGGCTCGAAGAAATGGATCACCAATGGTATATGGGCTGATTATGTCACGGCAGCAGTTCGTACCGGGGGCGCTGGTGCGACTGGAATATCGCTTCTCATTATTCCACTGAAAGCCGAAGGAGTTTCTCGGAGAATGATGCACAATTCAGGGGTCGGAGCATCGGGTAGCACATTCATTACTTTCGATGATGTAAAAGTTCCGGTGGAAAACCTCCTACACAAAGAGAACCGCGGATTTGAGGTCATCATGTCTAATTTCAATGCCGAGCGCAAAAGTATTGCTACATCGGCTATTAGGTTAAGTAGAGTATGTGCAGAAGATGCGTGGAAACATGCCTGTACCCGTGAAACATTTGGAAAGAAATTGGTCGAGAACCCGGTCATTCGAGCGAAATTTGTGAAGATGGGAAGAATGATTGAACCTGCCCAAGCATTTCTTGAGCAGTTGACTTGGTTGATTGAATCGAGTAGAAAAAGTGGTGGAGAGAATGATGTGAGGATTGGAGGTATGACGGCCATGCTAAAAGTCGTTAGCACTCGGTGTCTTGAGAAGTGTGTGAGAGAGGCCCAACAAATCATGGGTGGGCTGGGTTATGCTCGAGGTGGTAAAGGTGGAAGGTAAGTTTGCTTGTCAATGTGCGAAAACAGAATTCCTGTTTACAATACTTTTAGGATTGAGGCTATCTCGAGGGATGTGCGTGTTATGGCTGTTGGTAAGCGTCTCTCCTTTAACGGAACTTTCATTGAGCTTGAATTATTGCCCATGATGATTTTTACAGGTGGTGGGAGCGAGGAAATCATGAGCGAACTCGCGATCAAGGAAGAGGTCAAAGACCTAACGAAATATTCAAGCACCTCGAGCAAGCTTTGAATTACATAAATCAGTTTCTCGTAAATTTGGAGAAAGAAAATACATATGGCCAAACTCAAGACTGCCCTGCATTGGCCTGATAGTCCTAGGTGACTCAGGGGTAGTCGTTGCACAACTAGCGGTAGCTACCTACGTTGAGACATAGACGGAAATTCTCAATTGGCTCTCATCCTAACTGATTCTCATCCGGACTTTCATCATTTTGCTACAATTGAATATCTCAATGGACCTAGAGAATTCTCTTCTGAACTTGAAATTATTTCTCCCAGGACCTTTCTACAACAAAAGGCGAGGTGGTCGTCCAGAAGCTTAATCTCCAGAAGGCCCACCACGTTGGATCAAAAGTTTACCTACCCACGTGATAGCAGGCTAGTACGAGTCATTTTAAGTATGTGGGGACATTGATATAGCGATGATACTAAAAAAAGGCATTTATTGGGGAAAAGGCTTAAAAGCTTGCAAAAAGCTTTGTTTGCGTCCTGTTCATATTAAAATCTCTCGGCGATTGGAGCATGGCCAGGAGCGTAACGTATGTGAATGTGTACGTATAGAGTAAATGCATCTACGGACTGCATCAAGTTGCCACAGGTGTTTTGAGAAAAGTGCTCATGGGTCAGTATTTTCGCAGGCTTTCTAAGATTTAGATGATCTCTTCTGAGTTGCGGGTCCGAAAATAGACATTTCAGCTTTACCATATGCGCAGGACACATACTCCCAAGGTATCACTGTTCAATGCCCCTATCACCGATTTTAAGCTCTCATACCATCAGGATTCGAATGGCTAGCAAACTATCTCTTTTCAAGAAGTAATGCAAATTCTATATTTTGGGCGAACTTCGTGTACAAGTTGACGAAAAGAATTAGGACTGAGCCCCGCTCGACAAAGTCACGCATTCCTTCCTAGTCATCGAGGTCGAGTGGAATGATAAATAGCTTGATATACGCCAGCCCATCGTCCTCGTGAGGTCTTAGGTGAACAATTGTCTGCGATTTCATCCATCCTTGTTCACAACTTGCCATCTTTCCCGTATTTAATCAACAATAATTACAAAATAACAACTATCCGGTCCCTCGCTTAGACGTGTTGTTTACTGCTAGTCGCGCTCAATCCATCTTCATAAGTAACCGTAACTTCTTGATGGCGTCGGATCCCTCCATTTTTGGGATTTTCTGGCGAACTTGAGAGAATGCAGGTATCGCTATCGGTATCGTTATCCGGACCCGCTCGCGTCGCTTCCAAGTCGAAGTCGGTTGCGTGCTTGTTTCCGCGATTCCTCGATTTCAAGCCGTACTCTTCACCGGCAGTGGCACCAGTCTTATGGTTTTTGTAGCCGTAGTTTTGGTGGTAGAGTCCCCCGGTCGAACTTCCTCCTGTAAATCGATTGTAGAGGGGTCGAAGTGCGGGGATAGAGACACAGATGATAGTGATTGCAAGCTCGGACATGGTCCACATGACAGAGTCACTGACAGCGTCTGGGGAGATAATGAATTAGATTCAATAGACACAGTAGTGTATGGCGCGAGAATTGATAAGTTGATACTCACATAAATAGTCATCAGTCTGACTAAGGTTGTCCAAGGTCGTAGTACGAGCTATACCGCATATACCAGCACTAGTGTTAATGTCATTAGCAATATTACGCGACAAAAACTCATCCAAACTTACATAACTCCTAAACTTAAAGAAAGGCAAATTGTAATCTTTTCCTTCTTTTTCATATTGAGATCCCAGATAACTACCCAAGGGAATGAAGCAAGAAAAAAGTCCATAGCCGCAGACCATGCTACAATGCGCGTTAGCTTCCATACTGCTGTAATAAATTTTGGAGAATGAACTAACAGCACATGAATTTTGCTATGACCGTCAAACTCATTGTGCAGGTACCCTTAATTCTAGAATCCCAGATAGACTGAACTGGAGTGCATTGCGCGAATACAGCGATTGCCAGCAAGATACTTAATCCCATCATGGTCGCGATCCAGAAGTAGAGCAACAATGTATGCCTGTGACGCTCCGATTAGTCACTACAGTTCGGCAGGTATCGCTACTAAATGCAACTTACCATATTTTGTTTACAATTCGAAGAAGAAAAACCCCTAAAGCACACTTGCTTATTCCCATAGAGAGTGCAACGAGGAATTGGCCTATCAAGAGCCAAAGAATACCGTGAATATCATCCTCAAAATCCAATGTTGAAGCATGTGACCCCATGCCATATCCTACTGAGCGTGTGCAACATGCCGCAAAAGCTACCATCAAAACCTACAAGACGTCGTTAGTCCAGCTTGCAGAAGAGCTGCAATTTAGCAACGTTCTAGTCTATAAAACGTACCCAGCTAAGTACCAAAAGGTAATCATCGAAACCGACAGCACCACCGACAAATTTGCGCGTATAAAATCGAAGACTAATAAACAATAACGAAAGGACGACTTCCATCCACAGAACGCCTAACAGTTGTTGGCCCTTTGGCGTGAGTGGAACAGTCATTGTGAAGAGCGTGAGTACTGTGGTTGAACTGTACGAATGTTGCTATCCGCAGAGTCGTTTGCCGCATCTGAGACCCACCTTTCTTAGTAAAGAAAAGAGGACGTATTTGATTCTCTTGTAAGATTTTATGGTTTCTATGTATATAACACTTCGCTCCCCGAGACAAGGAACTGGGATGGCTCAAGCCAGTGTTGAAGAATCCTATAGGCATCACAGCCCCTGGGAAATTACCATCGATCAAAATCCCGACTCGAAATATTGCAGCCAACCTACCAGGGAGAAAAGATAGTAGTTCTGGGCCCGTAGTTCTAGGGAACTTGCTTCAGTTACATCTAGAACGGCAGCTATAGGTACCGGCAGCACTTGCTGAGTATTCCGTGAAAATTGTACATACAGCAGAACCTCTATATAAGGATGTTTTTTTTAGTGCCAAAAATTAGAATACTAGAGAGGTATCTTTTTATAGAGGTTCCGGCTAATCCCGGTGGGGTAGCATTTTGATCTAATTTAGATCGATTTTGAGTATGTGGATCCCGACTAATTCCGATCAAGCATAAATTTAGTATAATTTTCATAAATATTTTATATTTCAAAAAAAAATCCTTATAAATAAATTAGATTTTAATTTTGGGACCAAGGAATTTCAAGGATAATCCCTATAAAGAGGATATAGGGATATTAGCATTTTCTACACCTAAAATCCAACGGGACCCAAAATTTAATTCTAATAAAGAGGTTATCCTTATATAGAGGATCCTTATATAGAGGTTCTGCTGTATACGTTTTGAGAATATGGTGGGCAAGAAACTAGAAGACCCGCAATCACTGAATGAAAAAGGAATCACAATGAGGACCTCATATTATCTAGGACAATTTCTCCAAATTGCTTTACCCCAATGCACGAGCTCGCACAAAAGTTTCATATTGAGAAACAATCGAAGGTTAATTATTAAGATCGACAGCCGTAGACGTAGGCTTTAGGCCAACAAAGCGAGATATAACCTAAACAAGAAGCAAGACAGGGACCAGACCCATTCTCAAGTACCCACTTACCGGCAAGGAAATAGAATTGAAGACAGTGGATTTCCAGATTTTACTGACTAATAGGACCAGCCTATTTGGTGTGGGGATCAACCCTAACTGACTCGTCACTACTGGACTCCGGTGTCTGGATATTCAGTAAAACGCCTTCCTTTTGAATAGCGAATCTGATTATCGAGTTTGGAAACCCCCAATGTAAAGACAAGGTATTGCACGATTCAGGAGTCGGGACTTTCTTAGATGTATTAAACTACCTCGACTAATAATCTTCATGATATGCGAAGACTACTGAATCGGGCTCATGATGTCTCATCCCCTTTCAATATAGGAGTGCCAAAAGAGATACATAGCTAAGGAAATGTGTTTTAGGAGAAATCTTTGAAAATTTGATATAAAATAATCGTGGGTCGCCTTACTTTAGCTTTATTTGAGCTAGCTTACATTATAGTAAGCAAATATAAACTCGTATGCAAAACTTATTTCGCGTTTCAAATTGTTATCAAAATTACTATCAAAATTTTAATTTTTAATTTTCAAAATTATATAATATAATCAATTTTGAATTTGAAATTTTGAAATTTTATAATATAATAAATTAAAGTTTGAAATTTCATTTTTTGAAATCAAAATTTCAAAATTTCTATTATAGTTTTCAAAATTCTTATTATAATTTTTAAAATTTAAAAATAACTTCATTTTTATATAATTTTGAACATTTTTTTGATTTAAATATAAAATTTCAAAATTGTATAGTATAATCAATTTTGAATTTGAAATTTTGTAATTTTGTAATATAATAAATTAAAATTTGAAATTTTATTTTTTGAAATTAAAATTTCAAAATTTGGGAATAACCTTATTTTTATATAACAAAATGCGAAATAAGTTTTGTGCGCAAGTTTATGTTCGTTTATTATAGTGTGAGCTGGCTTAAATAAAGCTAAAGTGGGGCGACCCACGATTAGATGTTGTAATTTGTAAAAAGAACGCAACTGTCATTTTTGTGAAACGGCGGCCCCTCCCGGATGATCATCGCTTTACCTGCCAATTTGGGATCTTCGCAACAGGGGTAAAAAGTTCTAAAAGGTCTAAAATGTGGGTGGGTTCTCGATAGTTTGGCGGCCCCATATACAACATCCCCGTTGGAAGAAATATGATAAAAGCTTGCTGCCGTTGAATCACACCATACCCCGAAGGGCAACAGCTCCGAGATCAACTCTTATTATATAGCCCAATCCAGCTTAGCAATCTACCCCATCAACATGAGTGGACTTCTGGACTTCTGGCAAATTTTGCGGATGTTGTATTTTGAAAGAGCTTGAAAGCGGACGCTAGGAAACTTTATTTGACTTTGATAGGATTTTCATCGAATATGCCAGGCTCCCAACATTCTTTCTTAAATTGGTACTGAGACGAAAGTCTGATGAATCATGAAAGATACGTCAGCCGTGTGCACTCTGTAAATTATCGAAGTTTCAACGTATGCCTGCCTGGTTTGGGGGAATTTTTCATCTTCGAAATTAGATTACAGTAGCTGCGTACGTACGGAGGTAGTGAGTTAGAGCCATGCTCACAATACCATGTGATTTCCATGATTCCATCTTGTTGTAACTTGTGAAGTGATACAGCTAAGGTTAAGTTTGGGTTTCCTTACTAGTGTAACAGTGAAAGGTGGGACCTGTTATCAAGTTTGCTTTTAGACTTTGATAATGAATTTCAAGGCATGTATTTTCGTGCCATGGGATTTTGATTCGTGTTAAGAGGGAGGGAAAGAAGTATGTGATCAACGAACCTTGCCAGCAGCGGCCTTAAGCGGATGCTAACTGAACTGAAATTAGGCACCGAATAGCACACGAAGTTCAAGCTGTTAGAAAGGAACTAGAGGTTACTGTATGTATTGATATTATTACTATTAATTCATTAAGATCGTCTTCGTTATTTTTGTGGCCTTCACCATTTTTGTTTCCTTCATCATATCTCTTGCCTTCATCATTTTCGTTGCCTTCATTATTTCTCTTGCCTTCACCATTTTTGTTTCCTTCATCATATCTCTTGCCTTCATCATTTTCGTTGCCTTCATTATTTCTCTTGCCTTCACCATTTTTGTTTCCTTCTGGAGGTCATCATATCTCCTGCCTTCATCATTTTCATTCCCTTCATTATTTCCGTTTCCTTCATTATTTCTTGGGCGTCGGCAGAGTCCGCATCAACAGTCTCTTGTCGGTGTCTTGGGCTTGGTGATAGTTTATGCGGCGACAGCAGATTCTGGCTTGGAAGGATCTGCAGAATCCGTCTCGTTGTCAAGAGCATCCTTGAGCTGCAACTCGACCTTTTCACCAAATGCAACATTGATCTCCTCCAATGTCAAACCCATTGTCTATAGAGTTGTTAGTCAAAAATACGAATGAAGCTTGATTGCTGGAAATATTACCTCTGGGAACCAGATAACAATCATGATTGTTGTGACGACAGTCACACAGATAAGGATCATGTAAAATTTCCAACCAATATTTTTTAAACCAACAGTGACGGGAGCACTATACGCAATAGCATTTCCAAAGAAACTGAGATATGCGATGGTGGAACCTTCACTACGGAGATGAGTGGGCCAAATCTCAGAGCCATAAACGTAGGAAGTACATTCAATCGTCGAAGTAAAGAAGGCACCCATGATGAAGTAGAGAGCAACAAGCGCTCTTACACCAGGGCCTGCAGGTGTACCAAGATAGTACTTGACCAATGAAGCCATTGTACTAAGAATAGCGGCCATTCCGAAACCACCAATAACTAAGTCCTGTTAGCAGAATCCAGTAAATCAATTATCCCTCACTTACTCAAAAGCTTTCTTCTTCCAATGCGATCCAAAAGAACGACGTTGATTCCACATCCGATCACAGCACAAACAGACCAAACGACACCGAGGCCCAATTGAACGACGGTACCAAATCCAAGACCTGCCATGAACGTGGGGATAAGATTCGCAATCGCAGTGATACCAGTACCCTGTCCCATGGTCCAAAGGATGATGGAGATGAAGGCGCGTTTCCTAAGATGTGGGGTGGAAAAGATATAGATGAAACCTTTTGGCAGAACTTTCTCGCTGTCGACTTGAGCTCTAATCTGAACTGCTTCAGCACGGGCAAGGGTGTTGTAAGGGTCTGACTTGGTCTTGTGCAAGTATTCCAAGACCTGCTTGGCCTCTGCATCTCTTCCTTTCTCCATCAACCATCGTGGGGATTCGGGCAAGAACCAAAGAGACAAAAGGAGAAGAAAAGCGACTCCACAGAGTACGATGAATACCAACCTCCATTGGTAATCGGCTTTGACAAAATTAAATCCCAGTGCACAGAGTGAAGCGGTGATGTATGCAGTAACAATGCCAACACCCTGGAGTCCAACAAGCAGGCCACGATTATGAGGAGGCGCGACTTCACTCATATACACTGGAGAGTTTGCAAGAACCATGCCACCGCCAACACCCGTGAGAACACGACCGGCAATGAACATGGAAACGTTCACGGCTCCCGCCGAGATCGCAGCAGCAAAGATAACAATAGAGGCCGCAACCGCGTTGGCGATACGTCGCCCGAATTTGTTGGAGATTGGGGCTTGCAAGAAAGATCCAACCATAGCACCACCCAAGAATCTAATCGGGGAGTCAGCTGGCGGAGTTCAACGGGAAGAAGGTATTTTAATTACCCTGAAAGCATTCCATCTGTGAGTTGTAGAGCTTTAGAATTTGTCAAAAATTTGGCGATAAACGTTGGCTGTGCAACCGTTCCCGCAATCGAGTTGGCAGCAAACCCGTAAAGGAAGCCACCAAGACAAGCTGTCACCAAGACCTAGAAGTCGTTAATAATCGCCTTTTCTCAAAGGGAAACTGAACATACCATAACATTGACGAAACTTGTATGTCTTGGAATTTGAAGTTCATCGCTTGGTCTAGAGATGCCTTTCTCCAACGACTGCTTCTCGTCAATCTGTGGCACGGGTGCCTTAAACTCTGCCTCTGCCATGTCGAATATCGTAGGGGACTGGATGGTTGCAAGTCTTGTTAAAGCCTTGGCTGAAGTAATGATGACTCTCAAAACTGATGGGAATCGGCTTGTAATAAATCTAAAGTGCCTTCCATGATTAGGTCCTCGTGCTACCAGGGATTATTTCCCAAAAATTTTCAAATAAAGCAGTCGCCGACGCTACTTGCGAATCACTGCCGACTTCCAAAATCTTTATTGCCGAATTTTGACTTGATGCCTGTCATAAATATCAAGCCAGTCCGTCTTTGCAAGGAGATCGGGTAAGTTCAAGGTCTAGGTCGACCAATTTACACCGCATATTGCAAGCGTCTTCCTTTCCCACCAATTGATATTTTTCGGCTTTCTCTCTTATCGATCTCGTAGTTGAAATGCTTCATGGGACCTAGGCGCCGAACACTTTCCCCATGGATTGACTTAATATCAACGTCATCAGGTACCATATGGGCAGAAACCAGCCAAACTATGCTGAAAACCGCAGTGCAACTATTGGAAGCATGAAGTCGCCACAAAACGGCTGCACATCAATCTCTCAACACGGTCTTGCCACGCTATCAGCGCCAACATTAGAAATTGCAGACGCTCGGTCTACCCCAGAACCTGCAGTATTAGCGTGATCGTGCCCCGCTACTAGATATTTCAAGAAAGGGTAAGTTTACTTCACCTGCAGGCCACATAGTAGGTATGACTAAAGCTTATATGACTCAGGTTCGAGAATCGATTATCGATGCTATGGAAGTTTGCTGCAGGTGGGGCAGCCGCATAATTTCGGCCTCGATCATTAATGTGGCATACAGTCATACAGCCATACAGGTATACTGTCGTAAAATACGACTACACAAGGTAACAATTCTTTATGCTAGTCGTACACCGTTAAAATGTTATCCACAGCGGGCTCCAGCGTCACGGCCATTGATTCGACGTGTGTACTACTACGAACTATGAACTATTAACCGAACGATTCTTAGCTTCAGGAGTTCAACAATGTTGATGCAGCATATGGATTGTCCCACTTTCATGCCCATGTACATTTTCTCGATTAGGGCTGGGAGATTCCTTTGTATCGTATATACCTAATATCATAATCCCATATTCGTCAACTCATTATAATATATACCAGTGGTATTAATCGCTGGAAAATACTATAATATATAAAAGCTATATATATATATAAGCTATATAATTTCCATATAATCTGTTTTTGTTAAAAAATAGTGAATTACAATGACAAATATACTATGATTTAATACTAGTACTAAGAAATAGCTGTAATTATACAACTTAATTCTCCTATGCTTCTAGATTTCCATAATTTCATGCTATCTGATTTATTATCTCGGAATGAAAATGGCTGGAAGTGTTTGAATTAGGAATCAGATGATTTAGACCCCTTTTCATTGAGATCTCAGAAAAATAGTTCACTAAAGTAATAATCCATTATAAATTGCGCCTACTTCACTGTTATCTTAGCCACCTATCGGATCTGATTTGTTTCTAGCCCCCCCCGCTTGGCATAATGTCAGATAATGCACAAAAATTAAGATAATGATATGTAACTATCCACCGGATTATATAATTCGCCCAACCCTAACTTTGATGTCCTAAGTCAATTGATCTGCAAACTTAATTTGTCCAAAAACTTGAAATAAAAGACCTCTCCCTGGCGCTGAGTTCGTGCTACAGACGTCTCTATTCACATTCGCTCTTCACGAAAACCTATTATTTTCATTCCTACCGAGTCAGTAACGTACTTAGTATCTTTTGCCTCATATCAAGCACAAGAAAATGGATGTTCCAGAGGCCACCGTCTACCCTGTCCTCAAGGGTAAGGTTGCGATCGTGACCGGTGGCTCACAAGGCATGGGAAAGGCTACCGCGTCAGTTTTCTTACGAGCTGGTGCTCAGGTGGTTATTGCAGATATTAGGGAAAAAGAGGGTCATGCTGTTGCCAAGGAGCTATCTCAGTTCGGGGAGGTTATTTTCGTGCGATGCGACATTTCCAAGTCACAAGATGTCCAGAATCTCATCGCAGCCACAGTCGAGAAGTTCGGTAAACTCGATGTAGCTGTCAACAACGCCGCTCTCACGCCAGACAGGACACAGCTTCTCGACTTCGATGAGACCTACTGGGACACTCTTGTAGGTATCAATCTCACCGGTACAGCTTTATGTTGCAAGTGGGAAATGCAACAGATGCTGAAACAGGGCACGAAAGGGTCTATTGTCAATATTGCATCCATCAACGCCTTTAGACCACAACCAAATATGCCTGCATACACAGCAACGAAGCATGCTATCATTGGTTTGACTAAACATGCCTCTACGGAGGGAGGACCAAAGGGTATTAGAGTAAATGCTGTTGCGCCTGGTGCTATATTTGTGAGTTTTCCTTTGATCCTCGGATGCCTAAAGAAAACTAACCCGAGACAGAGTGATATGTCGGCTGCTGCATTGGAAATCATGGGAACTACCATGGAAGAATTTGCTCCAACAGTGAGCACCTTGAATCGTTTCGGAATGGCCCATGAGGTGGCACAAGCCTCGCTGTGGCTTTCGTCAGACCTTTCATCATATGTCACCGGTGTTTGTTTGCCTGTAGATGGAGGCTATTTGTCAAAGTAATCAGGAATGTTATAAGCTTCAAGTTATAGAGTAGAGCCAACTGAGAGAATAAAAAATGTTCAAGCGACCAGTTTATATTTTTCACAAACGCCCATTAAATCAATTGTGAAGCTGCTTAGCACCAATCTAGGCTCTGACTCTTCCAGAACCGATCATCACTTTAGGATTAAGTATTCCTTAAAGATACTTTAGCCAGTGTCTCATCCTTATCTGACGGCTTTGCCCCGTTTCGTACTGGCAGGAAGATCCCAACTTTAGCATGCTTTTCACACATGATATGCCATCACTGACATTCGCGCGACCTTAAACTGCATATGGAGATCCACTCTATAAAAACTTAATGATAGGAATTATCGGATGTCGGGTACAGTAGTATAGGTTTTATCCCTTTATGTCGTGCAAATAGAATACTGTGCTTCGCAACGTACCCTTTCAATCCGGATGTTAGCCAAAGAACCCGGTATATTCGGGAAGTCGATATTATGAAGAAGAGAGCATAAGGTTTTAAACAAAGTTTATATCTCTAACATACATATTTTAAAACACCTCATTAATTATGCGAAACCGATGCTGATTGGGTGGTTTAAGTCACGGATGCTGATTGGGTTGTTTAAGTCTAGGGCTCTACAAGCTGCGCAGCACGAGCTGCGAGGGAGGTCGTGAAGGGCCGTACTCAAAGCTCGTAGATTTTATAATGCAAACTGTCAATATTTAACTTTCACTTTCTAAAATGATCATCATATGATAGTTCCCCCACTTTAAAAAGGAGGCTTTTCTGATGAATGATATCACTCAAACTATACCGGATTGGCATAAAAATTATCGAGTCAACTTAACAAGCTAAAATCCTAGTATCCCCATACAAAAATGGATAAATAATGTTGTTATAAATGCTCTATACTATACACGAGTGAGCTTAGTGTTGATTAGTCATCACGATTCTCTTATATAGAATCTCCCGGCTTCATAGAACTAATACTACGATGATTATATTATATGTTTAATAAATCATATAACCAAGTATCCGATATGAAAAGATCCGTTATAAACAAGTTTGAGCTGCAAGACTATCGAATGTGCTGTCTTGGAGCGATGTCCATATATCATTTCCGGAGCGCGAAATGCGAAGTAGAGACCAGAAGCTCGTGATGATTGGTCCGAATATCTTCTATTTGGCAGGACAATCCCCATTGTATTCAACAGGGAGAACATCGAGTTCCCCCATTCAGCAGATCTTCTGTACAGACTTCCTGCTTAAAAGGTCGAAGCCCACCCTTCGAAGAAGTCTTTGTGGGGGCGATGTCGTTTCGTTTCCTTGGCGGCTTTTCACCTTGATTGCTTTCCCCACTAGGATGCATGAAACGTGGACTACCGCGTGAAGAGTCAAGACCGTCGAGGCCCGGAGGGGAATGATCGCTGGCGGCTGAGCAAACAGAAACAGTCATTATATGGACTTTGGTGACTGTTTAGATTAGGGAGAAAACCTGACAAGAAGTAGACTAGGTAGACTAAATAATATTACTTCACTTGTAAGAATAATAGGGGCAAATGATATTTACGAGGCTGGAAAAAGAAACAAGAAAATATAATTAGTAATAGGTACTACAGCAGAACCTCTATATAAGGATCCTCTATATAAGGATAACCTCTCTATTATTAGGATTAAATTTTGGGTCCCGTTGGATTTTAAGTGTAGAAAATGCTAATATCTCTATATCCTCTTTATAGGGATTATTCTTGAAATTCTTCGGTCCCAAAATTAAAATCTAACCTATTTATAAGAATATTTTTTCAAGTATAAAATATTTATAAAAATTATACTGAATTTATGCCCGATCGGAATTGGTCGGTATATATTTGGGCCAAAATGCTACCCCACCGGGATTAGCCGGAACCTCTATAAAAGGATACCTCTCTAATCCTTATGTTTTTGGCACTAAAAAAAACATCCTTATATAGAGGTTCTGCTGTACTACAAATAATAGGTACGGTATTAAAACCAACCTTCAGCGATCCACAAATCTTCTAGGGCAGAACTTCAGAACTTCAGAACTTAGAAGGCGGTGGGCCGTGGCATTATATGGGGCGGATGACTTAGAACTTAAAAGCCGAAACGTGACCCTGTCACCCCGGGCCCGGCCCACGCTGTTGGAATTTTGAAGTTTGAATAGCCAGGATCTGTCGCTGACAACTTGCTGCACCTTTATCAATGATTGACTCACTTGAGAATCTCAACAACCGCCTCATGAGTCGATATCTAACTGTTGGACATCGACTAAGATATTCCACTTTTAACCCCCTTCGGTCAGATTATCCTTATTTTGAGAAGGCCTAGGCTGGAAAAGAGAAGGATCTGGACCAAAATGGTCAGATTGGCTGGGATGAGCTTAGTACACTGTATATTTATTGATAGCATCATAGCATGAAACTTGTGCCGCCGACCTTTCGGCGTTATAGGATGTTGGGTCTAGGATATCAGTTCCGGTAATGCAGTACAGAGCATTGCCCCACCTGCTATGAGTGCTCTCCAGCCTCCAAGAAAGTAGACGATGGTGGAGTGGAAGCTAAAACTCTCCGCTCAACGGTGAAGCAGGTTCTCTCCTGTCGGCAGCAGCAATGGTCAGGGGCAGGCTGCAGCTGTGCTAGACTTCTAGAAAGCAATAGCGGTTATTAGTTGATCCAATATCCGAATAAATCAATTTCCAGCTCGATTCTAAACCGTCCATCACAGATTCACAGCAACTAAGCCAGTAAATATGACAGCAACAGAACTACCTTCACGGCCTGCCGCAGAGTCTCGGGTCCACGAAGGTAAACTAGCAATTGTAACTGGATCAGCCAGAAGTAAGCTTTGGTATCATTCCCTTAATAGTTACATCATACTTACCTGACTTTAGGTATTGGTGCTGCAATAGTTAGAAAGCTAGCTAGCAAAGGCTGCAACATCATTATCAACCATGCCACTACTTCCTCTGACAAGGCCGCAGCTGTTCTCAAAACAGAACTTGAGTCAGCACATTCCATAAGAGCGACCGTTGTTTGCGCTGACATCAGTACTACTGCTGGCTGTGAAAGCATCATCGCCGCCGCGAAAGAAAACTTCACGAATCCCAAAACCGGCGCTCTGCAAATCGATATATTGGTGCACAATGCCGCGGTATTATATGTCGGGCCCCTTGAGAGTGTCATCGAGAAGGAGTTCCACCACAGCTACGCCGTGAATGTCCTAGGCCCAACACTATTGACAGCAGCTTGCAAGCCCTTTCTACCCACTGATCGTTCCGGTCGCATTGTGATGATGTCTAGTATCAACCCAAAAATCGGAACACCAAATACGACGTTGTACTCGGGTACGAAGGCGGCGATAGAAGCAATGACTAGGGTGTGGGCAAGAGAATTGGCCGAGAGGGCTACAGTTAATGCTATCAATCCTGGACCTGTGATGACTGACATGTATTTATCTGCTCCCGAGGAAGTTAAACAAGGATTGGCGTTGTGGAATCCATTGACGCCGTTGGCCCCAGTTAGAGAAACTGATACTCCGGAAGTAAGAGAATTGGGTAATAGATTGGGTGGGAGAGGGGCTTATGATCATGAGATTGCTGGCATGATTGCTATTATTTGCGATCCAGATTCATCGTGGATGACGGGAAGTCTATTGAGTGCTAATGGTGGGCTCTCTTTCAGTATGTAGACGCCAGTTGGTTGATAAGAAACTAAAGTACCATGCGAGAAATGCCAGGTGCTAAGGGTTACGTACCAAATTCTTTCCGCACAAATTCTCCATCTGTATGACTACCCACCATGCGCAGATGACATCTCATGATGTGAATACAATTGTCAGGATTACTTCGCGACATACATTCCATGGCCATACCTGCGTGAGATAAACATCTGTCACCCAGACTACCACGTTGCTCAAATACAATTGATGCATTAATGGGGTACACGGTAGTTCCCCACTGAATGTTCGGGATATCTGAATGATGGATGTAAGTTTCGAAGAGAACGATGTGATGGGATGATACCTTAATATCAGGTCGACTTGAGTCTTGAATAAAGTAAGTGATGATGATGTTTGTTGCCAAGCTGATGAGGTTAATGTGCTACGTACTGTCCCTATGAGGTAGTTAGGTAGGTAGTACCAAGGCAAGGTCAGTTACTGTGCACGGACCGTTTTTGACCACCAACCAAAATCCATACCCCTCGTTCAGCTCTTCTAGAGTAGCTGGAGAGTACCTACCTAGTGATTAGTGATTCAAGCACTGTAAGTACGCACTTTTGCACATATATACAGATCTCGACAGATTAAAATTCTCGAGCCTTTTCCATAGCGGTATCTATGCTTGAGCTCCGAGTTCATCAGCTATCAGGATTCATAATTAAAGGGCTCACCGGGGGGAGCATTACCCCAGCACTGGTATCAGCCAGGCGCATCTAATAAAGCAACAGTAAATTACAAACATGACGCGAACCAAGTTGATCAACATGGACTCAGGGGCACTTGAACCATATGCAATAAGTTCCATGCCATCCTATCTCGCAGCTTCCCATGCATGGTCCGACAATATGTTTGCGATACACACTGAGTACAAAGACACACTTGGCGGAATCATGATTGAGAGATCCGTTCGCAAGATTTTTCCGGACATCAAGTATTGCTGGATCGACACAATATGCATTGATCAAAACGACGAGGAAGATAAGAAACGTCAAATACCTCTAATGGGTGACATATATGGTAATGCACACGTGGTAGTAATTGTCACAACATGTGATTTTCCGAATTGGATGACACAGGATTACTTGGATCAACTCACCAAGGATTTGGATGAAGCAATTGCAATATCTATGGAAGAAGAATATACAGAGTCTATGTCGGAGCATTGGGCATATGGTGACGGGCGACAAAAGATCATTGAAGGGATGGATTGTCTTGAATTGTTTACTAGGACTCGTTGGGCTGATCGGATTTGGACACTACAAGAGTATATTCTTGCTCGACAGATTGTATGGCTTGGCAAGGAAAGTGTATGTCTTCGAATAGAGGACGTACTGTTCAGGGCATTGCCTGACTTATGTGATGTGTTCGATATTGAAGAAGCGATAGGTGGAAAGTATTCTAAAGTCTATGAGTTTTATACGGGTATGGTGAATGCCGGAGCCGGGAAAATTGATCGGACTCGTGTTATGGAACTTTTGGGAAATCGAACCGCTTCCTTCCCCGACGATGAGATTTATGGTGCAATGGCAGCTTCGGGGGTAGTTATACAGCCAGGTACAATTACTGGCCAGGATAATGTCTGGGCTCTTTGGTGGGAGGAAGCCATACGTCAAGGGCATCATCGCTGGGTTTTTCTCCCTCCAGTTGTTTCTGAATTCGTCAGTACAAATTGTATAATGCCGCCTTTCAAGACCCGCCACAAAGCCTCACAGTATTCGGGACTAGACACAGTTCATCTAAAAAAAGCCCAAGTCACCATTTCCGATGGAAGTATAAATGTGTCCGGTCGCTGGGCTGGCTCCTGTCACATCGTACGGCGCTTAGGCAAAGTTCGACGAGGTGAAAATGGGGGTCTCCGTCGAGATTTAACAATGATACTTTTCGCCAATGGGAGTTGGAAATTAGCTTTAAGGCTTGTTGCAGCAATTAGCGGCGGCAGGTACTCCTGGAAGCAGAGTCTTGCAATCGCACAAGTTCTGAAAACCAATTATTATCGCGCTAAAAGATCCGTTGGATCCAAAAAAGAACACAAGATAATTTTTCGAAGACAGACGGACTACCAGAGAACAGTCTGGGCTGACTTCATGCAACTTATGATGAGTCAAATGATTCCAATGAATGATGGGATAGCCTATCTTGCCTATGTTAAGAATAAGTTGAAGTCAACGGATATCATCGTAGTGAGTGATGATAATCAACCGCTCAATAGGCTCCATGCTCTTGACTTTGGTATAAGAGATGTTAGCAGAAGGAGTCCTTTTATGATTATTTCTGCACCGGATTCTCATGTGCCCATTCGACATGGAAATCGTCTTGAAGCTCTTCACAAAATTGGGATGTCTCTCCCGACTATTGTTTGCAAGTCAGTGCGCAAAGCAGGTGCTTACAAATGTCATGTAATCGACTCCAACTTACGTACATTCAATATCGGCGGAAAGGCATGCTGGTTTTGTTCAGATACTACGAACATTGCTGGGTCCCAAACGGATGCCGGAACCTTCCAGTGATGGGCAACACCAGCAATCAACTTTTGAGTATCCCATGAAATCGAGTCAGGAAGCCATCAGGCGTCAGAAAAATATTGCATTATCATGGACACTCCTCAATTGCAGTCTGCAGGAATCCCAAATTACTGGCAACAAACTCTCACTTTGATGATCCTCCACACAGGGGCTGATATAGGTTTAAAGTACAATATTATTCATCCCAAATAAATCAACGAATATTCTACAAAACTTGAACACCTCAGAGATGAAGCCCCCTTATTTTAATAGCCGCTCCTAAATTATAGTGTTGTCTTGTAACACAGCCCTGTAGAAAAACTACTAATCAAGGTAGGTAGTTAAATTAATCTTACTACTCGCAATTCCATTGTATATAATCTACCGTATCTATTCCTCCCCATTCATCTCCGCCATTTCTCTCTTATCCTCAGATGTGTATTCCCAGAATTTCCAAGGAATAGTCTCAAATTTACAATGTACTTCTTGCATCCCGATCATTCCCTCATTCTTTAGACCTTCCACCCAATCCCTGAATATATTCTTTGTCTCTCCTGCTTCTGTAACAAATCCCGCCTCCTTCTTAAATTCTTCTTCCCCCTCTTTACTATTCCAATAATGTATATACCTCATAACCCTACATTTCTTCCCCTCAAATTCAACCAGTTCATTTACCCACCCTTTCGTCGCTCTTCCATTATATGCACTTTTACCCGACTTCTTTCCAGGAGCCAAGAAATATACCAGGCCTCTCAGGTCGTTCACTCTCATCTTTGCATCCTCCTCCATCCCCTCTGGAAAATAAACATCCATCACCCCAGTGTAATCAGTCAACATATTCCAGAAGTCACCCGACAATCCAGCATGCGTGATAATTAGTTCTTTTCCCTCCGAAAGCTCCCTCATCGCTTTCGATTGTTCTTTATGAGCATTTGACTCCTCGAATTGCTGGATAGCTTCAAAAGTTTCCCAGCCCGTGACAATCCAGACTTCATCGGGCCGCTCCATCAATCGAGCCCATACTCCATGCTCAAATCCCGGCTGAGATTCCTTGGTCAGAGGTTTGATAATTTCAAGCCATTTCTGCCCATCTTCTGTTTTTTTATTGGACAAAGTTCGTGTGACGGGGATTTGGAGGATGGTCCAAGATGTAGGAGCCGACATTCTTGGGACCCGATTTCTTGGCATGTTTTTGTATCGTGCTGCACAGAATGGTCTGGATGGGAAGATGGATCATGGATATCGGATTTTCCGTGATTGAAATGTGCGAGGAAAGGCTTATAAGCTTATTGTTGTGAACCGTAGCGGAAGGATGGCGGGGTAGCACTCCTGGCTGCAGGTGAGGACATAAGTAGGTACGTAGGTAAAAATGGATCATGCTGACTGTATTTACTCATCGTTGTATTTCGAAGATAGAATACAAGTAAATAGGTATCTGATATCTCAATAAGGAATTTTGTTTGACATGTGTACCAGGATACAATAAAAATGTCACGACGACAACAACGATTGCGGTGGTTTATTCTCTAAGTTTATAAAGAAGCATGAAGTATACCCAGGTATCTAAATATGTCAAATTAAAATTTAACTTTTCAAATATCTAGGTAATAGAAATAGGGTCCGGTGTATTAACCATAATCTGTGGCATCTGATATTATCAATGCTTCCGAGCATCTTCTGAGTAAACCATTATCTGGAAAATTCAAAGGATTTTTTTCACCTATTGCCAAAATCAAGGACTTCACTGATTGATTATATTTGATCGTGCCGATATCTGAGTCGCCGCGATAGCATGAGAATGGTACTAGTGTCAAGTCGTTGGAGACCGCTGACCCGGGGGAATCCATTGCTGATGGTGCAAAAGCTAATGGTATTTTGGTCTTTGTTTATCACCATCTCCATGCGCGCAGGTGTAGTTTATTTACGCGGTTGTTTTCTTTACCAAAAATATGAATCTGGAAAGTTCTACCCAGTGGGAGTTGATGACCACGAATGGCAGGAACTGCCAGAGAAATTTTTACGAGAATTTGTCCTCTCATCGTTCTTTCTCCTCAACATTCACAGTAAATAAGTAAATACGGCACAGTACGAAATTCATCGGGAAAGAGGCATCAATCATATCATTCTTTTCATTGCGCGAATACAATTCTCAACTTTTCTCTTACTCCACCACCGATGAGCATCCCAACTTGCCACCAAGATCAGTTCGTTCCTCTTGCCTCTAGGCCAAAGTCGACTTCATAATACTCTTCCATTGCTCGAACGTTTCAACCTTATCAACCTGCTGTGCAAAATCTTCTTTCAACTTCACATTTTCCTCCTTCAATTCCGAGATCGTGGCATCTTTCTCGTCGATTGTTTTCTGCAAGGCATCAAGCTTAGCGACCTCTGGTGCCCTCATGATAACATCCCAATCGTCAGAAAGATTCTCCATCGCAGCCTTGAGTTTGGCAAGTCGCTTTGGTAAACCTCTTTCGTGTTGTTCGTGTTGACGGGCGCTGAACGATGGTTTGACTACAGCACGGGCTTTGGATTCTGGAAATTCTAGATGGTTAGCGGTGGAATAGGCCTTTACGACGAGCAAGATGCATACTTGTAAATGAGAATTTGTTCTTCTTGGATGGCGCAGAATCTGAACTTTCGCTGTCAATGAAGCTATTTCTTTTGAGCTTAGCTCCGCCTGATTCTGTCGAGTGAAGACTCAAGGGTTGAGATTCTTTTTCCTGAAAACAAGGAGTTTTAGCGACCTTACTGTTTTGTCGATATGAAATCTTACCTCTTCCGAATAAAATTCGTCATCTTCACTCTCTACCTTGGTTGTGTTTGAAGACCCGTACTTCCTCTTCTTCTCACCTCGAGCCCTCTGCTCTCCATCCTCCTCTGGCAAATCCGGTCCACGTTTCTGTGTGCCATTGTTGCTTGCCATCTTCAAGATGATTCTTTTGCCCAAGAAGTGAATAGTTACAAGTGTGTGTGATTGAAACAAAAGATTTCAGCCAAAAGATTTGAACCGGTAGGCAAATATGCACTGTGCCTCAATAGACGATGCCTGGAAAAAAGCAAAATATCTGGTCACGATTCGCTCGGAATCCTGCATATAGCTGCATCACAGTGCCCAATATTACTTTTCTTTGTCAAATAACAATAGCTCTGTAGATCTAAAGTAGCCACCCGCGAATATCCATGCTTGAATTTCTAGGCAGATAGCAGCGTGACTCTTCTTCGCCCTTTTACTATGTAATGCAATTTTGAGGAAAGACAGGAATCCATCATCAACTGAAAATAGTACCGTGCAAACTGCAAACATGTCAACCAGATTGGTATCATCTTGGTTGAGAGAACGAGCGGAGAGAAATATGGTCACTGTAAAGACAGAAGTAAAGATTCGAATACTTCGAGATTCTAGGTATGCGACTAACAGAAAATAGGAAAATGACAGACACTCATCCTCTCCTTCGGGATTGTCGGGTACAGATTCATCAATCTCTGGTTGCGAGGAGAAGGAAGAAGAGGAAGACAATGATGATAATGATTCAATGGCGGGTGTTGAGACGGAAAATGAAACGGAAAATGAGACGGACATGGAGACGGACAACGCGGAGGAAATGGCAAATCAACTCGAGCCTGTTTCTGATGATACAGACGATGAAGTGGAAGAAATGATTGAGAGATTTTGTGTGAAAACTTGTAAGTCGCCCCCCGTATCCTCATTTCACCGTTCTGATTGGGGATGACTAGCCCAAAAGTTGAACCTTCGATTTCGTGAAGCTGTGAAGAAAAGCACCTTAAAGAGAATAGAGAGCTTGATCGTCGAGGGAGAAGAGTTAAAGTCTGAGGTACGAAAACTTAGAGGGGTGATTGATAGCGCGCAGGTGCTGCTAGAGGAAGTTGAGGGTGGTGGATTAAATGCCAGGGACAAAGATACTTGGCTTGAGGCTTGTAGAAACTCATTGAGAAATGTGCGGCGCGAGGGGGCCTATCAAACATGAAAAATGGTCTAAAAGTCACCATTATCCGTAGGGCTATAATGCGATTATTTCAAATGAGCACCGAGATCCTGCGTTTGCATCAAAACAAGCTGACCCATAATGGTGTGGGATCCAATTATTTCTGTGGTCTAGATTAGTCTTGAAGAGCCAACGTTGCACGAAGGCTTGCAGCTGGCTTAACTCGGCTCTGCTAGGTCGTTATTGATTGGTGTCAAAATCCTTTCCTGCAGATATCCGGGGGACTGTTTCAGAACCAGGAACATTTCTTTTGACAGGCAACCATACGCATTGTTGACCAGAATTCCTGAGCTCATTTGATTTTTTTTACCCATTATTGAATTGAGGAGATCAACTACATGTCAATACTCAGTCCAGAATTCCACAATGTCCGAGATGGATTTCACGTGTGAGAGTCCAGAGCAACATGAGGAGCCCCCGACAAAAAGGCAGAAGACCACCGAGATTAAGAATGATGACTTTGAGAATGTGCGTACAAATTCCTTTGGCACGATCTTGAAGTTATAGTACTGACCTCATCCCAAGAAATTAACGCTGCCCATTGCTCTGGAGCTTGGTGAGGAGTCTAGAGACCTTGAATGTAAGTTGTTAAAACTCGAGTGAGGATACAGAACAGAAGCTCAAAAGATAGTCAAACTCTTGGAGAAATGTCTTTCTTCATTCCGATGCGATATCGCGCAGCCCGCGCAATGCAAGTGTAGATGTTGTCTCTACACTAAATATGGACACGTGGTGTTTGTACCGCACGACGGCCATCAATATGGGGAGCAAGGCCCGGGAGAGAAATGCGCGGAATGCATCAGTGTCGAAGGGACTGTTCGAGGAAAATATGGAGGTGGGTTGTACTCAAACTCTTTGTCAATGACTAATGGGGTCTAACTCATCTCAGTCGAGATCTCAGATCACTTACCTCTTTCACCCGAAGTTAGACGTAACCTCGCATGCCATTTCCGAGTCTTCAGAGAGATCCTGAGCAAGATGTTCTCCACCACGATCCAAGACCTGAGAAAGAGAATGGCGCAGGTGAAAATAGAAAACATGCCAACGCTACAGGAAGAGATGTTGAAGCTACAGGAGGAAATCAAATCATCCGGTGGTCAGCTAGATACGCTAGGAAGCGAACTGCAACGTATATTCGTAACCACGGGTATGTCTGGGGTAGATCCATTGGAAATGGAAAATGATTTGCCGATGACGCACAACGAAAATGCGCCAGAACTTTTAGATATACGGAAGGTAGCGATTCCAAGTCTCGAGTCACTGAAGGCAGAGATCAAGAGGTTAGAGACTGAAACTACCAGACTTGAAAAAAAGATACAGCATTTGGAGGAAGAGAAGACAGACATGAAAAAGTGTGCGGTTCAGAGTGTGCCGATAAAGTTCTACACCTCGGACCGAAAATAGGATTCATGAAAGAGGCGTTAGACGTCTCTCGATATTCAGGCTGAAGCAGAAAAAAGAGAATGACCTTCGGTTGCGACACATGCAGCTTACCTGGCGAGTGATTCACGCGTTATCATTGCAGTTTTGGTAATACAGTTTTGGGTATTCACATTTCATCTCATATCACTTCATAGTTTAGGGATAATGGTAAAGCATCGATTATCACAATGCACCTGAAACTATTCTATCTATGTACGTGCTATGCCCGGGAAATTTTCTAATCATTCTCAGGAGGAACAATCTTCATAAAGAGATTCTTACCCTGATCATTCTTACCAACCCAGTAGTACGGGCCCTCACTTCGATTTTTCCAATCATGTTTATTCTTCACCGCAAACATACCACCCATACCCTCAGTCAAAAGAACATCCGTAATGTAATGACTGCCTCCCTCACAAATATAGCCATCGTCTCGGCGGGACCATCCATAGTTCTGTGGACAGCCGGTATCCAATTTTCCAAGTTTGCCCAGTGCCCATGCTTCTTGTGCCTCGCGCTCGGGGCCTTGTAATTCGTTGATTGTGCTTTGACGACTGGCCATCTGGATATCTTTGGGGGAGTGCAGGATACTTCGCACACTTGGTGCATTCTCGAACTTTTTGGAGGGTCCGATGATGGGCGTTACGCTGGCTTCTTTTATAGCTGACATTGCCGAAGGCATCTTGGATTTGTCTCGTTGGAGTAATGTATGCTGAGCGGACTGGTGCCGATTGACGGTTGGTGTATCGCGTTGGAGTAATGTATGTTGAGCAGACTGTCGTTGATTGATGGTGGCAGCATCGCGTTGCAGTAGTGTCCTATCATTCGTTGGGGATTGTAAGACTATTGCCGGTTGGCGTGATGCCTGGTAGTTGGAAGGGGCATCACGCCTAAGCTCAGTAACATTGTCATTCGCTCTTATGGAAGGTCCATGAGTTTGTGTCTGCAAAACTGTAGAGTACTGACTTGCCCCGCGGTTTAATGTGTGGACAGGGGCAGCTTGAGACCTGCCTCTAAGAGTTGCAGCATGAGAAGGCCGGGCCAACAGATGGTGAGATGGAGATTGAGAAGGTCTAACCGATGGATTGTGAAGCTGGCTTGGAGCCGCTGAAGGGGCTTTGGAAGGAGATCTAAGTGTCTGGGCATGGTAAGGACTAGAGGATGGGTCAACCTGGCTCACACCACTAGAGTGAGCATCTGCGGAAGGTGCTTTTGATGTTGTACCTAGGACTGAAGCCGTGGGATATAGTTGACTTATACCACGACCAGGACCATTAGGTGGTGCTTGAGAAGCCATGGTGTGTGTAGTTGGATAGTAGATGTGGTATAAGAAAGATGTAAGTTGAGAAAGTGTTGGTTTGAACTTGGAGAAGACTTGAAGGTGCTTTTGTGTGTGGGTAGAAGTATCAAAGATGAATGTTAAATGAGGATGAAGAGCGCTTTTATACAGATGAAGGCACCTTTCTTGGAGCTCAGCTCATCGTGATTAATCTTCAGAAATAGCCTTTGTCTTTGGTTCTAATGTGAATGGAAGAATTTTGGGGCATTCTCGCTTGATCTTATACTCTTATCATTCTGCGAATCATTAACATTATTAATATCATCTGAAGTAATCCAGATGAAGGTTATTAACTGTAGCTCAAGACCTCTCCACATGTGATAATTTCGACTTGGGGTAGCAAGCAGTGAATGTTATCTCTACCGAATTCTCCGCAAACAAAAGAAATATACTGATAGGGTGTCACACAAACTTTTATCTTCCCTCAAAAACTCCAACAACATCAACAATATAAAAACAACACACTTCCCAAATTATACAGCCCAAAAATTCTCTTTCCCATATCCAGTATGGACGACGTCATATACAACAAAAACGATGATACAAATATCGCCATGGTCGTCAACGCAACCGTTATCGACATCTATAACGGCGAAAATATTACGGTCCACCAAGGTCTACCTTGGGCATACAAATTTGAAGTCCCACATTGGCCAGCAGGCGCGAACATTCTCCTCGGACGCGGTGAAGCTGAACTGCAAGTCGGGATGGGTTATATGTTGCATGGTCATTTATCCATCAACGAGGGCAAAGATTGGACGCGGACGGCTTTCGAAGTCGACGATGTAGTGGAGCTATGCAGTCCTGCTCGAACCGAAGATCGCCGTCCAGAATTTCGGCTCACTGGTTTCGTACTGGAAGCGAACGATGGATGGATAACTCTGGGGTGGGAAAGAAATGATGAGGACTTGGGCAATTTCGCGTGGGTTTATGTGAAGGTACGCTGGGATGCCGCGGCAAAGGATATGATGTTCAAGCAGTATTATGTGGAAGGGGAAATGAATGGGTATGATCGCATGAAGGAATGGGTTGCGACTACAATCACTTTTTCTCCTTGATTTTTCAATCACAATGGGTCTCATCTATGGCATGCCATGCATAGCTCATATTTCTAATCAGATTATCTTGCAGCGGCCTTTTACTGAGCTACAACACAAATCAGATTTCGCGTTTGCTTAAAAGGATGAATTCACACACTTTACCTATTTCATATCACGTTACGATATTGGGAATATAGTGAGTGACAAAGATGGGCTGTTAAAATGAAACTGAGGTTATTTGAATTGCCCCAGAATGATTTTCTTTCCGAACAAAAAGGAAAGGTCATCATGGATACTATTCCAGAATAACCTATCATGTGGAGATAGATTCAATCTCAATACAATCATATTGAGATTTAGTAAGTGTTGAGTGAGCTTGTAATCCTTGAGGTGAAGCTTTCCATGTTTTGATGAAGTGAAGTTTTTCTAAGGACGAATAAATGTAGCATTAGATGGTTTAGGATTATCTGAGGAGGGAAGAGACCCGTAACCCTAACCCTTTACTTGTACGACTCCCACTAAACATTTAACAATATACCATTAATAGTTTAATTGGTTTTTGATAGCCACGCCAGAGCGCTCAGAGCATATGCATCTATGCCTATTTGCATCGTAGGGAAAATTTGAGGGGCAAAGAGGGAACTGTGGTTTCCTGGTATGCTCTCAGCCAATTTACCTTCTTTTCGCCCCGCATCAAATTTCTCGGGTGCTGTACAGCCATATGCAAATAGAAGGGAAGGCCTGTCAATAGTAGACGCAAGAATACCAAAGTCCTCGCTGAAACTCAACTTGGGGTAGTCTGCAGCAAAACTGTCATCACCGGGGCCAAAATGATCGTAGAAGGCCTTCTCAACTCGTTTGGTAACGACCGCATCATTAACAGTGACTGGAAAGCTTCGGGTTGGAGTGATCGTAGGTTCAGAGACGGCGTTGGACGCTGCGCTTTCGGCTTTGACAATTCGGAGGACTCCATTGTATAACTTTTGCCGCGTAATTTCATCATTGGCACGAATATCAATAGTGATTGTTGCATCGTCACTGACGACATTTTCCGCAGTGGCCGAGCCAGAATTGAAGCTTGCACATGTAACCACTGCATATTCACTGGGATGAATTTCACGAGACACGAGAGTTTGAAGCCTCATAACGGCGCTGGATGCCATCACAATTGGATCTACGAGACGCTCCGGCATAGATGCATGTCCCCCGCGACCGTGAAATGTGACTCTTAAATTATCGCAAGAGCTGGCCATAGTACCAGGGCGGAGACCGATGACACCGGCGCGTGCGGGAACGACATGGCCACTGAAAATTACATCGGGAATAGGGATATTGTGTCGCTTGGCATCATACAGTCCGTCATCGACCATGCTTTGTGCACCAGTACCTCGTTCTTCGGCGGGTTGAAAGACAAGAACAATGGTACCATGCCATCGGTCCCGGGCGGAGGCCATAAGTTCAGCATATGCCAGCAAACAGGTAATATGCATATCATGACCACAGGCATGCATCACTGGTTGCTCTCGTCCATGAACATCAACTACTCGCTTGGTGCTGGCATAGGAGAGCCCAGTTCGTTCTTCGATGGGAAGAGCATCCATATCGGCGCGTGAGAGCACAATGGGACCGGAACCATTGCGAAGAACAGCAGCAACACCATGACCTCCAATGTTTGCGTGAATGTCAAAATGTGGCGATATTTTTCGTAAATGATTGACAATGGCAGAAGATGTTTCTACTTCTTGGTTGGATAACTCCGGATTCATGTGAAAGTGTTTGTATAACTCTTCGTAAGACCATAGTTCAGGCCGGTGGACTTCGAGAATCTTTGTTAGTGACATGATGGAAGATGATCATGAAAGAACCTTCTTCACAATAGGTTGCTCTTTTTTAGTTAACAGTAACAATAACGTATTTTACCACCTACTGAACTTGGTCATCCTACCCATGTGGTCAAGTATGTGGTCAATGCTTTTTGATCACGCGTTTTTGAAAGACTGCCAAACTCCATGGATTTAACACATATCTATTGGCCCATTTACATGCTCACGATAACTTTAAACAATGGATTTTGACATACTTTCTTGATGGATTACAATACAACAAACAAATTCCAAACAAATTTTGGATATATTGGAGCTCTAAATGATTGAAAATTTGTTTGATTGCCGAATCCCACCTCAACTAGCTCATCTCCTTCACAACAACCTCAACATTAAAGCTATGTATTTTCATCACATGTTCCCTTCAATTCTTCTCCCGTGAAGACTCCTCCCCTTTCCCACCAATTGATCTGTCACACGGAAGGTATGTGATGCGTATTAACATGACGATTGAGATCTCCTTTCGTTAACCATCGGTGCCCGCAGTGAGAACAGATAAAGTGTTTGGTATGCTGAAGATGATGATGGCTACACTTATAAAATAATAATTCGGGCCAATAGAATGTTTTCGAAACTGCTTTTTTTAGACTTCGTACGAAACCGTAAGTCACGGTAATGAGAACATAAACCAATTGTTTTGCAAGTCACGCTTGTAATTATCTCCTTCATGGAACCACGTTCCTCTAATGTATACAGAAGCATTTCCTTTCGGTTTGGTTTGGTCTAACTTTGACGATATGTGGAAGGAACGAATACCAGGAATGCTCTTTGCTCAGTAATTTTGTCCTCGAAAGCCGCACCAGGGCCATGACTTCTTCTAGAATTCTCTCCCTTCACGAGGACATCCACTTGCTCCTGAGTGTATCCACCCTTAATCGTGATTCGATCTACGCCAACCACATCCACGACCTGGCGAGCTTTCTTGTCCGCCGCTTCAAACTCATTTTCGGCTTCGTCCTCGAGTTTCGTGACCTGTTTTGCGTCAATTTCCTTCCTCTCCAATCTCGCATTGCTGGATTGCCTTTTCGCGTGATATGCATTAAGAGCCTTGGCAAATTAGCAAAAGAGACCCAGAGGGAGAAAAGTGCAGACTATTCTCTTCCGCAGGAGCCTCTGTAAGCCATTTTCAGAGGTAACATGTGTCAACCTGATGGGCCGTGCCCGTCCATCAAGTGAATGAATAACAACTGGTCATAACTAGAGATGCTCATGACGATGCATCATGCTTGATGGAACAATCAAGGCAATACATCGCACCCCGACACAATAAGATTGTAATACCAATTATTTCAAAAAAATCACTTACTGCATGTCTAAATGCAGCTTTCTGATATCTAAACCACTAGATCAGACAGCCTGCCCACCTTCAAAAGGCATACTGAGCTTCACTTAGTGCAATATCATGGGAAGGTGAATGTTGCGAAACAGATGTCGCATTCAAAAGCTATGTACGCTGATTCGATTCCATTTATTAAACATTCAACAAGACCATGCTTGTTAAAATCGCGCCTTCAAACTGGACCTCCTTAAAACAAATAAAAAAACCAACGCTGTGCTATACCCAACGCCGATCTCCATATGCAAGTTTATGCAAATTATGTAAACACATGGCCGCTATAGCCGTTCGGCGAATTTAGAGCATGTAAAATCAACTATCCGAGTCAAAATTCATCTCATTTTCGACATCGTCTTCTTCTGGGGATAGCTGAGGCGGTGATGGCTCAAACATTCGCGGCAGGCATGACCAACTGCATCCCCTTCGAATCAACGGTACCAACTTCTCAGCAACGTCCCTCTCATTCTCCACGCGCCCGAGTGGACTGGCAGCACTGGTCGTCGGAATGGGCGGGTGCCCGAGTATACTAGAAACCGTCATCACCGACGGGCCGGATTGCAAGGTACGCAGACGATCAATTTTAGATACTTTTTCAATCTCCCACCACTCTATCCATTCCGTTCGAGGAATAACGAAACTGCGGTTGCAAACAGTGCAGGGAGTAGGTCCAGAATAACTGATATTTTCCGCTCTTCGAAGTAATGAAGGGATCTGAGGCGGAGGATGGCGCAGAAGATTTTCGAATTGTAGAAGTTCGGGGTGACTACTGCAAGACTGTAAAGCTTTTTCCATCAAGCTCTGAACGCGTGACTGGACCACAGGAGGTTCCGGAATGTCGTCTAGCCTTGCCACGGGCAGTTGGATGTGCCTTCCTGACATTTGCCAATGAGGATCTGATGGAAATAAAGGCCCTTTTACACACTGTCCATACAAATTGAGAAATCTGACCTCTGTTCGGAATTGGTAGGACAAGGTACATTTCTCGCCAGAGATTGGTTCACTTGGAACAGCTGGAGTAAAAGCAGTTTCGCGAAACATACCATGAGGAGGATATGCTCCCTGTGTTGAAGGTGGCGGCGAGTCATTCTCAGGAAATCTTGGTCTCGGTATGTTGATAGTTTGGCGTACAAATCTACTAGAGTTTTCAGCACTGCGCAGTGGTGGATCTCGAATGAAAGGCCATTTGCGTTGGAGTTCGATCTCAAGGTGTGTCGCGACTTTCTCGGTGCTATCGGATCTCGCCATCGGCATGTAAAACGGATTTGGGTGTAGTTGAAAGTCATATAACGTTCCTCCTACAAGCATATCAAGAATCTCGTAGGGGAGGTATCCCAGATTGTTTTGAGAGACATTCAAGTCCTCTAAATTTTTCAACTTTCCGATGCCAGGCGGTATCTCCCGTAATTTATTGTTTCGTAAACTCAAGAAAATTAACCTGTTCAAATTAAACAACTCTGCAGGAAGCTTAGTGAGAGAGTTCCCTGAGAGAATGATCCTCAAGGAAGGCTCGAAAGCAGCATAACCACGCGCGGCTTTAACGAAGGTTCCCAAAGGACGTATCGTGGAGTTTTGAAGGTGATCAAGTGCCAAGCGGCTACTTACGGTTAGCATGAACAGCGTGGATGTGATGATCGTTACCTACGATAGATCGATATACTCTTCTCCATCTTCAAGGCATTTCTCAATCCTCCTCTGCGCGTGAATATCCTTTGGAGGGTCAAGAGTGATTCTTGATCTGAGTGGAAATGGCATGAGAAAATTAGTGACCGGCCAAGGCTTTTTTCCTTTCTCCATGTCTAGATCGTCTATGTCCGTACCATCACTGCCCATAAAAACCCCACTATCAACCTTCTTATCGAATGTTCTTTTGTTTTTTACTGGAACTTTGCCATCTAAAGCTTCATCCTCAAAGGCAGAATCGGAGGCTAGTTGCTGATCAAACCATGGACCTCTGAATCTTTGTTTTCGTCGTTTTTGCGTGTATTTCTCTACAGAAGGGTCGTCATCGCTAGAGAAAATTGGAGGATCGCTTGAATCGGGAGGGGGAGTATCGCGAACGCGTTTTCGTGACAAGTTTGTTTTGGCAAAGGTAGAAGATGTATTGTCTCTTGTCAATTGTGGCAGAGAGAGTTCGTCGGACATTTTAAACAAGTATAAAGTGAGTACATAAGCCGCGCCTTCCTAAAGGGAATTGACAATCAGATTAGAATAACGATATCCAGAGCTTCCAAGTTGATCTGATGGGTAAACTCCTATAATATCAAATCGCGAAACGTGGACCGAGGTTGCCAAGACACACTAGCGGCCGCTTCATCTTTCTCATACGCGTTTGGCGCGTTTTCTATTTCTGACCTGCCCCGCATGATTACCTAAGATGGATATGATAAAATGGTGGGGACTTCACTTCAATGTTCACTTCATTTCTCTTGATTTCATATCCTGAGACTTATTACCTTATATTATATTCTCTTCTATTCCTCGAATATATAATATAATATAATATCGTTATTATAAAATATCCTTTTTAAGTCGAGTCAAGACAAAGCTGGAGACAGTTTATTTGGTAAGAGCTGACTACCAATCTACTTAAGTAGGTCATTCATACCTACCTATCTGAGGTGGTAAATGATCACATGGATGACATATCACATTGCTCCAAGTACAATACTCCTTGACTTCACTTCACTTATATCTATATTTGTTATTTGCCATCTCGATTTTTTGTATATACACCAGACCAGGTGAACGGCATTTACGAAAGCGTGGAAGCTATATAAATCTACTGAGTGAATCACCTTGAGAGATACCCTTTTCAAATTCGCCCTCGGATCACCACTGAAGACAGCACTTTGTCTGATTTATTAACTATTGCTACCATCGCACTGAGGTGCTACCTAAAGATAACATTCTAACACCAAATAACGAAGATAGATATGTGCACTACACACTTTTCCACCTACGTCAACTGCCATCATCGCCCTTTCCGGCGAACGAGATGCGCTCTATATACTCAAGACCACCGAAACTGTTCTGGTAAAGTCGAAGTGCGCACCAACGAAGGGTTTGTCTGTCCAGCCTGTTTCGATAAGATTATCTGGGTTCGATCCATCGGTGAATGGGAGATTATAGAAATACCAGAGGGCGACCTTCAGAAGGATGATTGGGAAGAGGTCGAGAGAGTAGGATATGACTGGCAAGAAGATAATAGAGTTAAAGATGTGAAAGATGGTGTCGAAGGAAGGAATCTCGCGGCACTCGCTACAAACCCTGTATCCGAGAAATCAACTGAGACTGGGTGTGATGAAGAAAAGTCATTTGGGCAGCATGCGCGCCTTCAAGATCGACAAACTTAATAAAGCGGTACCGAAATCTTAGAGGTACTCTCGATATTAATAAGTAAGCATCTAACGAGAAACCCGGGGTGCTGCAGTAACGGGCCAAATGTTACTCTTCAAATTACATCAGCTACCGTGGTGGCTCTCAAAATTTCATACGCAAAGTCTTATAAGATGGACCACGGTCCAAGAGGGCTTCAGGTTTCCAGGAAGAATCATTCGGGGACCTAAAATTTGTTGAGGCACATAATGCGATATGCTACAGACGAGAATATCACAAAATTTGCGTTGTTGACGCTTCCCACCCGAATCATTCACCAAGAGTGAATTTTAATTATCAGCCGATACATTCTAAATCACGCTTAGCAACAAACTCCAGCTTTGTTACCCTATAAACGATCCGTGTCTATGAAACTTCAATATCAAGCTTGAACAGCTTCGCCAGCATCAGTTTTCTCGGGCAATCACAACAACGATATCACAAGAATTGTGAGAAACATGTAATAGGGAACCCTAAATCACCATGAAACCTACAAGATACTGACTACTTTAATAGTACAACAAACTCAAACAGCCACCTTGGTTCAAAGAGCAAAATGTGCATCTATCTCTGGCAAATGTACATCATGAAGTCTCTTAATATATGGACGAAGGAGTTAAGATCAAGATGTATACTTTCGAGGCTGTTCCCCTGGATCACCTGCGAGAAACCTATTCCCAGTTGGGAAAACATCGTTATAACCCTAGTTGATGAGCCTGATACGCTTGCATCCCAATGCCCATCTCCTGGAGCCAAGATTGGTCATCCGGTACGTCCTTGCAAATCTTTCAATCAAAACCCGATTTCTAATACATAATTTTCAGTTACCCAACCATGAAATGGCCTGCGATCGATCCGAGCTGTATTTCCACCTCCTCGTTTTGGAGCCTTGGGGTTGGGTAGAGTGTCGTCGTGAACTCCAAGATATAACTGGACATTTCGAGTTCCCCTTGAACCGTTTTGGGGGTTGTCATGACCAGGACGAAGTTTCATCCAAGAACATGAAGTATTTTAGCCGTACTGCTTTGTCTTCAGACGAAAATAGGCGGTGTTAGGAACCAATATGGCAGGTACGACTAGAGCTCTAGGTGGGCCTATATAACCTCAAGATCGTACATAATAAATAATCAACCTCTCTACACCCTACATCAAGAATACCCCCTCAGCGGAGGATTGAGCGTTTTCGATCAAAAGCGTCAAGAGGATTTTCCGTTCCTGATACCGCCCTTACGCTTCTTATCATTGGGCATTGGAATTAGGGGTTCCAGTTTTACGGGTTTTGGTTTCAGGAGTTGACGCGTGGATTCACAATACTCAGATAGCGTTGATTTTCAAGCATGGTATTACGCAGATCAAGGAATGCAATCTCTTTCAGCACTAATCGCTATCCAAGCCGCTCTATTAACATCTGTTGATTTTACATCATGAAACGTGATCTATATGTCATCCGATAAGGAAACTTATATTTCATTTCCTTCGGACAATCCACTCTTGAAATCATATATCTTCCAGCAATACATGACCTCTTGTTTATCCCATTTGAGCGAAATCCGTTCCTCTAACCCTTGAAATACATGAAAGATTCTAAACAACTATATTACACTTCATACAATTCACTTCACACAACCGTACGCAACGCCCCTCACACAACCAACCACCCCACAACCCCGACCACCAATGCCACGATCCCCATCCCCATCCCATCTCTCTCGCTCCCAAAAACGGACAACCGAGAATGAGCACCCCCGTTAAAAACCGGTAGTGCGGTTTCCGTCCCGGTTCCCGTGCCGGGTCCCTGGATCGTGAGATTTCCATATGCGGAAGTTGGGGTGCTGGAGATGGTGCTGGAGATGGTGGGAGAGATGGTGCTGGAAAGTGTCGTGACGATTACCGGGGGTATTACTTGTGCTGTGGATACTGATGTGGATGGTGTAGATGCTGGGGTGGTTATGGATGTTATGGATGCCAGGCTTGGTGTGCTTGTGATTTCGGAGAGTGTGGTTTCTGTGGGTGTAGTTTCTGGAGGTATACCAATCGCGGAAGAAAATTGAGGGATCGAGTTTGAAGAGGAAAACGAGGAGACTTGGGAGAAGACCTGAGGTATAGCAGTTGCAGTGGGAGAAACCCCGATAAGAGAGATTGTTGAGGTGATGAGAGTGGAGGATGAGGGTAGGGTTATTGGGATCAGGGATTCGGAGGGGGCGAGATTGGAGGATGAGGGTAGGGTTATTGGGATGAGGGATTCGGAGGGGGCGAGATTGGTATTGGTGTTTAATATGGTGGTTTTTTCGACTGTTGATGTGGATGTGGATGTGGATATGGATATGGACGTTTTGGTCTGGACATTGATTAGTTGGTTCTAACTTAGTGTATGATAATGCGGAAGCCGGGAAGGTAGAATAAACATGTTGAAAGGGTAGGAAATGTGGGTAAAAATAACATTAACATACATCTTGGGTATGAGTTTCCTTACTCGATGAGATGTAAATGACAATGGTAGAAGTCACCAGAGTACAGTCAGTTTGTGTGGACGTATGCTTAGATTTGGATTTCGATTCGTGGCCATATTCGTAACCAGAGTCATAACCGCTACTTTCCTTATACCCAGATCCATTGTCTGATGAATCTTTGCTCCCTTTTGGGTCGTATCCAGAAGACGAAGATTTTGAGCCAGAGTTATTTTTCGAACTAGAACTATACGATGATGATTTCGAGCCAGAACTATTATCGTTTGAACCAATACAATCCTTGGAGCCAGAGCTGTCTTTTGGACTATAGTTGTGTGATGAAGATTTAGAGCTGGACGTGCTATTGGACGAAGAAGAACCTTTGGAACCCAAGGGTATAGGATTGCACGAGCCAGAAGTGTCTGTAAATGACTTGTCTAAACGGAAATCCGAAGAAGTAGAATTTCCCATCGACTTCGATACACTTGATCTTTTCGTCTTTGCATGAGACAGTCCTGTAGCACCCACATGAACATATTTTGTTTCGGTGGCCAAGGTGCTGCAAGCGGATAAACCAGTGCCTTGAGCCGCTGGTTCCGAAGTCTCTTTGGTCTCTGCCTTTCTTGTCTTCGTTTCTGTGGAGTTGTATTTGTTGTTCCCGCCTTCCTTACCACCATTTGAGGGGTTGGAAGTGCTACTCTTAGATTCCGAACCTTTTGGGCTATCACTGTTTGCATCACCACTCCCGTAGCTAACATTCCCAACGTAGAGGTCGGCTCTTTTGCGGAGTTCGCTACCCGGTTGAGAAGATTGCAGACCATCTATAATGAAAGTGCTCGACACTGTTACAAAATCCTTCGAATCGACCATGAGTATTGAAAAAGATGACTCGCTGGTGTCCAAACTTTTGTGTGGAACCCATTGGTAAATGCCATAGTTTGGAATCTGTGCTAAAGGTCTGATTAGCGCCTAGACTATTTGTACCTGTCATGTATTCGTAAACGTACTCCCAATAGTAGATATAGAAGCATTAATATCCTGCACTCCTGCTGGAACAAGATATAAAGATACAGGACCGGCAATTGAATCAACGGACCAGGTTATTCTATTTGGAAGGCCCGTAGAAAGATGGCTCATTGATTGAGGGAGTAAGAACTCGGCATTTGTAAAGGTTAAAGCAAGAAGCGTGGTGGAAAGAATTGTAAACCGCATGATGATTAAAATAATTTCTATTATAAAACTCTAGGACTACACATCCTCTTGCATAATAAGATAATAGGTTTGATAAAAGGTATTAAAGAACGAATATAATTTCCACCGGCATTAAAAAAAGTCACCAGCAACCAATTTCTTTTAACAGCACAGCTGAAAAAATGCAAGTGACTACACAAGGGAAGGGCAGAGAAAAATTGGGAAAAATTGTAATTGTATATATTTTGATTCGAATATAGGTGTAGTATCGGCGGCAGGACGTTCGAAACTCATCGACATCCAGGACTCCTCAACATCAGGCATATGATACTAGCCATTATTGGAGGATTACAACTTTGGAATATGAATGGTACGAAATTCCAGGGGTCTCGAACATTCCAAACGCGGGGCCGTTTGACAGGTCTATCTATTTAACGAAAAATTATGTAAATTTCGAAAATGTCTATTGAAGTTGAAGTGCTTTCATTCCACGATATACGAGAGTCTTGAACTCACAATCATTCAAGCAGCATCAGCACAATTAGTAATTAGACCAGCAAAAGGCCAGATTAGGGTTCCCAAGTCGTTGTTGGCATTGTTCGGACGAAGTATAACAATTGGTCTCGTCAGACTCGAGCTGTAGTGTGTATACACACAAAACATGACCGGAACGGCATGAAGATTCGGCAAAGGGGCAAAGATAGATGGGCTACATCAAGAACCGATAATAATTCTTGGTCACTATTGGATCAAAAGGAATCAATGAAGGGATGATATTAAATTATGCGCCTGTGCCCCTTGCCAGGGTGTATATCCCAACCTTGTCTCACTTCACATCTGAAACTCAAAAGAAAAAATCCAAAACTGATAAACCAGGGTTCTGCGCATCATCTGGAGATCCACGAACTTGATTTGAACTTTGATTTTTTTGATGAAGAAATGGCACTTTGATAGAAAGAACTTGATCAATGCCGGAACTCCAGATGGATGCTAGAGGCGAATGCTTCAATCCTGGGAATTTGCCAATTCTTCTGATGAATACGGGATGTAATTCGTACATGCTCATATTTTCAATCTTGTAGGGGTGCTATTACAGACCGTAGTCACCGTTATACTTCTAAGCGATTGATGAAACCAAAAAAAAACGAACATCCCGGCTACGGGTAGATCAAGACATAATCCCATGTTCTCGATTAAAATCTGTTGCATTGAACATGATACTACGGTTTTGCTCAGAGATGCGCTGAATAGCTATCTGAAAAAGACTTTTGACTCGTCTGGGTATGGGAATGTCAAACGCGTAGACACAACTTTCTACTTTGTCGAATACCATGGAGATATCTCGTACATCGAAGTTGCCGATGGATTCACAGCATACATTAACAATACATTAACCCGCAGAGTCAAGTGTGATATCATGTGCCGGAAGCGCTTGAAATGAGCAGTAGCTTGAGCCCAATTATCTGTCTTTCAAACAGGTTGCCGGTAAAAACTTTCCGATCTAGCACTGGCCGATCACTTCCATTCTCTGCTTGAGATATGAGTAAATAAAATTCAACGTCGACCTTGTCCCGCCCAGAATTTATTCACAGTTATGTGTCAGGCGCCAGTCATCCGTTTGACAGCTACCGAGCCCTCCCCCGTGGTTAGGGGTGTCAAGTCCAAAAAGTGACAACTGCCTATCCATGGAAACAGTAAAACTCTTGATTTACGTACTATCGTAGTAATATAGCGATCGGTATAGATTATATAATAAACCTTGATATATTCATGTGAAACTTTAAGCTCTCATGATATACCTACCTACCTTACGATTAGAACCTGAAGAGAAGAGCTCAGGTTTGTGTAAGGTTAGCCGTGACCTCGGTCGGGATTTGCCGACGCTATAATTCAGGCCTGTTTAGGCCTTGATTCTTCACAACCTCCAACCTCCTACCACCGGTATATCATGAAAACATTTCGCATCGATGTCCAATATAGACTTCAACATGTCTTATGGATATCATACCAAGTTATCAGAAGGAAGCTTCGTGTGATCTCAAAATGAGGACCTGATTACCCTTACGATACTGATGAAGGTGCCCTACCCTGATCGCAACTGCTGCATGAGACTCAGTCATGATGTAGTCTCGTGAACCTTGTTTCTCCATCCTTCTTATCAACAGAGAGTCAATGTGAATTGGAAGTTCAGATACCTATATATTCCTTCAATTATCTATATCCTTTAGATTCATACCCTCTCCTTCAATAATTCCAGTAAGTCTTGTACATTCAGTCCTCAATATGTCCTCAGAAAATACACCACTGCTCTCCTCAAGCCCCACCCTTTCCCTATTACCGTCCCTCCACAAATTTCGTCTCGCGATCGGTATAAATGTCCCTATCACCTCGCCCAGCACTTCTCCACCTTCCGACTTCGAAGCTCTACGCAGAAATGCCTGCGGAATCTACAAGTCCGTTCTTACTCAACAACGCAAGTTTTCTCTCCAATATCACTTTATCGAGAGTGTCTACTATTCCTCTCTTCTCTCCCAACTCGTCATCGGTGGGATCCTCGCTTCATTTGGAAAATTATCCCAAACGCATCCGCAGACGGTCACTACATTGGGTGTTGTGAATAGTTGTTTGGCAGGAGTTCTAGGAATACTGAAGAGTCAAGGATTGCCCGATAGATTACGGAAGGATGAGTTTGAGATGCGGAAAGTACAAGATTTTATCGAGGAATGTGATACTAGGTTGGCTGTCGGATGGGGAGAAATCAGCGAGGCAGATGTGGATGGTATGATCAAGGAAGTTTTTGATCGATATGATGTTGCGAGGGACACCACCGAGATGAATAGACCAGATAGTTATACACACCAGGTTGATGGGGATGAGGATGGGAATGGAAGTACAAATAATGAACGGGCTGGAATGGATGCCCCGGCAGTAAATACGAGAAATTTGATCGGAGGCAGACAGAGTAAGATTTCGGTTGGTGGGAATGGGAAAGCTTTGCAGATATATTGATGGACTTCTTGCTGTTGTCACCACACACTCATTACCTTTCTTTCGTCTCTGAACCTACTTAGACAGACTAGCTAAATACCCAGTAAAACGATTAATTCATCAGAAGCCCACGATGACATTTGGCTACCTATTTGGCTATCTGGAGGTGATTACATTCTTTACCACCTCCCCCGATTGTGTTACACTTCCATCTGTACATCAGCTTGTATCTGATAAGTAACTAGCTCCACATCTATAAGATGTGGAATGTTACTTTCGGAATTGTAGTGCCAGGTCAACAAATAACGTGGGTTTCATCTACCGATATATTTCATAACTCCCGAGATGAATTCAAACGAAAAAGAATGTTCCATTTCACCCCTCTTCATTTTGAGAGTTCTCGAATCGGATGAATCGGATGAATCGGATGATCGGATGGATGCTTGCGGGTTTCTTTGAAGAAAGAAGCAATTTTCGGTACGCTATTTATAGACGGTATTTTTCAATCAACCTCGAGGGATTCCCTAGAGGTGCAACTGCTACCTATTTAAAAGTCGTTTTTACGTTCCATTCGAGCTCCACTCTTCTCCATCCCAAGGGATCTTGGGACGACCGTTGGCTTGATGATATAGGATGGTCCTATATTAACATCAACATAATATTATATTTCTATAGAGCTTCCAGCGCACTGGAGAACATAACACCAATTTTCTCGGCAAGCTATTTCCATCAATAATGTTGGGGTGCCTCTGAATATTGAGCACCTGTACCTGTATGTGACCGATGGTTTAAGAATGAAAGAGGCAGTACCTACCGGTACTGTTGTAGGATTGCCTCATCTTCTTGCGGCTGAATTTCCACGTGGTGCTGGGATAATAAACATACGATACCGGCTGGTACCTATGCTTGACCTTATTACAGTACCTTAACATGCAGTGCAGTGGGGCGCCCGCAAGACCCTGGAGCGAAACGAAAAGTCCGGGGACTGATTGTAAAGAGAAACTACTAGGTACCTAGAGTATGTACTAGGTAGGGTAGGGTAGTCGAAAGATATAACATCTAACGATATTTCTTTCGTGCATTCGTTTAAACGATACGATGAAGGGGTTGTGTTGTGTTACTGTATTAGATCAACCAGTAAAAGATGGGACTTGCAGATCGCGGATGCGTTGTTCAATGATCTTGTGTCACGGTCCAGTATGAATGAATGCTGAGATCCTTCAAGCTTACGAGCGTTTTATCGGCATGATTAGATACTAATAATATGCAGGATAATCCCGTGTATACCTAGATAGTACCTACTAGGTAGATCGTTACCGTACCGGTCCCGCTTCCACTGTCACTCATGGTACCTTACCATACATATGTTTACCCCCTTGGAGAAATACAAACATGATAGGAGTGCTTGCTCTCTATTGACTTTAGCTTTAGCAGCTAAATGTTGTTGTGAATCGATAGAATCTTTCTAGAGTAGTGAAAACAACTGCTTATTCTTTGTACGCGTATAACAAGTTCAAGTTCATGAAAACAATTCCATGGCTACTCATATCCACACCTTCCTTTCAGGAACATCAAATCGATGATTCAAATCCATGCATGCAAGTCATGTCACGTCACATGAAGATGGAGCTCGGAGTCTTCTCAGCCTTATTAGCTTATTAGCTCTTCTTATTCTCACACCCCACACCAAACAACATCCCTACCAGATATCTAGCTAGTCATACCTTTAGAATACCTTAGGAAATCTCATGCCCATGGACAAATATCATTAACATTAATATTAATATCTAGAATTCCCATACTCATACTTTAAATATTTACTACTCTAAGAAGAGCACATATTACTATTGACATTCTCATCCACCATGACATGAGTACTTATTATGAGAAACCTGTGTCGTCTTTGTGAACAATCCTTCCAACAATGAGTTATTCGACAAGTCTCCAGTTTGCTCCTGAAGATCATCATCATCATCAATACGAATCAGGAAATGCATATCTGGGAGGTTATGGAAAATTGGAAGACACAACAGAAGATGTAATTCCAAAACCATCTTCACTTCCATGTCGTCGGGTCTTTCGGAGGTAGGGCTTCACGATTTGCGGTTTTTTTTTTTCATGTTACAGATTGCTAAGAACATAATTCAAAGACCTCGGGCTGGCCGAGCGTGCGGGGTAAGTGCCGTGAACAATACATCCTCCAGGTTGTAGTTGATACTGATGATATCCTTATCAATAGATGTGCCATTCAAGAAGAGTATGATATCTCGCATTGAAGATGTTTCAATTTATATCATTAACACAGACCAGGTGCGATGCGATGCAGGATCTCACGGAATTCCATGTACGAACTGCGAGGCATTCTTTTTGGACTGCAGTATACCCCCACGAAAGAAGAACTCGAGTAGGGAAGGGAATTCTGTCGGCGGAAGGAGAAAGTCAGCTATTTCAATGTTAGTATTAAGCTCAAGCTCCTTTTCGAAGCAAGTACTCTACTCCAGACTTTTGTATTCTTACACAAATACAGACTCAAGCAGCGCGGTCATTCCAACGAGAACGGCGGCGACGATGAGAAGAAAGATGGCGATGATGAACTTCAACCAGTTGCATCAAACCCCCGCGATTTTGCTTCTCTGATTCTTCAAGCTCACCAGCATATTAAGCAACAGCCGGACAGTACCAAGCAATACGTCAAATTAATAAACCCACCAGTTTCATCCTCGACAATTGAGAATCCCGGAAAAGTGGCATACTTACAGGAAAAATCATCATTGGCGTTACTCATGAAAGATTACTATGGATCAACGGACGCTGTACACTATCCCTTACCACAGGATGCTGCCAATCAACAAATGGCTACGAAAATGAATACAGAAGAGATGGATATTCTTAAAAAACGAGGCGCACTGCAACTTCCACCTAGAGATTTATGTGAGGAATTGATTGATGCATATTTCAAGTGGGTGGCTCCAGTCATTCCAATCATCAATAAGTCATGGTTCATGCAACGTTGGCACGACCTTGACAATCAGCCCCCCTTACTTTTAATGCAAGCAGTCTTGTTGGCTGGATCCAGAGTTTGCACCACATCTATGCTGCTAGATGAAAATGGTTCTCCAATTCCCGCCGCTACGATATTTTATAAAAGAGCAAAAGCCCTCTATGACGCAGATTATGAGGAAGATCGGGTTGTTATAGTCCAAGCACTTACTCTGTTAGGATGGGTACGTTGTAGTATTCACGTCATCAAGGAGAATACTAACAGTTCGAAAATAGTACTGGGAGGAGCCAGGGGTGGTTACAAAAAATGTTTTTTATTGGAATGGGTTAGCGACCACTATTGCACAAGGCTTTGGAATGCATCGAAATCCTAGTGGCTCTCGTCTTAGTCCGGCCGATAAAAGACTTTGGAAAAGAATATGGTGGACCTTGTACATCAGGGACCGGTCAGTAGCAGTTGCACTTGGACGACCAGCACACATCAACTTGGAGGATTCTGATGTAGAAATGATCCGAGAAGAAGATTTTGTCGATGATCACACTGAACCTGAGGATGAACTCCGAGTGCAATTCTTTCTTCAGTACGTGAAAATATGCGAGATACTGGACGACATACTATTCCAGCATTACTCTTTACAACCCAAGCGGCAGGGCAATAACTCTCTCATCCTCCAACAGTGTGAGCAAGCTTTGAACGAATGGCTTCAGGACTGCCCGAGACAGATTCGATGGAATTCTTCAAACAACAATAACTTCTGGTCCGCTTATCTGTCCTCAATCTATCATACTACAAGGTGTCTTTTGTACCGCGCCTACTTGCCCTCAGTTAAATCATCCTCGGGGCTTCACGAGAAACTCGATATTTCTCAACACGCGGCTTTTCAATCTGCAAGCGCGATCACATCAATCGTAGAGAATATGATTGCACGCAATGAACTGCGGCATTGTCCTCCGTTTTTGTAAGGGCAAAACACATGTGCAGCCAAGTCCCCATATGTTCGCTAACCATATTTAGAATATATTCTATACTGTCGGCCTTGATCATTCACGTCTATGAGCTACAGATCGATTCACCATTAACGAACAAAGCTGCGCGTAAAAGGGTTTCCATTTGCATGTCTGCTTTGGAGAAACTCTCTGATGTATGGCTAGTCGCTAAAATGGTTCAAGGTCTTTTCGGGACCATTTTGAAGGCGGCAGGATTTGAAAACTATACTCTCGAGGGCACCAAAAGCTTCAAGCAAATTGGCAAACATAAAGTACCGGTGTTTAGCTTCGTCGAAGAGCCTTTTTCGACATCTCGATCAGGTATGGAATCCAAGGAAGACAGCCTTCCACTGACGCATTCCTTGCTCGCACATCAAAAAGCAACTCTGAGTTTCGTATCAGGGACAGGTACGGGTGCTTTTAATCAAGTTCAAAAATCAGCCAGTAATAACAGCGGTATCTCCTCTGCAAGTATACCCTCGGCGCCATCAATGCATCACAGAGGTGACTTTTCCAACTCTGCTGATCTCTGGGCTTCTGCTGCAGTACAGACTCCATTTCCGGAAACGATTCAATACCCAGACGATACTTTTCCTGGGAACAACTACATGCCTCCAGAGCAGATGGCCACTTGGATGCAACCAGATTTCCAAAGCATGATTCCTACGACACTAAATGTCACTGATTGGTGAGTCTGGATTCCCTAACAACCAATGAGCAAGTACTGATGCATAGACAGGTTCGATTACTTTGGCATGCGATAAAGTTCTTCTTCGGTATAATGCCTCATATAATTTACACTGCCCTGTAACTTTAGTATTATTGTCTGGATTTTCCTTCTAGGGAGTTGCGCTAGATTATGTTATGGCTAGGAGTATCATAGGGAAGGTGTTTGGTTATCAAAATCTTACGGGAACACAATTTGGGTTAGCGGCCAATCATGCGGCCAAGAATATATGAGGCTTATGCAGGGATAACCGAAAAGGCAAATAGTTGCGATTGGCTGGATAAACACATGCTGCAAGATCATGCTCAATGAACGTTTATCCATATTAAGGGCGCTTTCAAGCGGGGCCATTCTGTCGGAATTTGCAGTAGAGCAACAACGGCAAGCCTCGTCTGGCTTTTCTAGAAGTTGCGGTCATGTATCTGGCCAGTTTTGGTACCAATCATGAGCCACCAAGTCACGTTCATCTTTCTTTTAAGACAGTATCAATGGATGCACTATCATTGCAGACGTATATCTGACTATTAACGGCTACAAGGGATGCAATCCTATTGGAAGGCCGTCAACGTTTGACAGCGGATGAACGACGGTGATTTCGGTATGCTTGGATAAGTCGGAAAGACTTTAAAGACCATGGTACAATGACAGAGCACCGGTTTTGATGACCTTAATCCATAAGACATAGATGAAAGAGGAGTGAGTACTGGGTACTGGGTTGAGTGTCGAGCATTCAGAGTTACAAATGATCAGATGTAAACTATCTTGAGAGGGGAATACGGAGTAGAAGCATGGGAAAAGTCTTCAGAACCCCATGATCTGGAATCATAGGTTTATATTACACAACTTATCAGAATTTACGGCATACCTCGGTTGGTTGGGCTGTTGTGTAAAATAAAGGATACTGGTGTCCGGATCATCCACCGACGGCATATTTCCAGCCCTACCAGTTAAGTATATCAACTCCTGTGCTGTGGGGAATCTTATATTGTGGGGAAAGCCGCCTGGGAGATGCTGCACTTCATTTAAACCAATCACAATAGACTTGATGACTGTGGCTCTGTACCATCTGATATTCTATGTTGTTTTTTTATTTTTTGGGTTTCTTACATGACTGGAAACACCTCGGCATGACATAGATGTTTGATGCTGTGCTCACATGAATGTACAGAGTCAAATGCGTATCGTTCTTTTGTTCTGGAAATATCTTGGTGGGGATGCGATTGGCCAAGGGATCCCGTTTCAGAAAACCATCCCGTTTCGGAAGACCCATCTGGTTTCGGAAGACAAGCCAGTTTCAGAAAACCATGGCTCCACTTATTCTCCAGACTCAGACCTCGAAATTGGATCATAGCTTAGAACAGACAAAAACCCACCAGAATCCATCTTTTTGAGCATAATGAGGAAAATCATTATATGAAGGGATGATCAATGATCCCGATTTGAAGATCTACATGCAAGTCTTACCTTGTGGCGGCAGCCATTATGTGAAAATATGGGGTACCCTTGTTATAGTAACATTGACTGATGTAAGAAAAACGTTCTGATTTCTTGCCCTCCTGAGTAACCTTGATTTTGATTCTGTTTATGCTCTTCTGCAGCTTATGCTGTGTATCTCTGAAGGGAGGTGGAAAGGGAGACAACACCGTGAACCACCGAGGTATTTTCGTGTGTTACGGAGGGGATCATGACGGGATCTCATTTGAAAGCTCAGATGATGATGATCGGGAAAAGGGTAGGATTCTTGCATTGAGCTGGAAAGGGATGCGAAATCAAAAATTGGATGGACATGCCTTCTATTGGTGGCATGGTGAGGCTTTCGTGAAGTGCAGGAACGGTGACACAACTTTCGGCACTGCAATCTCCAAGAACACCTCGGAGTCACATCATGAATGTAACTTCTTGCAAGCCCTGGAGCATCGGTCTTAATTAGAAGTCGTCTAAAAAATATCGACCGTGAGAAAAAGAAATGTGGTGGAGTATTCGGTACCCACTCTGCACACGGGACGGGAGCCTTTGAGAAAATCGAGGTTACGGCGGGCAGTCCCGCTTTTGATCCCCCTTCATCTATTGTAAACCAATACCTCGGGAATATCTTTCCCTCAAGTGGTGCATTTTATTGAACTGTTGTTGCAAGGATGAATGGTTGAGGTGATCGTCAACGTGATGCAGAATCATGGCGAAACGAATAAGAAACAAGTGCGGGTGGCCCACTATAGCTGGTACTCGATACACCTCTCGCGCGATTGGGTTAAAGCGTGACCTTTCCTCAAACCCCAGAGTAGTGGGCCTCCCGTAACTATATATCATCCATCATCATCCTCCGTTTCTCAATATCATCTTCTCTCCATCTCATCTCATCCCATCTCGTCTTTCATTCCTCATCGTCTCTTCTTCTTCTTCTTCTTCCAATATCAACAAACCAATATAATTACACGCCCTTGACTGACCACTCACAATGCATTCGAGTATATCTCTCCTCACGCTGGTCGCCCTCCTCCCCATCACCCTCACGGTCGCGGCCCCCGCCCCCAATCCTCTCCCCTACTCCGGCCTCTCCTCCTTCCCGGATTTCTTGGAAGCCGAAAACTCCACCCTCGAAGCTCGACAATCCTGCTCGGCCGTCCGCATCATCACCGCGCGCGCCTCGACCGAAGCGCCCGGTGAAGGCGTCATCGGGGCTCTCGCCGCCGCCATCCAAGCCGGCACCTCGCAAACCGTCACCCGTACCGCCGTCGTCTATCCCGCGTTGCTGGAACCGTACCCCCCGAGTGTGGCGAGTGGAGTCGCAGCCATGACGAAGGATTTGACGGCCGCGGTGAATGCCTGTCCGGATCAGAAGATTGTGCTGTTGGGTTATTCGCAGGGTGGTATGTCTTCTCTTTTTTCTTCTCCTTTTGGTGCTTGGTTTTGTGGGAGCATTAATGAGGGGGCTATTTTTCTCGTGCCATACCACCTGTGACGTATCTCATGTCTTGGGAACATTCAAATGCCTTTCTATATTGGGATGGAAAACTTTTTAGATCGATGATGATACTAATTCGTGCTGTGCTTTATAGCTGAATGTGTCGGTGATGTGCTTGGTGGTGGTGGTGGTGGATTGCTGGGAACTCAAACTCCTCCTGTTGACCCGAGCATCGGTGCGCATGTTGTAGCTGCTATCATGGTATGTAAACTCTCTCTTTTCCTCTTTCCCCTTTCCCCTCTCCCTTTTCCTTCCCCCCACCTCTCAACACACCATAACCCCCCCCCCCCCCCCAAAAATCCCCAAAATCCTCGCTAACCCCCCCTTCCCCAACCAGATGGGCGACCCCCGGTACCTGGTCAGCCAAACGGCCTTCCACGTGGGCACGTGTTTCCAAAACGGGCTCTTCCCGCGCGGCGCCGACCAGTCCCTCGCCAACTACAACAACATCCTGAAATCGTACTGCGATTTCGGCGATCCGTTTTGTTGCTCCGGCGTTAATGTCGTCGCGCATTTGGATTATGTCACTTTGTATAATGGGAACGCGTTGCAGTTTGTTTTGGGGAAGATTGGGAATTGATTGATGGGGGGATGGATGGGGAGATGGGGGATGAGCGGGGGATGGGGGATAGTTCTGCTGGATGGATGGATGGATGCATGCCTCCGCTGCGGGGACTGGTTCCTTGAGGGGGGTAGGGAGGGAGGGGGGAAAGGATGATATCTTCTCGACGCTCATTTTCCTTGACGGAGATTTCTGGACGGATATTTATTTATTTATCTATTCCTCTTCTTTACGTCTTAATTTTTCTGTGGATAGTTGTTCTAGGAATAGGAGTAGAGATTTTGGATAAAGGTCTTGGGTTGCGGAGCGGGCATTCAACATGTCCACCCATCCTATCCCATCTATATCACTAGATACCTACCTTAGCTACATTCTGCTTCTATTGGAAATCCTTTTTTTTTTACTTTTATTTCTCGTGTGTGTTTTTTTGTTTGTGCATATCATGCATATCATGTGAGGGGATTGTCTATACGGTGACTATTGTGATTGTGATTTTGAGTTTGATTTTCATGTATCGATAGAATCTACACATAGATCAATTGATACGTTGGCGTTGGAGGAAACTTCAGCACTCCAGTTGTAACCAAATCCGCATACCTACCTACCTACCTATGGTTTCACGTCCACGTTCACATTCAAAGACTGACTGACTGACTGACGTCATTGCATTGCATTCGTTCACCAATCTCTCCATTGATGAAACCGAAACGTGCCCACGAAGGAAGTAATTGAAGGAAAATCAATATGCAAAAATGCAAAACTGGGTGATGAAACACCATCAAAACCCCATCAAAACCAGAACCAGAACCTTAACCAGAACCTAAAGCTAAACTTAAAGCTAAACCTAAACCTTAACCTAAACCTTAACCTAAACCTTAACCTAAACCTTAAACAGGTTACAAAACCATCAATATAATCCTCCCCGTAAAAATTCTTTGAGGGAGAGTTGAGGGAGAGATGAAATAAGTATAGATAAAGCATTGGTAGAGCATAGGTAGGTAGGTAGATTCTGATGATAATAATAATAAATATCATAATAATACATATAAAAATCCCACCCAGCCAAACCAAACCCCTCAAAACCCCAATCCCCCCAATCCCAAAAATCTAAAAATCTGAAAGTCCCTAAAAAAGCCATCCGAACCCCATCTCGAAACTCTAAAACAAAACCCTCCTCCCAAATCCCCTCCCCTCCCCGCAATCCCCTCCCAAATCTAATCCCATAAAAGTTCGAGTTTGAGCATGAACTACAACAGCCCAGAGATTGTGATGTGATGTATATGATGTGATGTGATAAATATAATAAACAGGGCTTCAGGATTTGAGATGTCGATGTTGATGTTGAGTTTTGGATATCTATCTTCATTCATTCATTCACAAACAAGATCATGATTACGATCGAGATCGTCTTGATTATTATGTTGTCTTGAGGAAATAGAAATATCTATTGTGAGAATTGATATTGATAGATTAGTTCGTACAACTAACGCGCGAAAGAATTTGAATTTGAATTTTATTTTTCTAGGGAGGAAAGAAGAGGAAAGGTAGGTAGGTAGGTAGGTAGGTAGGTAGGTAGGTAGGTAGGTAGGTAGGTAGGTAGGTAGGTAGGTAGGTGTGCAGTTGTGCACCGGTGTTACAGCGAGTAGGTGTGGTTGGTTATACCTATAAAGTAAGGTAGGCAAGGTAGATAGTATAGTAAATCTTGGCTTTAGACAGACATAGGTTGGGGTATATGGTATATTTAGGAACCTTAAGACCAGTAGGTGGTGTGTGTATCGAGTTGAAGGAGAAGAGAGGAGTAAGGATTCAAGGAAAGGAAAGGAGGGGAGAGAAAGGGGAACGATTTAGGATTGAAAGATTTCCATCTGTCAGTTGTTATTGTGGACAGTGAAGAATAAACAAACGAGCAGAAGCCAAGAGGGATCTTGGAAGAAAGAAGAGAAGAGAACCCTTGACCAAGGTCACGTACCCGGCTTCAAATGCATCAATTGCAACTTGCGATCTCAAATCTCTCGAGCTCTCCAGCTCTCATAATTCACGATTCACGAAGTAAGGTAGGTAAGGTAAGGTAAGTAAGAGCCAGAAACTACCTACACAGTGAATAAATATCACGATCCATCTCCCTCTCCCTCTCCCTCTCTACAAGAATATCATCTCCTTCAACCACAACCTACAACAAATACAACACTGATGAGCATTGAATATCAACGAGAAGAGAACATGCACGCAAAAGATTGATTAATTAGGTAAACTTCCAGAGCAAAGATGACTCTGTAGATTTCCTCGGTGTCCATGTTCCTGCTTCATGGGTTATTGTAAGGGGGTGTACGATATCTCATCTCATTCAATGTAATGAAAGAAAGAAAGAAGATCAGTCTCCCGTTCCCGACTCCTTCATGTAATATCATTCATGATGACCACCAGGCCCAGGCCACAGAGCCACGCTTTAGGAACAACCTTAAGAAACACGCATCAAGCGACCCAAGACAGCGATAGCCAGCCAGAGCCATCCAGACAGCAAGAGCTTAACCGGTATCCCCTTTCATTCTTCCAACTCTATTTAAAAACCAGGAAGATTTTTGATTTTTGATTCACGAGATGTGAACCCATCCACAGCCACGAAAAAGCTCGTGGACCATCTGTAGTGACTGGTGACCCCAGAAGTCTGGTTCAAGAGAGAATGCAACAGGCGCACCCACCATATCCGAACTTTCGACGCTCGTTCCGTACAACTTTCAATCTCATTCCCAGAAGTGAATGATGATATATATAACCGACCTCTTCAGCATATACACACAAATGCATGCATCATCTACAGCGCGATGCTGCCCAAGCCTGTCAATATACACGACCGAGGGACCTTTCACGGAGGGGAATCGTGTGATAACCAACCATGTTGGAGCCAATCGGGTTCGTTTTCGTTTTCGTTTCCTTTTTTCAAGCGAATGAATCACCGACGAAAGGGATGAAAATGCATAGACATAGATTGATTCCCCACTCCTTGACATGTGGTCTCTTTCTTGTGAATGACAGGTTCGATAGACGGGGCAGACCTTGTCGGGGGAGTAATGGCCGGGTTTCCCGCAAACATTTGAGTACACACACATCTTTACTATGAACAAAAGATTGAACAGAACTGAATAACAAATTCCGACTCTTCCACACAACTACTAAGCAGCGTGCAATCATCAGTACTTACATGTGCATGCCTTTCACATACTAGATATCTAATAGAACATTTTTCAAACCACCAGAAAAAAGATATTGATACAAGATTGATTATTGATTGCTCTCTCCTTTCTCCCTCCTTGAGGAATACAATTCGAGACAATCTTTTTAAGGTTATGAAGAACTGAAGGAATCTCAACTTCTAGGATGCGCCCGAAGTGCCCTCACAGAAGCATTTGTCCTCGCAACATATGTTTCACCAGTCTTTTTGAAATGGTCATGAACTATCGCATACGGCCAATCCAATCGTATGAGTCCTTCTCAACACGCTCCGAAATAACGACCTCAATGAACTCCATTCATCAAAGTCTCACTCTGCACACCATTCTCCCCCTCACCTCCGTCACTCAAAACCCAATCCCTAACTCCACCCTTCCAATCACTAACCCTTCCATCTCCTACTTTAACACTAACAACCCTAACTTCTTCTCCCTCTACAAAAACTCTCCCTCCATCTCCCTCTCCAGCCCTCAGTCCCTCTTCCCCGAGAAAAACACAATTCTCCAGATGCTTTTCCCTCAACCATTTCTCTTCATCTCCTCCCCTTTCCACCACTCTCGCTTCCCCATTAATAGTTGCACTGATACTACTTATTGCACTCGTATTCAATCCTATCAGCATCTCCGCCAAACTACTTCTTCCACCCGCATTCCGCGGAGGACTGGAAGCACGGTTTGTGGTAGGTGGACGATGCGATACCCAATCGTGGACTAGTAATGAGACGTGTGGGTTTTCGAGAAGGTTCTGGGTTTTCTTCGAGGATGGATTCGTCGTCATTATTATGGTGGGATGAGGCGACCAGGGCGTACTGGGGAGGTAGGTGTAGTTCATTAAGGAGACATGGGGACGAAGAGAGGTACAGGTTGCGAGATGTAGCTATATGGAATACAAAATCAGTGAGTTTCCTTCAGTAATGGGTGGTCAAGAGCAGGCGAAAACGTACAAATCTAGCATTTTCTAAGCATTGGACGACTTCAGATGGTAAGGACCTCGAGACTCGAAGATTGGTTGTGCCGGCTGAGGCTTCGTAACTTAAAGGTGCGTCTGTCATGATTTTGTTTGCTGTGCAAATAATATAATAGTATTCAAGTGTTGAAGTGTTGAAGTGTAAGTTGGATTTTATGTTGAGTATCTTTGAAGAGATTGGAATTTAATATGAAATTGATATTGATGTGAATATCGATGGAAGAGAAGGTTAGAATGAAAGAGGAGATCGCGGGATCGCGGGATGGCGGGGCCCATCGCCTGATTAATTAATCGTGAGTCGTGACCGTATCAATTTATATCTGATTATGTAATGATCGATAACCTTAAGCTGTGAACCCAGCAGCAGAGCTCAATTCCTGTCAGCCTCGAGCTCTTATCTAATCTCCGAATAATATTTCTTTCAGCCTTATCGAAATTTCCATTCTTCTATCTCGTCCTTGACATTGGAACTCATTGTCGCACCATCGTTCGTTACTTTCATTCTCTCCTGTCTCTTTTTTCCTTCGTATTATCTTACCTTTTTCTGTCTTCATGGTTTTCACGCCATGATTTCTTTACCCCCTTCCTCCACGCCGAGAAATCTCATCCGCCACATCCATCTCGGAGGCATCACCCCATTTCACATTGCTCAACTTATCCAATCCACACTCGTATCCAAGTTACTTGAATATAAAAAGGGTATGCTTAACACGGTATTATAATGCCATTTCCCCCTATTCCTCTCCAATCATGAAACTAACTCAGCATGAAGAGACCTCAATCCCTCGAGATGCTCACCTCACACCCCCCGCCCCTATTCCCACCATTCTCACCTTTCAACCGACTCCAGTCTACACGACCGGCCGACGCGAGCTCCAGACTCCCCTTTCCGAAACCCTCCTCAAAACCCTTCGCGAACCGCTGACCCCCGTTTCTACCCGCCAACTTGCCATTTCCAAACAGAAGGAAGAACAAACAGCCGAGATTGTGCAAACGGCTCGAGGCGGGCTCATAACATTTCATGGCCCAGGGCAACTCGTCATATATCCCGTCCTCGATTTAAAGACTTTCCCTAATCTGGGTGCAAAATGTTATGTAAACCTCTTGGAAGAAACTACAATTCAATTGTTGCGTGCAATGGGTTTCAATATTCTAGGTCGGACGGAAAATCCGGGAGTATGGGCGAATGAGGGGGAGAAGATAGCGAGTTTGGGAGTTCACCTGAGGAGAAATGTTTGTAGTTACGGTGTTGGATTGAATATGATCTTGGAAAGGGGGTGGTGGGATAGGATTAAGGCGTGTGGGCTGGATGGCAAGAGAATTGTGGGTCTGAATGAAATGGTGTATGACGAGGGAAAATATGCGGAACTGACAGGGAAGGCGGGGCATTTCCTAAAATACGAGTTGAGGAGTGGTAGACTCATCGCGGAGTGGTGGGCGAGACAGTTTGCGGTGGGGCTAGGGAGACTGGCAAGAGGCGAGAAGTGTGATGGAAGTGAGAATGCAGGTCAAAGTGAACTCGGAATTAAAAGTGCAAGTCTGAGCAAGGGCGATGACGAGAATATTCCAAGACGGAGGGAATGGGAGGGTTGGGGAGATATTCCAGAAGAGGTGAAGCAATTGATCCCAGTTGACATACGAGGAGGAAATGAACTAAAACTTAGTACTGGTGGGGGATTTGTACAGTATGAGAAATGGAGATGAGATGAGATGAAAATGGGGTCCAAAATATTACATGAAGATTAGGAAGGAAGACGAGAAAACTAACACCCAAGCAGAATAGATGAAAGCAAGGGTGAATATCCAAATGACTTGTAGAATCGTATTTTGGTAAGAGCCTAGATGCAAGAGGCAGCTAGGGAGAGCCAGATATACTTTATAAACTCCCATCCATCTCCATATGGTAACGAAAGAGGAGTTTATCTCCGCCATGCAGATGGTAATAAAAGTAAAAACAAAAACATAGCTCATCAGATGATAATGATAATTATAATGATAATATGACACACCTTCAAATCAATTTTCATCTCATCTCATCTAACTCATCTAACTCATCTCATCTCATCCATCTCATATTCACTTTCCGTCCCCCTTATTCACCGCCCCCACTCGACTCGCTTAGACTTCTTAGGTACTTAGTCAATATACTGAAAATATAAGATTCTGTACAACAAGCCTACCGCAAAAGAGAGGGTATCGAAAAAGGTTATAAATAAGCTATTAATAGTACCATAAAAACCTACTTATAATTAAGGTTCGTAGGTTCGTAGGTTCGTAGGATCGGAGGGAGGAGGTAGGATCGGAGGGAGGAGGTAGGATCGGAGGGAGGAGGTAGGTTCGGAGGGAGGAGGTAGGTTCGGAGGAAGGAATCGTACGATTTTTAGGTTTTTAGATTCGTAGGATCGGAGGGAGGAGGTAGATTCGTAGGTTCGTAGATTCGTAGGTTCGTAGATTCGTAGATTCGTAGATTCGTAGATTCGTAGATTCGTAGATTCGTAGATTCGTAGATTCGTAGAATTGGAGGGAGGAGGTAGGATTGGAGGGAGGAGGTAGGTTTAGAGGGAGGAGGTAGGTTCGGAGGAAGGAATTGTACGATTTTTAGGTTTTTAGATTTGTAGGATTGGAGGGAGGAGGTAGATTTGTAGGTTCGTAAATTCGTAGGTTTGTAGATTCGTAGGTTTGTAGATTCGTAGGTTCGTAGATTCGTAGGTTTGTAGATTCGTAAGTTCGTAGATTCGTAGATTCGTAGGTTGTAGGTTTGTAGATTCGTAAGTGGGGTAGATATATAGATCTTGCTGTTGTTATTTTTGTCATCTAATTAAATCATTTAATTATGAAAATTTCAATAATTTTTTCAAAATTGTTTATTTCGGATTGGGTTTATTAATTTTCCAATCAAAATTTATTACTTTATATATATATATTATAAATTTGAAGAATTTCAAATTGAAAAATCAATGGAAAAGCATATTTAATCAATTGCTATTATATTATTTATTATATTATAGTTTATAAACTATTATAATAATCTATCATGGTAGTTTATAAACTATAATCTATTATGGTAGTTTATAGATTATAACATTTCTTATTTTTGATTTAATTTTTTATAATAAGAAATCTTCCACATTAGAAAATAAAAGCGAGATTTTTTATACAAAATTTTATATCAAAGTTTATTTACACAGAATCTACATTACTCCGTGTTATAGGGAATATATTTTACCTACCTCCCTCTCTATAATGGGTTTTATCTAATTCCAATTTTCAATTTCTTTTCTACGCTCTTATTTCATATTCACCCTATAATTAGCATTAATAAAAATCTCAAGACTTGAATTGCTTGTTTATTATCTAGTACCTTACTTCAGGTAGGTATTCTTTCAAAAGATACTCCAATCCATTGGTAGGTATGAATTTCATTTTTTAATTTTAAGGTTTGGTGACGAGATATCTAGATATTCATCTGATATTTCATTTATCGATTGATTTATTCACTTTTATCTATCTAGGTAGGTATCGATTCACTCAATTTCCTTTCTTCATTTTATATGATTAGTTTGAAGCTAGGTGGGTACTTGAGATTTAGTATTGAACCTACCTAGATACCTACTGTTACGGCAGTAGTGAATACGGCCTAGAGGACCTAGATACTTTTATTTATATTATATACCTGAAGAGCAATACATCTAAAGATTGCTATTAATTGAGTTGAATTGAATCGGATTGAATGGTCTTTTATCCTATCTAGATAGGTATATATCTATATATTCCCCTTCAATTCCCTCAATTCATCCAATTCACCCAATTCAACTCAATTCACTCATTTCAACTCAATTCATTCACTTCATTTACTTTACTTACCTTCACTTATTTCACTCATTTCACTCACTTCACTCACTTCACTCACTTCACTCACTTCCCATTCACCAATTAACCTTTCCATACTGCACCTAATAAGTACCTAGTATACTATAACAACGAACATCCATCCATCCATCCATCCTATTCCATCTATCGAGTCCCATCCCATCCATCGCATTCGAAGAAAAAAGAAATAAAGAAAATAGAAAAGAAAACAAAAGAGGGCACTAATACAAACCCGAAGAAGTTGAGTTGAGTTGAGTTGAGTTTGGCATTATGAGAGTAAGGGGAGAATAAGAGGAGGAGTAAAAAAGTTGATGTTAGTAGGTAGGTAGGTAAGTACCTACCTACCTACCTACCTACCTACCTACCTACCTACCTACCTACCTACCTACCTACCTACCTACCTACCTAGAAAAAGCCCCGATGAAAAAAGTTCAAACGAAGCGAGTTTATTAAGATGATGGGTACCTACCTACCCATCATCTACTTTACTTTACTTTACTTTACTTTACTTAACCTAGGTACCTAAGTAAAGTAGAGCAGTAATTAAGGGGGGGGAAAGCCAGGGCATATTATATTACAATCCCTTGCCCATTGATCTATTCATATCAAACGACAAGATAGTATTGATGAATAAATAAACAAAAGAATGAAAGATTTTTAATTAAATAGGTAGGTATAGATATGAACAAGAAAAATATAATTAGTGTATTACTTCCCTCAACCTCCCTCAACCAGCATCTCCCAGCATCAAATCATGCGAAAAGAAAGGAAAAGAAAAGGAAAAGGAAAAATCAAACCACCAAACTCCCCCTCGTCATCCATCATCCATCATCCAACCATCGTCCATCATCATATCTATAATACAATTTCCCTCCGATTCCGATTGCCTAACCCGTATACATGTTCACCGGTATGGTATGTAAATGTAAGTCCCAACGAAATGCGGCCGTGGGTATCCATTAATCATTTGTCCTGTCCATGTTCTCCTCCACACTGAGATCCCAAAATTCGTAACCTTGTCATCATCGCCATCAATCTCATCATCTTCCACTATATTTCTCACCACTTATATTCATCACGTGAATTCCAAAGATGATATATATTTAGGCATAATCATCCTTGACACGACGCTGGCTCTCGTCTCTTTCAAAAGAGCTACGAGCACCTGCAGCACGAGCAGCTCGCTTCTGGCGTTGGTGGTGATAAAATCCAAACACACCATGATCTTTACCGGTATTCGCAGTAGTTGTAACTGGAACATCACGAGCTTCGGATGCCAAACTTTCTCTGCGACGTCTTCTACGGTCACCGCTCGCTCCTCCGATGCAGAGCGCAATGTTGGACAAGAACAGGCAAGCCCATGCTGTCCATGTGAAAGCGAAGGCATATGTGCCGACGTTGGCGCTCATTCCGGCACGGCGGAATTGATTGCGGGCTTTTACAAACTCGGCGCTAGATAATCGTTAGTTATGTGATGGCACATGTGAGGATTGAGAAAACTTACGTCATCAATGAAGCAGCGAGAGTAAACCAGAAGAGGGCTAGGGCTGTCATGAGAGCCCCGGCAAATGATGCAAGACGACTGCAGATGGCAATTACCGAGATAAAGAATGCGAAGACGGTGAAGACGAGTCCCATGAGATAGAAGACCCATCCGAATCTCCACATGTAATAGTAGGAGTAGGAGGTCGTGTGTTTCCCGTGCGCGCTTCAAAATATTAGTAATTGTAATTTCATAATTGGAATTTTGAGATCACTCACCCGAGAAGGCTCGGAGGAGCACCATCACCACCTCCAACCCATGCGTAACCCAATGGAGGATCTGGTACAGTATTTCCACAATCTTTATTCCCCTCCCCACAGATAGTGAAGTAATTCCATTGTGACACTGGTCTGGCTCCAGCGATACTTGAAGTGTCGGCTGAGAGGAACTGTGTCTTGTCCAGAGGAGTCGAATTCGTTATACCGCCGAGTATCACGAAGAACATAAACATAATCGCAGCCCCGAGTAGGACCGCGGAGACCGTCCCCATTGGGCCACCTGCAATTGATCAACAATTAGCTCAAGTTCGCGAAAACTTGGTATCGTGGGGTCGAAGATCTTCGGAGACAAAGACTTACGAGTGAGGGCCATGGCGGAGGAGTCTAATTAATTGTACGGGATTGAGAAGGAATGCAACGCGATCGCGAAGAATGATGGGAAACTGTTCAAAATGCCATGTTAGCCTCCTGCATTCTCTGTCTCAGCCCATGGTACAAATGCAAGTCATGAGAAATCTCCGTCATTGCACAAGCGACATATATACCTTGCATATAGCATTTGTAGCGACAAAATTAATCCAAAGGAAGATTTCAACTTACTTGAGATGAAGTTAAAATAAGTTAAAAGAGGTATAAAGCGAGGTAGAATGTTTGATAGAGAAGAAAAGTTTGGGGTAATAAACAAACAGCAAAGAGATTCTTATTAATCAGTATGGCCTGGTCTTTACGTAGTTTAGTTTGTACCCCTTCTGGTACCAAGGCTCATGCTACCCAATAATATTTGACCAAGTTCAAGTGATGATGAGTGATGATGACAGTGACAGTGGCAGTGACAATGACAATATACCGGGAAAGGAAAAGAAGGCACGGTACCTTTGCGTTATGTGGTTTTCCGTACTCATCAAAGTGGTCACTCAAATGCTTCGGTGAAAGAACTAGAACTATGCAAACCTTTCCTTTCTGGTAGTTGATGGTTGCGAAATACCCAATCAGTAGGTACGTAAGACTAAGACTTACAACTTTGACAATTTATCCTGAGCAGATACCTACCTACGAGGTACTTACGCACCTACGGCTATTGAGCGTGAGCATAGCATAACATAGCTTAGCTCTTTCTGATCCGATCGTGTTTCTTTCAGTCAAACTTTCGAGGAGGAAGCTTTTCTTTGTTAGCATAAAGGAGAATGGGAGAATGAATTGATCACGTTTATCAACTTGATCTTTGTGCTTCGATAGTTCACGTGCCGTACCTTTTACCTTTGTTTAAGATTCGAAAGCACTGAAAACGAATTTAAAAAGAAAATGCTTTAACCAAGATTGTAAAGGTTGTGCCTATGGATGCCGATGAAGCTTCAAGATATCCGAGCTGGTGGTATTAATCCATTTTGATGATGTGGCTGAAGTAGGTTGGGTTGGGTAATTACAGTATTGACGTCACCATGGAGTGACTACCTATAGTAACCCTAGCTGCATGATCTACTTTGCAGTAACCTCATGGTTAAGTTGACCCGTACTAAAAAAGCTATCTAGTACCTCCAGCTATGTATATATATACTTTCGAGTAGAAGCTTCGACGATTATCCCCCGGCCCTATTGATCATAGGTATTCAAAGCATGGATCTTTCAATCAGGTTTTATTTATAGCTTTTATACTCTCCTATAGTTTGGTAGAAACTTAATCGAACATATCGGATGCTTCTTCCGTGATTGAATTCGACCTTTACTCCAACTTATCTCATAGTTTCCGCATTTCCAAGATTGACAATCGTAAAATTGGGGAAACCTATAAGTGATCAAATCAGTTGATAGTTCACGTAACAATAATAACTTGATTTTTGAGCTTTGAAAGAAGGTCTATTGAACTGTTAGTATTAGTGCTACTGTCCCGTCCGCTCTTGCCACTTATCTTAGACCCCTCATCTGAGACCCCTCTTCCTTTTAAGCTTGCCATAACTGCAGGTGTAACTTGTCTCTTGTCCCTCCCGTCACATGAATAATGTTCAAATTCAATCATGATCGTGGTACTAAGGGCCTTGGCAATGTCATGTCTCGTGGACCGGACAAGTACTTCCGTGTTCCCGTGTTCCCGTGATAGCTACCGCTTCCGCTTATGGCCTCCTTATTAAACACCGCAAGTGCACCTTGATTATATAATCTCACCCACCCAACCTACTCGATTACTTCATGAATATCGTAAAAGACCACCACCTCTACGCTTGCTTTTCAATCTCTCTTGACGTTCGAAAGCGTACAAATGATATCCAAATAATTGCACAGGTCTTAAATATCCTCGAATTCTAGGGATTTACCTCAAAGCGAAGATTATCTCATCAAGGTTACAAGACAAAACCACAGAGAGTGATGCGGAAGACTTTTCACAACAAATACCCAAAACATACTGTCAACCGAAATGGATCGACAACATTCTATCCTCGCGAAGTCTCAATATTCACGCAGTGTGCATGTCAACGACGATCAAGCATTAGGAAGCACTGACCCCGAATCAACTGGCCATGGTTTACCTGAATGCCCCCAAGAAGATGGATTTTGAAACGTTAGCAAGGTACAAACACTCCAAGCGCGACTGATCAAATTTGTGGGACATCCAAGGGCAACCGCTTCCCACTCCGGATCTACTCAGAAATTACTACAAACAATAAGCTCATTCTCCTACTAAAATTCCCCAGACCCCTCCCCTACCATCCGATCTTGCATAATATCGGTCCGTACCGAAAGGGAAATAAATATCCCACCTATGAGCGCTTCGCTCTCGCATCCTTTATTCATCGTACGATATATCACCCAGTACCTGGGGTACATTCAGGTCTTGAATATACATGGTGCATATACAAGGGGGTTGGATTTAGAGAAGACAGATTCAACGATCGAATATGATGTGCATTTTGGGAAAAAGTATAACCGACGGATGAGAGCCGGAGGATTGTAAACCAAGCAAGTGCCTAATATTCTTCAATGCCACACATACTTGGAACGAATGTATGATAGCCAAGTGGATTTTCGTACATAGATCTAAGCGCAGTCACCGTTGATTGAGCCAGGACGATGAATTTTTGAATAAATTCATTCGAGTTAAGTCTCCCTGAATATGGATTTTCCTAGATCAAGACTAGGGAATAAACCTCATATATATTCCCTTTTCTATCGTATAATTACAATTCATCACAAAAGGGTTATCTTGCAAGTCGCAAGTCTATTCTGTAAGCATATGTTTTTGGGTTTAGCAGTCTATTAAGAGTTTCTTGGACAAAAGTATGTATCAATATATATTATAAGGGTCAAGACTCTGAACTCTGAGGAATTGTAGATCTCTTAAATAAATTGGATCTTTCAAATGGGTTGATTTCTCCCAAGTGATTTGATGACACCAAGCAAGAAACTGAACCACTAACATCTTCCGAGGTCATCATCTATCATACTACTTAACAGATATATACCGTCTTTATAACCTCCCCTTCCAACTTAAAATCCTTATTGTACGTTTTCCACCCCGGGTCCAGCGCACACATTCGATGCAATCATAGTATACATGTCCGCCTCACATTGCTGCTGTCCCAATGCCTTGAAACCCAATACTGTTTTAAATTTATTATTGGAATAAGTGTTTACATCTTACATACGCGTTACTGACATCGCGGCTTCATTTTTCGCATCCATAGCTTGCGTATAAGAGTTGGGAGATGGGTTGACAGCTGTAAATACGGTAGAGCACAAGATTAAAATGACACAATAGCTTTTTTGCTGCCATCCCGGTAGTATTCTTTGAAGGAACCCGGCATCATCTTCTGTGCTTGCGGTGAGGAAGGCAATAGAATACGTGGAGACGGAAGCAGTCACTGTAATGGAAGTTAGTGGGATTAAATGTTCCCTCGTGGGAGTTGTGCATGAGTTGAAAGATGGAACGCGTACTACCTAGTCTCTGTTGTTTGCTCGGCATATCAAATAGATTGCCAGGCACTGGCAGAAAAAGGTTGATTCCCTGAATTGCTGCTGCTTACGTTGTCTTGAACAGAGGTCTCTACCCTTATCATTTTTGCGTCTTTGTTCCGGCACAAGGTGTCTAGCCGTTTTGGAGCTCTTAAATGTGGTATATCGGCCTCCGTTTGGCTCATCGCTTTTGTAAGGGCTCGGCATGATACCACTTGGTATTACTTTCTTCGTCCTTCTCAACATGGCCTAAGAGCTTCTTCGCATTGTCCCTAGGTAGTGTCTTCTCCCATCCTTCAAAATGACTAGCTCGACTGCCAAATTCATAGCGAGCGTTAAATATTGATTCCTGTATCAAGGATATAGATATCCACGTCTTTGCCGGCTTTTGAAGAAAAGAACGAACGGAAAAGTAAGTGGCAGGTTGCCTATCAAGGGGCATGGTATACATACTGACTCGCTCACCATATTTTGGATCTCTCCTTGATATTTTCGATCCGTAATAAATCATCCTGTTGTATCAACATTCGCCTGTGATCTTCTCTAGTTATTACCGGGTCATGAACTTTATTTTAGCTGTTTCTATATCTGCATCTTCGAACTTGGCTCCATGAATTGCACTGGCTGTTTTATCATTATGAAGGTCGTGCAAAACACACTCCGCATTGGGATTATGGCAGATGAGATCGTGAATCAGGGCCGGGTCAAGTCTCGCATGATAAGCATTCATAGTTTGGATGCAATAGAAAAATGTTGCATTTTGAGACCGGTCAATCACAATCGTTTCAACGTACGCTTCTAAACTGTGCCCTTCTTGGAGTTGCGTGAGACGAATGTTATTACAGAGTCTGGTGTTGTTAACAATTATGGAAGGTGCGGGTGCCTTGGTCCTTGCTACTAGGGCAAGTGTGCCCAGGGCATGAAGTATGAAAATCGCAAAGTGCTTCGTTCCGGCTCAACCGGTGCCGCCCTCATCGTTGATTTATCCGGTATCGAATTGTAATGATATGTGATTTTTTGGTTCAAGAAAGAGTAATCATGATCGTAGACCAGATCTCATGTCCATCCATCACATCCCATTGACTAATACCTACCTACCTACCTCGTATCTACACTAAATGGTTCACCAATGATGCGCAAACAATGCACAGCTGTTTTTCCTTTTTCAAGTCAATTTAAAACTAGGTTTCTTAATGTGGACAGCGGAGCAGGAGATGGAATATCTTTGGTTGCAAGTGTTGACTTGAGCTGCTGCTCTGAGGCAAAGTCAAAACTCCCCAATCGTCTGATTATAACGAAAAAGATATTTTCGGCTTGGTAGCCGCGAGGCTGGATTATCATGGCCTTGTGAAAGTCGCCCGCCTCGAGGTATTGGAATGGGAATTCGGATCCTAATTTGCATAATCGTGGATCAGTTCGTGTTCTTTCAAATCCAATGATACGAATCGAAAGATGCAACAAAATCTTTTATACCTATATATATCTTTTTTTCTATAAAATGAAGTCCCCACTTCACTTCTCAATTTTACCATCTTGAGATAGCTACTGGAATCTGGCCATTCGAATCTGTCCTCTTTCATTCCAATCACCAGTCCGATTGCTTTTCCTCTTGCTTTACCTTTATCTCCTTCAAATACCACATTTCACATCCTTTCGGACGATGTCGTATTTTCCGATCTAGATATATCTAGGACTAATTACAATTATCATCTTGGTCGTCGTTAAAGAATCAAACGATGCTATGATGACGAGGGATGGAAAATCCTCATATCGACAAAATTGCACTCGTGTGCGCTAATCATCTCGTTTATGTATTGAATACTCTCTCTATCTCTATCACTATCTCTTTTTTTTCTTTTGAGAGCTTCTAATTAATGGGTTACTCACAATTGGTTTCGCGTCTGCATATCTCGGGTCAAAAACTTGGAACGTGCGAATTGGACTGGCTGTTTGCATTTCTTGGGCTATGGGCTATGGGCTGTGATCTCTTGTTTATTGTAGGTAGATAGGTAATATTGATTGATTAATTGATTGATGATATTTGTGAGGATTGGGAGTTTAATTTATTTATGAGTAAGGTAGTTCAGTTGGGGTTTTAACTTTTATTGTGAATTATCTACTTGGTTATCTTGATTATTGTTAAGATACTGTTGATGTGGAACTCTTGGGGATAAGTGTGTTGTATATTATAAAAGATGGGGATGGGGTTGAGGATGAGGAATTGGAACAGGTTTAATTTCATGGGTTTGGGTTTGGGTTTGGGTTTGAGATGTGTGATATGTGATATGTGATGAAAGCTCTTGGTGGATTGAGTTGAGATTTTGAGAGTTCTATTGGAAATAATTGGAAGAAGGGGAATTAGAAGGAGGGGATATAGATAAAAGAGAGAATCATAAATAGAGACTCGGAGTTTGTATTGTATGGAGATTTCTATTAGATTTCTATAATGGGGTTGGAAGATATGATATATACTAGGAGTATCGAAGTGTAGATTCATGTTGATGATGAGACACTATTTACCAACATTATTTACTAACGCTATTCATTAACGCTATTCATCAACACTATTCACCAACTCTATTCATCAATACTATTCATCAATACTATTCACTGATACTATTTATCAATACTATTCATCAATATTATTTACTTCCATTATTCACCCCCAATATTCGCTCCTACTATTCACTCCCACTAGGTATTCACCAATACAATTAATTCCCTCCCAGCACCCCCCAAATTCCATAACTTGCCTCAGACATCCATCCATCCATCCATCCACACATATCCATCCATCCATCCATAATCATCACCGCCTCATCGCTAGGAGTAGTACAAGTACACAATATCAAAAGTCCCGGGCTACTACAATACCAAATCTTCCTCTACAAGAAAAAAAATCCAGTGTCTTCGACTATTATTTGTTGTATATTTAGGTGATTGGGTTGGTATTTAGAGGATTTAGAGTATTTACCTCGTTATATATATAAGGTATGAGTGAGAATTTGATATACAATAAGATAAGATCAGATCTTCATACTTTTTATGTTATTTCAAGTATTGGGTTTGAAAATCTGGGGTTGAGAAGTCTATGTTTGATTTTTCAGTTCGCATACCGGGATATTGGTAAGGTGGTTTGTATATATATCATCAAGGTAAATTCATAGGAAACATACCGTATTCTCAATTTCTCCGTCACATCAAAAATCTCTATAAATAGAGAATTGGACATTTTCTTAGTGTATTTATCGGTGGTGAAGAAATTGCAGTGTGTACAGTACGTTCCGAGCAGCTGGGATATGAGAACTGCTGTGGAGGATTTTGTAGAAGAGAAATAAATTAGATATATCGACAGATCTTTCTAATGTTGTTTTTCGGAGGTAGCGTTCGCTTGTTATGAGTATCGTTCTTTTTCCTTTGCAAAGTTTTTTGATTATCTAGGTGCGGAGGTGGATTGGTTGATATACCTAGGTGTAGTAGATAGTAATAGTAGGTGCAGTATAACTCGGACCTCCGATATAAGTACCTAGATAATGGGAGTTGATATTTCTTTCTCTCGATGAATGGAAAAGGGAAAGTCGGCTAGGTACGTAGGGAAATAAGTATATAGCTTTCGCTTTCTCTTTTTTTCTCTTGCTCTATCTCCATCTATTCTCATTTAATCCAACCTCTCCTCCCCTCCTCCTTCTTACTTACCAAACAGCACAAGCCAACCCAGCCTCATTAAAATCTATGACATTTACTAATTCCCATTCATTAATCTAATCTATTAAAGAAGTACACATACATTACTACGCTAATATAATATGAGCCCCATATTTGCCTCTGAATTTAGCCTATATATATTTCTAATTCTAATTCTCATAAACATAAACAAACATCACATCGCAGATTCACCACGACATTGCAACATTAGGTTGTTATAGATCCAAATCATCTAACCCCCTTTTTCTTTCCTTCCTTTAAATCCCAATATATATATGCATGGGAATTTTCAATCTTAATCTTCAATCACCAACTAGTTCCTGAGATCTGGGATAAACTCGGGGTACTGATAGTTAGATAGTTGGTCGTAGGTATGGATGTTATACTATATACTCTACTCTACAGTACTAGGGCTATAGAAGTATATTGAATTTACGAACCACACCAAACAAAAACCAAACAGGAAAACCTTTCCAAAAAGCCCCATCTATCTATCCATTCATCCATGCAAATTTCCTCCCTAATAATTCCAAGATTCAAATGAAGAATCCCAATCCCGAGACCCCTACCTAGGTAGTTCCTAACTAACCCCTCTATTATTCCCTCCTTCCTCCCCTCCCTCTTTCACTCCCTCCCTCCCTCATCCGAGTTATCCGTCCATGTACATTACGTTACATTACATTACATTACATACCTATATAGATACCTATGGAAACCATAACAAACCCACCTCTAAGTATGTAACTACGGAGGTACAGTAGCATCCGCATCCGCCATGCATCTCACGATCTACATACCTCGCTAGGGACACCACAGCAATTTCCCACCCCAGTCCCTGCTCCTGCACCCACCCTTCCCCTTCCCTCCCGTTCCCCCCAAAATCTAGATCTAGATCTAATCTGACCCGTCCCATCCCTCGCCTCACCTCACCACTCGTTTATCAATTGATGGATCCCGTTTATCCGCGGGGAATCGGCGTTGGTTTCCGCTCGCGTTCCCCTTGTCTTTCTGGTATGGTATGATGTATGATGGATGGATGATGTATCCCGCAATGACATCTTTGGGCTCCACTTATTAAGGTAGGATAGGGTGGGTAGGTAAGGTAGGTAGGTTAGGTTAAACTTATCAATCGACTCGACTCTTATCCGTTGATAGATACCTAGATAGCACTTGAGATAGGTAGATATAGATTGTCTAGTGCGGATTTGATTTTTTGATGAATACCCTGGATACCGCTACTTTACTGACTAATTATTATGGTGCTGCTAATTGTAAATATGTTTTTGTCCTTACAGTATTCTAATTCTGAAGAATAGAGTAACTAACTAACGATGAATTTTCACAGTCGAGTAACATTGGTACAGATAGTAGCTATCATCTCATTTCTAATACTGTACTTCATTCTGAGTGATGGATTGAATCATCTTAAAAATAGATCATAACAATCACTCTTCATCCCATCCCATCCCTATGTTATCCCATGATTCCTATCCGTCTACCCCTCCAGGCGGGGGCTCCCGAGTCCCTCCCCCCTCCCAGCCATCCCGTCCAACGCCCCTCCAAAAATGTAACCATACCAACCTACTTTAACCTTAAGAACCAGCCTCCAGAGTCCAGCCTCCAGAGTCCAGATTCCCGAGTCCAAAAATATGCCCAGTTCAATTCACCGGTGATTTCCCCGACTGACCGACCTAGTTGACTGATAATATTCTCCATCCCATCCCATCCCATGACTGACCTCGATTTCGCTTGCGACTATCACTCCCTCCCCCTTCCATCTAATTCCCGAGTACCTATCCCTGAATATCACATCACAACACAACACAACACAACATCAGAACCCCCCCTTCCCCTCCCTTCCCCTTCCCCTCCTTCCAATACTACAATTACGAAGCTAGCGTAGCATCAGTATATATAATATCCATATAGCCCGTTAGCTTCTCGGCTTATAGTCTCAAATTGTACTGTACCTCTTGAGGTCCGTTGGCGCAGTGGTACATCAAGCTAACGTTTACGACGTCACCACTACACCTCCATACCACCCTTCCATACAACATAACTCCGTACCTCCCTCCATCGCAATCTCCCCTCCCGTTCCAAACGTCGGAGCCGAAATTTCGATTCCCGATTCTTGAAATACCTAGGTACCTACCTACCTACCTACCTACCTAATATAAATCAACCAACCAATGAGGACTACCTCCGAACTCTTTTCTACTAAGCGCTGGAAAATCCCCGGCTATCCATCCATAGATACCTTACCTACGTACTCTCCAGCTATCGTACTTATTATTATTATCATCCAATTTTTCATTGTCCCATCTCATCATTAGGTAGGTAGGTAGGTAGGTAGGTAGGTAGGTAGGTAGGTAGGTAGGTAGGCAGGTAGGCAGGTAGTTATTAATACCTACCTAGGTACCTACCACCTATGACTACCTACCTAGGTAAGCTGGAGGTAGGTAATCTACCAAGTGACCCTACCTAACCTACCTAACCTACCTACCCACCGATCCCAAGATTCCATATATCAAAACTCCAACTCCAACTCCAACTCCAACCGCTAGATAGATAGATATGTATATAAATCCAAATAAAATCCAAATAAAATCCAAATCATAAATTTCTTAATTTTGGTATATATACCTATATATACCTATATATATGCTTTGAAACTTCCATCCATCCAGGATGGGACTCTTAAGAGGAGAAGAAAGAAGAGGAGGAGAGGAGGTTAAAAAAAGGATTTCTTGCAATTTCATATATATCATATAATTACACATCATATACACATAAAACCAAGCAAAAGATATAGATACCTTATTATATAATCAATCTCCCATCCCATCCATATCAAACATCCATATCCAATCTCCAATCCAACATCCCATCTCCCATCCCATCCAACATCCCATATCAAAGCATCCAAAATACTGAATACCGGACACGATTCGATTCAAGTATCTACCTAGATATCTATATAAATACAACCTCAACGCACCATCAACCCTCCCCTCATAATATCATATCATATCATATCATACCATATCATATCATACCATATCATATCATACCATATCATATCATACCATATCATCTTTCTTACATCCCTTTCTTACACCCCTTTCTTACATCCCTTTCTTACATCCCCTTCTTACATCCCTAGCTTACATCCCTAGCTTACCTACTTATCCATTGCTACGTAGATATCTACATAAGTATTTACATAGACAAGAATAAGAATAGGAATAGGAATAAGAATAAGAATAAGAATAAGAATAAGAATAAGAATAGGATTTCATTTCATTTCATTTTATTCACTCGCCTACTTCATTGCATCCCATTCCATCCCATCAAAAACACACCGGCACGTTTGATATTTCTTTTCTTCTTCTTCTTCTCCTCCTATCTTCTCTTCATCTCTCCCTTCCCCCCCTCCTCTCCTCTCCTCTCTCTCCCTTCCCCCCTTCCCTCTCCTCTCCGATACTTCCATTCCATTCCATCTCCACTCACTACCTAGGTTTCCAGGTTCCTCGTTCATATGTTTTTCCCTCACGCACTTTTCTTTTAAAACATTTACTCCGTCAAATTCAACCCCTCACCCCTCACCCCTCACCCCCCTCTCATATATCATATAGCAAGAGACACATGAAAAAAAATCCCATCCCATCAAGATAAGTTGAAACTCCATTCATTCCCGATGTGATGAAAGAATAATCATATCATTTGATTTCCCGCAAAAGCCCCGCATCGCAAGAATTCCAATTCCTTAAAAAATATAAACACAAAATTACTCCCAGTGCCTGCATCATTATCATAATAAATTTTGCCCCTCCAAAATTCCCGGCTTAATAAACTAAACGCCCCTGATTCTTCAGCTACTCCTCTTCCTTGCCCAACCACCGTACCCACCAACCCCTCCTCCCCCTTTACCACCCATGCCCAACCCGTCCTCCTCTGGCGTCCACTCTTCTGGTTGAAAATTCGGATTATTGTAATGCGCTGTATTATAATGACTATTTTTAAACGTGCTAGTCTGAAAACTAGGCACAGGACCCTCTTGTAAATCGGCTGTTATGGCCCATTCGTATTTGCTTGGACGAAAACTTGCTGGTGGTATACATAATGAGGTGGGAGATGGGATAGCATGAGGGTGAGGTGGAGGGAGAGTATGGATGGGGAGGGAGGTTTGTGTATTTTGAAAAGGGTGTGGGGAGGCGAGGATTGGGGTCGGGGTGTTGATTGAAGTAAATGTTGAACGAGTAGGAAGGCTTGAGACTGAGGTCGCGGATTGTGGTGTTGAGACTGAATTTGCAGTAGGCGACATGGGTGAAATGGTGGTAGAAATTGGTGGAGGGGCGAATGATTGAGACATCGTGGGTTGATATTGAGAACCGAAGTTTGAATATGGTGATGTCATACTGACACCCGGTATGCTGAGGAGGAGATCCATGTTTTGAAATGAATTCATGGGGGCACTTTGTTGGATTGAATGTTGATGGGAAAAGTTTGTGGCCCGGTTAACTTGAATGTTTGAGCTCATTTCAATGCTCTGCCGTAAGAGATCTTTGTACAAGATATCGTAGTGACCGGGTCTGTAAAGGAGATATATGATGGGGCCTCCCGGGTTGGTGGGTTGACCATTCGAGTCCTCGGCTTGAAACATGTGACTGTTGACTTGTGTCCCTTCACTGCGGTCGAGATAGACAATCTCTACGGCAAGCCCGGTAGGTTTTAGTAGAACATCGATGAGTAAAGTCATACCAAGATGATCGATTTCTTGATTGGGCGGCTCCAGCCAGTCTTTTCTGTATTGATCGACTCCGCCGCCGTCTGGTATAAAGTCTTGGTAGTTTTGAGGATTCGCTTTAAGCCATGAGCTTGCCAGTAATCGAAAGTGGTATATGATAGCGTTTGAGATTTCCGAGTTATTGAATCGATCTAAGATTAAGGATTCCGCAGCTGGTATCGAGGTATCCATTAAATCTGCCATATCCCTCAATAAGGTGGTAGTTTCGTCCACCATATCCTCAAATAGCCATGAGTCGAATCCCCCGGCCGTTATGAGTAAATTGTTCAGCGACATCATCCTCGCTAGCTCCTCCTCTACCTGACCTTTGTTTCCCATTCTCAATAAAGTTTCGAAATAGGAGAAACCGGCGGCTACACACCAGAAAAATCAGCTATATTCTTACCAACATCCATTGATGATGAAGATCATGGTCCTGTGCACGGGTATCATCAAGCACCAAGCTCACGAGACTTACCCCGCCATCCACAATTTCCATCGCCAAGAATCGGTCGATAATGAGAATATTTCTGCGGTAATGCCTATTTCCAATTGTCAGTCATAAGTGGCAGCCATATTCTGCTTCAAGATATCACTTACGGAAGTCTTCGAGACATATATTGGGTCGGCTTTCGCATATTCTTCAACGATCACCAAACTGCTCTTCTTCTCCCCCACTAACGGGCCCTACCGCATTGTCAGTTCAAGCTCTGTACTAACCATCCCGCCCATCTCGTATCATCATAGCTCCACTGAAGCTTCTATAGTAGCTTAAAATATAATTCATACCTCCAGAGACGGTTGAAACTCTCTAGCTAGAGCTTCTTGAGCTTCCATATCATTAACCCCAGTGTTTTCCATTTTGTACTGTTGCTGATTGTGATGTGCGAATCGTTGTGGTAAAGAAGAATTGATGTTGGCGTTGTGGGGCAGATTGATAGTGCTGGTGGCCGTAACATTCGGGTTCGAGTTCGCGGTATTAAGGTTGGTATTATTGATGGAACCAACTGAACTAAAATTTTGTTGCTGTTGTGAATGCGGATGTGGATGTTGATGTGGATGTCGTTGTTGAAATTGTTGCAGGGTATTTCCCAGTCCACGTCCCGCCGTCGTACCTTGTCCCGGTTGAGTTCCAACAACAATTGAGCTAAGATTATCCACGATTGTTGCAGTAGTTGGTGGTGAATGTGCCGCAGACGAACATTGAGGCAAAAGATTTGCACGTTGTTGTTGCTGTTGTTGCTGCTGCTGCTGCTGCTGTTGCTGTTGTGGGTGGGAGTGGGTGTGAGAATGGGAGTGAGACTGGGAATGGGGATGGGAGTGAGGATGGGAGAGAGAGTGAGACTGAGCGTGAGGATTTTGATGCTGATGATGTGGTTGTTGTGAGTTTGAGTTGTGGTTATGGTTATGGTTTTGATTGTGATTGTGACTGTGATTGTGATTGTGGTGGAAACTGTTGAAGTCCAGAAGTGAAGGAGGTTGTGATTGTGGTTGTGAAGGTAAATTTAACCCATAGGAAGAGAAGGTTGAATATGGTGTGGGTTGTGGTTGGAACATGATAATGATAGTAGAAAGTTCGTTTCCTCTTTTTTTTTACCACACTTCTTGTTGAAAACAAACACCAGGTACTTTTTTTTCTCTTCTCTCTTCCTCTTATTCTCTCTCCTGCTTTTTCCTTTTCAAATAATAAATCAAAAATCAAATGAATTCTTGAATTGGATTGAATTGGAATGAAATGAAATTGAGTTATCCTTTCCCCCTTCGTCGTCTTTTTTTTTTCTCTCTCTTCCCCCTCCTCACCACGATAAATTAATATATGGTAAAGAGGTAACGAATGAAAAAAATGTGACGAATAACGAGCAACGATGGGCAAGAGAAGTTTTAAAAGGCTAGCTGCAAAGAGAGAGACCAGAATTGGTCAATGATAGGATAATAATGATCGACAAGAAGAGCGAAAGCTAAAGAGCAAAAGACCGGAATGTAACAACAAGTATGCAGAGAGAGCGAGTGATATTGGAAAGACCTCTTTTAGATGGGGTTTAATTGATTTGATATTGATTTTTTGATTTGATATGGCGTTCCCGTGGATTGGTGCAGATGAATGAAGATTTTCGATTTTCTTTGCTTAGGCGTGCGAATGTCTTGGGTGCTTTTTCGTGGCTTTTTGGGCGCAATAGACTTTGTTTATTGGAGAGTTGGAGGAATTTGTGCTTGATGTGATTTGATTTGGTGCGAGAGATACCGGTACACACTCAGATACACACTCAACTCAGTTAAAAAAGGATGTACTGACTGAACTGAGGTAAAGTAAAGTAAGGTAGAGTAAAGTAGAGTAAAGTATGGGTACCAAATGTATGTATGAATGAATGTACGGAGTATGTATGTATGTAGGTGTGTATGTATGTATGTACCGGGTCCTATGAGAAGTAACAAGAACAAGGGGGAGTGAATGAGAATGAGATAATGTACGGAATAATAATGATAATATAATAATGATAATGTATGGGGGAGGAGACAGACAGGGTAAGGGTATTGTAGTAAAATCCAGCCAGATTTGACTCAAGGAAGAAGTACCGAGTAAAGGCAAGCGATGAAGGGGTATTCGAGTATATGTAGCGAGGGTAGACTAGTTGGTTGATCGAGTGAGTGGGTGGGTGATAGAGAGGAGTGGAGTGGAATTTGTTTGCCGTATTTTATATCTTTTAGAGTTTTTTGATCGTTGATTCAAATCGACTTGAGTTGCTCTCTGTTTCTCCTTAAATGTTCTGATTGTTTGTCGTCTTATATTCTTCTTATTCTTCTTCTTCGTCCTCTTCCCCCTGCTACTACTTCTTTTATGCGAGATTCCTTACTCCGAAACTGAGGGCAATTTATCAAGGCGATGGTAGTTAGTAGCTCTTTTCCAACTTTTTTCCTCCTTCTCTTACTCGTTAATATGTGTTCAGATCGTTCTCGACTGCCTTGTCTTATTTCTCTTTCGTTCGTTCGTCCGCTCGATGATGGGTTGGGTTATGCATATACCAGTAACCTTACAGCTACAGCAAATCCAGTACAAGGGCCCCGCTCAAAACCGTTCGTTCACTCGGGCTTTACTTTTCATGTATGTTCCCCGTTGGCGTTGGATCCCTCCATAAATATTTGAAATTGGAAAATATGCGAAATGTATGTAGAGTAATATCTCGGTTCTACTCTCGTCAAGACCCTTTCAGATTCAGCCAAAAATGTAGTTCTCTTAACTCTTAAAGATATTTCCTGACGAAACAACACACACGAGAAAATTGTAGGGGAAAATTGAATGAGGAGATGATTATTCTGTGGTTCGTCTATTTTCTGATTTTAACCATTGTAGAAGTCGTTGTATTTTTGAGGCGTTGTTGATATTGAAACTAGGCTTGGGCTTGATCTCATCGATGTAGCCTGATGTATGGCTATGTATGATATTGTATGGCAATGTTCGATTCGATATCGTACTGTAAGATATGTAACGGATGCTAACTGCCCCACCTTTTCTTCCTGCAAATGCCCGATGAATTCTTCTTCTTCCGTCGGTCGTGGAGCTGCAGCTGGGCAGGTTTACTTACATGCTCGGCTGGTAATTACAAATTGCATGATACTGGTATGTTAAGAAGAGTCCATTGTTATCAAATCTATTCTTTCCATGCCGGTCAGTGTGTGTGTACGTGCTTCAATGGAACTCCAGAACTCAAGGATCCCGCCCAAAGCCTTGACATGAAGGAAGTATATAATTGTATGTAATAGCTATGTATGTGTTATATACATACATGTCTGGGCATGAACACGAATTGCCTCAAAAATAGGAAACCAGTAAGGATGATCAAATGTTCCAGATTGCAGACGTTCTACTTTCCCCGCGGCTGCATGAACTTCACATCATGTACCCATGGACACGGCTACTCTATATCGAAGCTTGACCTCCTACGTATCAAGTCTTTCATGTAATGTACCTGTAGCTGAAGGCTGCATGAATCGCCACCTTTTCCAGCTTCCATTTGTTACTGTTTCATTTCAATTTCTTGGTTCGGAGGTATATCTCATGTATTACTTCCATCTTCGTCTTTCCATCTCGTTCTGCTATACTGTACTGACCGATATCTTACTCACGATATACATTGTTCTGTGCCTCATCACTATCCACTCCTCCCGCGCGCTAAAAGCGTTTAATTCCCCATTATTGGACCCTTCATACCCTGATCGAGCTCTATGGCGTTCGATATATCATAACACCCTTGCCTGCTGACACTCAATACGACGTCGAGAAGTCCCCTTCACCCTTATTGGCTATGTAATTGGCTATTCTCCGTCTTGGCATCTCGATATCGGAACTGATGGTTGGGAATTTACGAAAACCACCCACCGCATCCCACTTCATTTCACGGAATGAAAGAATCGGGGAGAGCAGAGGATCGAGAGAATGGGGATGCCGTAGGATGCAATTGTGGAGAAGGGTAGAGAGGGTAAGAAGGAAAAAAATCAAGAAAAAGAGTTCCTTGTGGAAGCCGAAAGGAAGGAAACACGGGTAGATGCGTTCCCATCCGCAATGAGGGGAAAGGATAGGTTTCACACACGGGAATGTAGTGATGGCTTTGTATCACATCGCACCCGTAAAAGATAAATGAAAAGTTCTCAATCATTCGTTGTCTAGATTGAGACCTTAGTAATATATGGTTATAAAAGGATAGATGTTTAACATGACAGTAGTGGACACCGGAGAGTCACTCATATTCTGTAGTTTACCCAATGAAGTTCTTCACTTGAAATCTCCGTACTCCATCGGGGGTAGGTTAATAAGTAGGTAAGCGTGGCTAAGCGTGGCAAGCAAGTTAGCAACTAACACGCTATCAAAGCTCCACCCATCCAACACTCATCCAACACGAACATCAAGATTCAACATCATATCAACCAACAATTGCTAGGCGAAACGGGGGAAACAATAACAACATGGGGATACGAAAATTATGAATTAAAAAAGAAGCTCTAGATTTTTCAACTTTGAATGAATTAACCCAACTAACTAAACATAGGTTATGAATTGTCAAGATGTGATTGGGCTTAGAAACTCTGATGATTGTTTGCATCCATGCGGGCCGTACTGCCGTTCACAATGTAACGATGTATGTATTATTATTCTCATTCTCTACCTAGGTAGGTAGCTAGGTAGCTAGGTAGGGTACTCGTCTGCGTAGTCTCTCTTGTTTCGTCTTATCCATTTTTTCCGAGGAAGCGGAACGCTCTCTCATTGCTTAAGAATACCATGTCAAGTACCTTCGTACCTAGAACTATTCAATGGCAATGGCATGCTTGTATGGAGGGCTTGGGAAGGGGTATCGCCGTTCGTTCCTAGGTACGTGTAGTGAGTGACATGGGAGAGGGAACTTTATGACATCGTCCGTATATTGCCTACCTATTAGAATAATGCCCATTTATACATACCAGGTACATATACATACATCCATACATCCATACATACATAGCTCCGGATATTGCACCGAAGGTATATTGATGTTGCAACTGGGTGAAGGATGAAACCATCTTCTCGGCATTGTATATCCTTTCATCCTTTAGTTCCTGTACTGTACTCGTTTGTATGGAGTAACCGCATACAACTTACAAGATGTCGAGAGGACACGTTTTTTTTATTTAGCATCATTCATTCAACCAAATAATCCTCACTCACCCCAACGGCGACTGTATACCCTTATCATGCAGGCCGCCTCCTACTATCACTCTATATTGATTTCTATCCAATTCGAAGCCATCTTGAAATTGAAATATAGCGCACTAATCCGCCCGTCCGTTTGTTTGTTCGGTATCGTGACTAGGTTATAAATTATATGCATGAATAGTATGCATGAGTACTGAACATTGCATTTCGTGATGATGAGCGAACGATAGGGCAAGAAGATCCAAGGATTAAGGATATTAATTGATGTTGGAGGACATTTGCCAAGAGTAAGAGGTAGGGTTAGAAGAGTACCGTATACCGTATGTAGGAGCGAGCATTGAAGCATTGGAGCAGAGAGAGGATGTATAAAATAAAGTACAGGACAGGACAGCACGGAGTAGAGTATTGTATAGTGACATTGACATTATTGATAGACGGATAGACGAGACGAGAAGTGATTCAATAAATTAATACCTAATAATTAATAATTAAAAGAATTAAAGCAAAGCTAGGATTAATTAGATTCAAGGGTTCGGGGAAGCTACACAAATGTCCCCTAGTACAAATAGGCACTATTTAACTTTTTAACCTTTGTTTGCTGCAGAAAGAGGAGGACTCTTCCGTAGAGAGAACTAATCGTCTAATCGTCTACGAAGTCAATCAATTTTATTACTCTATTCAGTATCCAGTATCCAGTATCCAGTATTCACGAATCACAATCCACAATTGAATGTGCCTTTGATCATCTGATTCATCTGATTCATCTCACTCATCTCACTCATGACCCATTCATTGCCCGTTTTTTGATTTAACCCGAATTACAACATTGGTTATATAACAACTATGAATACCTAGGTAGGTAGTATAGGAACGTTCGAGGCCGTCAGGAGTCATACATCCATCTTCTTACCTACATATAACCAACAGACTACGGTACCTAGATACCGGTACCCCTTCATCAACTCCAAGTACCACCAACCGATACTCACACCAATATCAATTTAAAAAAAGTACCCATACGCATCGGAATATCATCTTACATGATTTACATCTATCATATCTCAAAACCTATCATATCATATCTCATAACCCGGAGAATATACTCACCTAACCTTACCCGCATCTTCCAACCTTATCCACCAAAAAGCATCCATCATCATTATGCATACCACAAGTCCCATGCTACATTGCTACCTTTATGATATCTATCACATCTCACAAAAAATAACCCATCATTAAAGAACTTTTCCCCTTAGCTCTACCCCTCCAACCCAACTTTAATTCCAACGAGAATGATGGAGCTGGTCCCGATGCTACTGTAGATACAATTCTTATTCTTCACACTCATGGTTACACATCACATGAAAAACGTGGATACTATTGGTCTATTCTAAACCTCTAAACTTCGATGCTCCTCATAGGCCATCGTTGCGTGTGGAAGGTTACCGGGGAACTGATCCCCCGCATTTCTTTAATCTGATGATGATCAAGATTCAAGATTAGATTCTAGAGTACTAGATTGATTGAATTGATGCTTCACATGCATATCATATCACATCACATATGAGTTTAAGTATATACCTACATACCAAGTCAAGTAATCATGGCGTGGATGAATTGAAGAAGTATATGGTTTGTACCATCTACTTCCATACATGAACATCTACCTCGATTATACTTTCAAAGCTACATTCTCCTCCATTTATATCCTACAGATCAATCGGATCTCAATCTCACGTACACATCTCGTAAGGCAGTCAGATCTCAATTTTCACTACATACATCTCATCTCATCTCAACCTTGGGATTCAATCGTATTATTGTGTACAATGTCTCCCTGGCTGTCCTTCTCTCTATCAAGAACATCTACCCATAACCCATCACCCATCACCCATAACCCCTCACCCCCATCCCCCACCATCCTCCTCCCCCAGTTCATTTCCCCCTCACCCACCTTGCCACCTCGCCACAACATCACCATATCACTACATCACCACCGTCCCAATCCCAAGGTCTCTCTACCAAGTACCCCCTCACACCACTTCACACCTTACCTCACCACAATCCCAGATCCCTGATCCCTTCAGCGTGTACAAGATCATCATTTCAAGCCGTGTTTTTATCCAATCCGAACCATTCCACACCCTCACTACAGGATCAACATGCGATATGGGCCCACCTTCATCATCAACCCCTATTATATTTCATTCCATCGGTTCACTAATCATCCATCCGTCCATACATACCTACCTACCTACCTACATACAAACAAACAAACATGCAAGCATACAAAACACATATACCGATCAACCCCCACGAATCAAAATTATCCAAACATCCCCCAACTTCCCACCCCCAAGAACCATGGATTTATTCCCTCACACCTCATCAAAAACCCAACATCCATCCATCCCACACACCCGTAGATCCCCAACCATCCAGCCAGCCTCCATCCAAAACGCACGAAAAATTCTTCACACATGAACACGACGACCCAACCGGCCAACCCGCATCAGCTTCCGCGCCTCGCCTGCACTCAATCGCTGCACTTGCACATGTTTCGAAGAGAAGACAACCTAAATACGTGACCACATTGGGGAAACGAGATAAAAAGAAAAGAGATATACTATCTACCCAACGAACCAAGACCCCAAGAGTTAACATGCAGCGCAAAACAAAGCAAAGCAAAGCAAAGCAAAGCAGGGTCCTTTGATCCAAAAGTTCCCGTCCAGATATTTTCCCTCCTGCGCTCGCAAACTCGGCCGTTTTTATGGCTGGCTATCGATGCACCAGACAACCCGGTCGACCTCATCTATCTATCTATCTACCTGGTGTACCAAGACGAGCAAGGTATATCGTGTACCCCTCCGCCAGCCTCTTGACGATTTCATTTCGCCCGATCTCGGTGTATTTTTCGATAGAAATATGCACGGAAGGTACAGGGGAAAGGTTCCGGAGAGAGAAGGGGGCGCGGCGGGGGGTATCGTAGGTACGTAATTGTGAATATCTTGATCCGAGTAAAGTATTTTGAAGTAGAGTAAAGTCAAGTGACTGAATGAATGTCGTGAAAAGAAATAAACCACATAAGCTACTGGAAAATGATATCTGTTGATTATTATATGCATTTATGGTTGGTAGATACCTATTCATTGATCGTAACTCATCTATCATTAACGTGATCTCTTGCTTTTAGCTGTCACTCCTCCCATTTCCCAATCCTATCCCCTTCATGTGATCCCCTGGTCTTTATACCATACCAGGTGTTCTCCAGATCAATCACTCAGCCAAAAGTCTTCTTATATTTCGAAGCCATCTGAAGTTTTCCTCCCCTCTGTCCACTAAATCTCAAATGAACCCTATCCCCAATGCCCGGATATCCTCCCATTAAGCCTGCATCCTTATCCACATCACCAATCTGATTGACATCCGACATCCTAAAGCCCTCACTCTCCTTGAAAATAGTCTCATACAGGGAGCCGATAGCCGTAGTCCATTCTTGCATTGCCTTAAGACGTTCCGCATCACTATTATCCTCAATCTCAACCGTGCCATCTTGTTGGTTGATTTTCCCCTTGACTTTCTTGTCGACTATTAAGAACCCTAAAATATCTTGAACTTCCGAGACTGGGATCTTGAGCGCTTTGCCGATGAAGTCGAGTTTGAAGCGGGTGTACGGAGCAATTAATTTGACTACTGCTTTGGTTCTCATGTTTCGAGTTACTTCGTCGATGTTTTCACGGATAAAGGAATCTGACATGAGATCTTTGTTGGTCTTGAGGACGTCTTCATATCTGTGAATGTCATCTCTTTGGTATGCATCAACGAGGTCGGTCATTGCGGCGATCCGAGGATCATTCTTGTATGGTTTGGTTTCCTGAGATTCGAAAGGGTTGATATCGGATTTCATCAACATGGTTGTCAAAACAAGATACTTGAGGACTTGGATTCGTTGCAAGGATCCAGCTTCATCATAATCTTTGAACGATTGGAAGAAATCACTTTGCGCATCTTTCCAATTCTCCTCAGTCATATGCATCTTCCCACCACATTCTCGAATGATGCCCATAATCCTTGGATGTGGTACGGCTGATTTAACCTTCAGAGCTCGTTCGTATAAACGCTTCAACTGCTTGTTATTTTTCGTCTCGGAATGCATTTGAATCTCGCAGGCGTAGATTTCCAAAGAGTAGGTGCCCTTGCTTGGGTCATCTGTACCATCTTCTAGCTCGCATGCCTTACGAAGCTCTCGTAACTTCTTTGTTGTTGCAGCGTAGTCCTTGCGGTCGAGGCAGAGTTTCGCCAGCTTGATATTGGTTTTCAACCACAATCTTTCGTTGTTGGTATTCTGAAACGATTGTAGAGTGAAGGAATAGAATTCCTCCATACATTTCCTAGCTGAATCATCTTCGGATCCTTTCTCGATAAAGTCGAGCATGTTATTGATGGACTTTTCCGAGTAGTTTCGAGTTACTGCGGATTTGACATAGGTAAGAAGTTCGCGATAATGCTCGACAGCCTGGAAGATCATTAGATATGACAAGTCAAAACAAATGAATAATCTACCTTATCATATAGACCAAGTTTAAACTGCAACTTTATTGCTTGCTTTAAACCCTTAAATCCCCAATCACCTTTCTCTTGCTCGAGAGCTGGAATTCCTAGAAATTCGTCGATGGCGCCTTCAGGATCCGTAGATTTCATCTGTTTGGCATTGTAGTATTTGTTTTCGATATCAACATCGGCATCTTCCTCGTCATCATTTTCTTCGTATTCGAAATCGTAACTACCATGATTAGCTATCTGTTGAAAGTCTGGTAAAGTTTCACATACTCCTCCTGGTCGGAATCTTGCATGAAATCATCATCGTCAGACATATTTGCGATTTTCGGGTTTATGGATGATAAAATGGAGATTTTGGTAAGTTGTAAATAGTTTCTCGAGGTTCAGTGGTGACGGGGTGGTAGATAGAAATGAATATCAAAAGTGAGGGTGAAGGTCTAATAAGGCTGTAGAGTACTAGGTACCTAGGTCGTTTGCCTGGAGCTGTCCAGCCTTGTATGATTGGCTACTCGCTTAGCGTCATTTTCGTAATTCTAAAGCTTCCGCCTTGCGACATCTTGTATTTCATCAACAACAAATACTTAATGAACTCTGCACAATTTTTCATCACGAGTTGTTTCCTAAATCATTTGAACCTGTCATTCTAGTTCAAACCCAATATTTACCGTGTGGAAAATATACCTTCTGCGCCCACGGTTTACCTTACATCAGCTCTACAATAACGTCAAACAACCTTCAAAATGGGTGGCGATCTCAACTTGAAGAAGTCATGGCATCCCCATTTGATGAAGAATCAGACGCGGGTGTGGGAGGAAGAAAAGAAAGCACTCGAAGAAAGAAGACGTACGGAACAGAGAATCAAGGAGCTTAAGGAAGAACGGGCGAAGGAAGAAATCCAAAACAAACTCGAAGCCGCCGGATCGAGAAAGCGGGTTGATCGTGTCGACTGGATGTACCAAGGCCCATCAAGTGGTCAAGCTGGAACCACCGAAGAGATGGAAGGTTATCTCCTTGGAAAGAGACGCATCGATGGGTTAATCAAAGGCACAGAGCACAAAAATCTCGAGAAGCAAGCTTCTGAGGCTAGTTTCATGGCCCTACAAAATGCGAATACTCTTCGGGACACAGCAGCTAAGGTTCGTGAAGATCCCATGCTTGCTATCAAAAGACAGGAGCAGGCTGCTTACGAGGCTATGATGAATGATCCAATCAAACGACGGAAATTACTTGAATTGGCTGGGCAGGACACCAAAGAGATTAAACCGAAAAAGGAAAGAAAGCATCGACATCATCATAGACATCGCGACGAAGATGACGAAGAACGAAGACGAAAGCGTAGGAGGGACGAAAGTCTGCATGGTCGAGAGGAGGATCGCAGCCGCAAGCGCCGCAGAAGTGGTGATGATTACGATGATGAGACAGATCGCAGAAGTCGCAAATCCGAATACCGCCGACGTTCAAATTCATACTCGAGATCTCGTTCTCCTGCGGAGAGAAGAGATAGTTTTGGAAGATCACGAAAACCAAGATCAGTATCACCAGATAGCAGAGAAAGGGGAAGACCAGGCAGGGAAAGAGACTACGATCGACGAAGGCCAATATCACCAGACGAGCGTCCGAATGGCAGGTCACTTACAGACCACGATAAGAGACAGAGGAGGAGGAATAGCTCATCTCCTGAATCCCGCTCCCCTACTCCAGAACGACGACCAAGATCACCCGACAGGAGAAAATCTTACCCAGTAGATAGAGAGGATAGAAGGAATGGTTACGACAGGAGGAATACCGAGAACAGATACGATGATAGGCGCAATGGAAATGGCTATGGCAGACGAGATGATAGGAGGCCACAAGGTGGATTTCAGAAGCAGAATGGTCCCTCGGAAGAAGAAAAGGAGGCCGAGCGACAAAAGAAATTGGCCGCTATGCAACAAGATGCGTCAAATCTGGACATTGATCGTGAGAAAAGACTCAAGGCTTTGGCGGAACAAGACAAGGCGGCTCGTGAAGCTGAGGACAAAGCACGAAGCAAGTCATCCAAATACTCAGATAAGGGCGATTTTGTCAATGGTCTCAACCGCACAGCAGGAAATATGAACCTTGCGGATCGAATTGGGCGTCGTGCAGGACAAGGATTCATTAAGGATGAAGAATGATTATGTTTATGTTGAAGATAATGGAGGTGTGTTATTCCTCGATACCCTATGTATATCAGATTGCATGGTTTCCGTTCTTGGTAGGATCTTGATGACTTGTTGGCATACTTTTATCGCACAAGATTGCAAATAAGGCAATCAAAACAAATTTCCGATTTGAATTGTTCGAATACTGTCCAGTGTCCACTGTCCACCGAGTTCACCGAGTCCGCTCAGTCCACTCACCACGTTGATGCTCCACAATATGAACAACACAAACTCATTTATGGCTCGCAACTCTGGAGTCTGGACTTATTAATAAATGGACTGCCACTCCGTGCCACAAATTTCCTCGTTTTCAAGGATTCCCCTACCATGCGACGACGATCCTCCGTCATCCGCCTCGTTCATTTCCTCGAGTAGTTAAATTTTAGTTGGACTGTTGGACTTTTTTAAGCCACAAAATAATATCAACCATGATTCCCGGATTTCAGCCACAGTTTGTTGAAGTTTGTATACCTACCTACCTACTCATCGGTAAGGTATACGGTAATAATAATAAGTACCTAGTACGTAGGTACTTAACTCCATAGTATGGCATATAAGTTAGAGATGAGCCTATGTACTACTTACTGCCTGCCAATTCTTTACCTTTTTTGTGACTTGGAAAACATTCATATAAACATTCATAGCAGATCTTCACCATAGTACCCACCCCCTCGTTCAAGTTTCAAGATTGAATCGAGAACATCAATATATGTACAGTACTTCATACCTAATGTCCGCATGGTCCGTAGGTAACTGAGGACATACCTGACTATACAACTTATTAATTTGGCCCATCATGAGTGGCCGCTCAATATATCAGCCACCGTGTCCGAATAAATGCAAACGAGGAAAAAGAAAGAAGAAAAGAAGGACGGGTCTTCACGCTTGAAGAATACTCGAAGGAACCCGGATTTAAATTTCCCGATTTTATTTTATCATCATCTGATTTAGGATCTCTCATAAAACGTTTTGGTTATATTGGGCACGACTACCTTCCTCCCTGGGATAATTCTTGAATCTGGTGTATGCTATGGAGTACTTAAACCAAACGATGGAGTAGGTAACCTTGGAACATGACGGATGCCCAGGTTCTTAATCAAATTGTATCTCCCGCCTCACCTCACTGATGAGTCCTCAGTCCTCACCTCTCTCATCACAAGCATTGATTGATTGATTAATAATATCACATAAGAATTCCTTACGCTCAAACAAAAAATTACATACATACCAACATATTATTAGGTATTATTATTATTGTTATTATTATTACCATTCGCTTCCCTTACTTCTATAATCCATAACTTCAGTATTCACTCTTTTCTTCCATCCCATCTCTTCAAATGATTGACTGATTCTTGACTGATTGATTGATTGATAACTGTAAAAATTCATTCATTGCATGATTGCATCCAAGTATTTCAGACTGTACCTGTACCTAGCATAGCATTGGATTGGATACTCTGATACTCCAATTTACCCTAGTCGCTCTTTGGCCTGGCCCCCCCTCGGACCACCAGTCGATCTCAATCCTTGAATCATTCATCCATCCTCCATCCTCCACCCTCCACCCTCCTTCACTCATTCATCATTCATCCTTCATCCTCCATCCATCCATTCCGTCACCATTCGACGATCTGACAACATCCCTCCGACGAAATATACTGTCCAATACCGGTATTCCTTCACCCACACCTCAGATTTAACATACATCCATACATATAACCATCCAATATGCCGTGCGGACTCGGAGGTTCAAAAACTACCCAGAGGAAATTGGTCTTGCTGTACGTTATATGTTTCATGTTGTTTTACTTGACTTTCATTGAAAAGTCATTTCAGCCCTATCTTTTTCTTTTGGGGTTGAGGAAAGGGGGTAGAGGAAAAGCTGGGGGGGTTCGTCATATTGCAGAACGATTTGATCATATGGATAAGATTATGCGATGGAGTCAAGTCGCATTGGAGGCGCAGTGATGGAAATGATAGATTTGACTTGGATTGCGATTGCGATTGCCATTGCCATTATGTTGCTACAGGTTATTGGGGAATTGATTATGATGGGAATGAATAGATTGCTAACCATATTTTTCATGAAATAGAGGGGATGGTGCTTGTGGAAAAACGAGTTTACTTAATGTTTTCACGAGAGGGTAGGTTTTTGATCCATATGATGTTGAATCTGTGAGGGAATGAGGGACGCAGCTGATGTTGGAACTCAAGATATTTCCCAACGGTCTATGAACCTACGGTCTTTGAAAATTATGTTCATGGTATGTCGCTGATTCTTTATTCCTCGTACTCCTTTTATCCCCCTCTCATTACTTCCGCGGGATCCTGGCTCACACCTGCGCGCAATTTAGATATCTTTGTCGATGGTACACATATCGAACTCTCCCTGTGGGATACGGCCGGTCAAGAAGAATTCGATCGATTACGCTCGCTATCTTACGATGACACGCACGCAATAATGCTCTGTTTCTCAGTCGACTCGAAAGATTCCCTCGAAAATGTCGAGTCCAAATGGGTGGGCGAAATCGCCGAGAATTGCCAAGGCGTCAAACTCGTCTTGGTCGCGCTAAAATGCGATTTGAGAGAACAAGGCGCAGATGATGAAGCGGCCGAGGGAACAGAGGGTGGAGAGCAAAGGGAAAAGAAACCAATGATTGATTATAATCAGGGACTCGAGGTGGCGAGGAGAATTGGTGCGCTGAGATATTTGGAATGTTCGGCGATGAGGAATAGGGGGGTCAATGAGGCATTTACGGAGGCGGCTAGGGTCGCGTTGAGTGTCAAACCGAATGGTGGGGATGGGGATGGGAAGTGTGATGTTATGTAGTTGGGTGTATAAAGTGTGAGAGGGTTGGTCTTTTTTTTGGGATGGGGATTCGACTTACTTTTTTTGCCCTCTGTTTCTGGGAAGGCAGGCGTTGGAGGCTCGAGCGTGAAATCTCTTGTGATTTGCGCATACGTGGTACATATACTTTTTTCATGGGAGTAGAGGGAGACTTTCGAATGGGGGGGGTTTTTTTAGGAGGGTATCTTTCACACCCAATATCCCGATGGATTTTCACTGGGGGGGTGGCATCAAATACACATCCCGCTTCTCTTTGTCACTTACTTGCCTTCTTTCCTCCCCACAGCACTTTCTTGCGGGGAGGGAGAAGTTGTCCACACTCGACTTATGAACATATAACTTCCGTTCCGATTCTTGGTTTCTTCTCTTCTTTTCTTGTCTTTTCTTGCCTTTTTTCTTCTTACCTTTTCTTACCTTTTTTTCTTCTCTTTCTTTCTTCGTTTGGAGAGATCTATCTATAGTGTGCAATAGAGAAAAGTGATGATATGATATCAGGAAAGGGGGATTGGGAGGGGGATGGGGAGGGGGGATGGGGGAGGGGAGGGGGAGGGGGAGGGGGATGTAGATGTAGATGTAGATGTAGATGAATGAGGCGGGATTCGGGAATGGAGGATTATGGGATTATGGGATGGCATGGGCGGGGTTGAAGAATTTGGATGGGATGGATGGCATGGATGGGTTGGATGGGTGGGATTTAGGATATATGTATGTATGGTTGGTTGGTTGGTTGGTTGGTTGCTGAGAGCAAAAAATCATTGGATGGGATGGGATGGGATGGGATGGGATGGGATGGATGGATAAGATAGGATTCTTTGTATTGTTAGATTAATTTATACCTAGTACTCATACTCATACTCATACTTCCCTTTTTTTTGTGTGTCAAAGATTATGAGAATTCTTTTTTTAGGGGAGGGAAGGGAGGGGGGAGGGAAGGAGGGGGCTTTATTTTGATGAGGTGGGGTGGGGTGAGGTGTGGTGTGGTGTGGTGAGGTGTGGTGTGAGGATTTGATTTGATGTGATGCTGATTCCCCCTCCGGTCAACGCCCCCGTCATCGTCGCGCCCCACGCTCCATACATCCACCACGCATCCGAGACGGTGAAGACATCGCCGCCATAGCCGACGGCGGCCGTGGCCATGCGCGGACCCAGGTCGCGGGCGGGGTTCAGACAGGCCCCCGTGGGGTATCCGAATGCCATGGTGAGCACCGTGACGACGAGGCCGACGATGAGCGCGTGCATACCGGCGCTCGGGGGGCATTGGAGTCGTCTCCGAGCGCAAGAATGGTGCAGGCGAGGATGCCGGTGGCGGCGAATTCGGTGAAGAAACTGGAGGCGGGGCCGGCGAATGATGCGGGTTGCGTGTAGAAGGATGTGCCGGTGCCTCCGTCGAGTAGATTGACCGCGTGCCCATTGGAGAGTCTCCCGCCCGTGGAGTTGTACGCGGCGATTGCTTCTTGGTAGATGCCGTATGCGATGAGTCCGGCGAGGAATCCGCCGAGTATTTGCGCGAGCATGTAGATGCAGGCTTTGCGCGTGGGAAAGCCGCGGTATACACATCCTGAAGTATCCACCGAGGTTTGAACCGCAAGATTGGTGGCTATACCAATGACCACTGCGATCATTGTCTGCGGGTTTGTTGGACGTGAAGAATTATGTGGGATGAATGATTACTTACAGCTAAACATTCAGCTAATGGCTCGCGGAATTTGTATCGAATCGATGCCCAGGAATTGTGGTTGTCTTTCTCTTCCTGGATATATTGCTCCGCTTCTTCACTACTTAGTGTCCATTCATCGTCTCCCATCTTATCCCCCCTCTCCAAATCGAGTTCATAATCATTCTCATTATTTTTAAAGGCCTCGCTTTGCATGGTAGCATGTTGAGCAAGCGTTGACACTGATGCATGTTCTTCAACAGCTGGAAGTCTAGTCGGGTTCTGCTCGCCTAAGTCCCCTCCATCGTCATCCTGGGGAGACCTCCAATCATCCATAGGATCATCCCTCTCGGCTATCGGGGTACCATGATGGTCCAATATCATGTTCTCCGAATCCTGCCTATGAGATCTGTAACTTCTTCTCCTCCCTCGCTCTGGTTGCTGATGTCCATAACCGCGATCCTCTTCATTTCTTCCCAGGCGATTGGATTTCTTTTTCGGGTCCCCTTTTTTCTAAGCGTCAATCATCCCAACTTGTGGTATGGCCTCTGAATCTCCGGGTTCTTGATTTTCTGCTTGCTTATTCTCTACCACGCTATTCTTTCCTCTTCTCATTCCTGGCCTCACTACTCGCGGTAGTGGCTTCGCTAACCCCCATACTGGAGTGTCCTTTGGCTTCTGGTAATTTGGATTGAAGTCGTAATATTCTTTATCGACATAATGAGGTTCGTGTTGGGGACCTCCATTGTTACCAGCTAGAGAATACTGCGGTCGATATCCAGGTGGTGCAGTATTTGTACGTTGCCGTGCTCCCGCATGAGGTCGTGCATTCGGTGGTTGTGATCTTTTGGAGCCGTGAACTTGAGCATTCGGACGATTTGTTCTTTGTGTATTAACGCTTCCGTCTCTGAATGATCGAGCTGGAGTGTTTTCTTGCTCTCTCTCGTGATGTTCCGCCATGGGAATCCCCAATCACAATTGATGACGATGTTGCCTTTTTTAACTCACAATATTGGAGGGAATGGAATAATTCTTTACAGATGTATGAAATGCACTTACAAGACGTTTTCTTCTTACCTTGCGTAGTCTCATATATAACATTACGAGTATATGGAAGGCAATTCTTGATTGAAAAATCGTCATTATTGTAACGATTGAGGGGAATTCTGTAGGTACGATTGATATCTAGGTATCTAGAGAAAGGTGAGGAAGTTACGCGTTAAACGATCTCGAAATGCCATGCTTTAATGTATTGACGTGGATTATTCGGAGCTGTTGGTCCTTGTTTTGAAAGATTTTTGTGGTTCTGGTGGTTTTCTGGTTGGTTGGCTGGTTGTTTTTTGGTTCATCATTCATGGCGATTCCTGTAAAGATATCGGGAGGATTTAACCTTCCACTCTCCATTCCCATCTCCATCTCCATCTCCATCTCCATCTCCATACTAAAAATGGCATAAAATGCCATAGCAAAGGAATGATATATCGACGAGTAGGAAAAGAAAGTCGATTATCCAAAAAGAGAAAACCAAGAGAAGCTGGAGCTTGTTTTGCTTTCTTGCTTTCCTTTTGATGGTCCAATGAATTTCCTTTTAAAAACTTCAATTCACGTGATATCGGACTGATTCGGCTGATGGGGGTGAAGTTACTCCTACCTAGAATCTCCATAATGTCTCCATTCCAATTCCCGATGTCCTTCTCATACTTAATTCCTTGATCGTCGAGCAATAAGTTGAATTGAGTATACAGTATCTAGATACAAATTACAATACCCCATTGGTCAATACGAGCGATTGATCAGTCGGCCACCCCTTCCACGAATCCCGTCCCCTCCCCGTTGACCAAGTTTTCTAAATCAATATTCCATGTTATTATATGAGGATAACCTATTTCTTCTTTGGATATGATCGACCTTCAACTAAGACACTTTCGTTCATGCTCTTAGATCCTTTTCCATCTCTTTTTGGCAATTCCATCTCACCCTCTAATATTCCCCACAAACTGATAAACCGATGACATTTAAAGTGGACTTGGAAGAGATTGTCCAACTGGTCTTGATATTTTCGAGTACATTGGGTTTTGAAATCCTCCATTCATTGGAGTTTGAACTACCGAGACTTTCACGATGGCAAGTATGCCTGCCTCACTCTCCGCAATCTTATGACATATAAAGTGGATTTAAAATCTAACACATCGGACATCAAACTCCTGCACCCTATCTAGAAGGGCAAGCATTCCGGGTCTGCAGGGGGCTTTGTTTCATTTCTCCTCGATAGTAGACTGAGCTTCAATCATAAAGATTATCGAAGGGTTGGGTATCAACAATGTACAAACATGTCGTCTCGACCAAAACAAGAGCTTCCTAAGGTGTTTGCAGAACAAAAATCATAAGAAACAGCAGTCACTGTTTTTGAACCTTCAAAAACAAACATGAGATCGAGGAATCTAGTAATCTGTTAGACCGTTAATTTCTTCCAGTTCAACTCCTCGGCCACCCCCTTTGTTATTCCCACGTTGTTTCACCCAATACTCCTATTCTACATAGTTTTTAGAAACCCTTGAAACTGATGGTCCCAATTCTCCGAATTTTTAATCCACCCGATGATCTCAAGCAATCTTACCAGTCAGCAAGTCCATCCTGCCCCGTCCCCGAGGGCTTCAAGAATTGAGGATGTGTCTGGGTCCAAAGCAACCAGAACTTCTGGATCTTTGAGGTTGAGATAATGCATGACATAGTCTCCAAAATTCGTGGATTCAAAGGAACGAATAATATTGTCAACCTCGCAGCAACCCACAAAAGCAAAATCCGTTCTGCAGAGTTCGAAACGAATACTGCAAGATTGCAACTTTTGATAAAATCATGCCCTCCCGGCGAAACTGCAAATGACTCTGCCCTCTGGCGGAGCTGACAAAAAGTCCATCTCCGTGTTGCTGAAGATGATCCAGGTGTAAATGTTTCATTCACGTTGTTAACTACTCGTTACTGTTTGTGGCCCAGATTTTACTTGATCAAATTCAGGTGATGAGTGAAGTTGATTTGCCAGTGAAGACGGCCAAAGCGAACAGAGAGCTACCTTCCTCATTTGTGTGTTTCTCGGCTGATATTCCTGTTTTTCCCCTTTTGGATATTGCGACTTCCCACACACAATGATGCGGAAAATATCCAATATCTCTCATTGTCACCCCTTTAGCCTCGTGCTATTGTAAAAGTCTCCAATATATCTACCCTACACGTGACATATGTGCGAATACTCGTGCTGATATTATAGAGTTGAATCTCATCGAAAGTTCCAAGGATGTGTATGCCCCCATTTCCTATTACCATTAGACATTGCGAGAAAAGGAGGATAGAAATAATCAAAAATCCATTGTCAAACACTTTAAATTAATTTGAATATTAATGGACAAAAATGTGACAGATGTGATAAAACCTCCGTGGTAGATAAATACTGTTGACTTACAAGATAGATTTCTTCTTCAAATTAATTAATTAACTATGGATAGGATTCCCTTTCGGCCATTCAGTCAATCACCCAATCCAATTCAAACCATTCATCGCGTGACCGGATGCCAGAGTTTGTCGAGCAAGTAATATAATATACACATACCACGACTCCGAAGCATCTCACAATGTATGAACTTGGGGACCACAGACAGGATTCCGATAGAATTCTGCCGCCATCAAAGTTCGGAAAAATGTCACGTCTTACGTAAGTCCATCATTATTGATGTATCTCTAGATGTGCCGAAGAAGTATCAAGAATATCATGATCTTGAAAGAGGATGATGACGCTCAGAATTCTCTAAGATCAAGTACTCAATATCCTTCTGGCCATGTCACGATATCACAGCTGGCTTACCTTACTCGGTAATTTGGGTTTCATGCTGGCTTGGTATCCGGATTTGCGAAATGTAAAATATATCTTTGTCAATATACAAATCTCTGAATATATGTTGTAGACAATAATGATTGAGGTAAATAGTTCTTCAAGTGATTCATCCCGATATTTTTACCTTTGCTTCCACATGGCTAGCAAAGGATGGCAAGGCACCATTAATTTGTGCAAGCTAGCACACAAGTTTTATATAGCATGTATTCCATTCCATTCATCGTCGTAAGGATTTGCTTGGTGAAGACGTCGATGTTTTAGATTTGAGTATTGGGGATCATATACAGCTGAAATGGGGTCCTCTATCTCTCCTCCACCATATCGGTTACATAATCTGATTTGTTTGGAACGTAAGTTCTTTTTTATGCCGTTTGTATCACATGTTAGGTTATTGTTGATTAGGAAACTGGGCAGTAATGTTATGTATATAGAACAATTTGCGTTCTTAGGTTAGTAACTGAACTAAAGCGATTCAATGAAGTGTGCAAGATGAAATTTCTGGATTTTTTCTAAAGGGGAGGAAAATGAAGTAAGATTTTTTGTTATTAGTTTGTTTATTGAAATTATATGAGACTACCTGAAATAAGGATTGCAGCGTTTTATATATTCATTCTTATTTTTGTTTTGTGCGTTCCTTCTGTCTGTTTCTTCTTATATAGTTTAATCCCTATAATTAGCGAGTGCATTAATTGAGTCAAGTTTGTTGAAGGCTACTCTAATAATAATTAATGAGAGTATAGTAAACGCATATGGCCTAATCGTCTCGATCATTTTAACCAAGTATTGCTCCTGTAAGAGATACTTCTTCACTTGTAATGTTTAAAACACACTTGCAACCAATTTTAAATCTCACAGTTCATTTTCGTACCTCAAAATCTATTCCAAATATCAAAAGTTGCCTACTCCCACTTTTCTATGTACCAAATTCCAGCGACGAGTAGGAATTCATGAAACCGTGTGCATACAGAAGCTTCTTCCGGGATGGCCATTTAGATAATTAACAAAATATCGAACGGCTAGTTTCTTGTATAACAGTCGGCAAACAACAGAGTGGCTAACGCAAATATATTAAACGGGGTCATAAATACAAACCCGATAGGGCAGAGAAACTTTCCGAAACTTATGTTGGGATGTGGACTGAAGACTTGGTAACTTTTTCTAGGAAGAGAAATTAAGCTGCGGAAATATATGCGCTCATGTAATTTATAATGCACAGTGCGGATGCAGCACACGTATGTTTTCCTGTAAGTTTGCTGCCCAAGGGTGTCCGCCAGCGTGACTGGTGAATATTAGATTGCAATATTACAATTTTATATGGCAGTCAGTGCTACTCTTTATCAATTGACCGCACCGAGTTAAACTGTGCATTAAAAATGCTGTTATGAGATGAAATGCTATTCTCTGCGATTTCTCCAATGCCTTAAGAAAGACCTATAGAAAATCACCAATTTCAAGTCGCTGGTTCTCGATATAAAGGCCCAAGAGAACTGAGCATGAATGCACTTCGGGAATTGAAATCATATTTGTCCAATTCAAACCCGATCTTGCAAGTTGAGAACTAGACTGTTCTCCAAAAGTTAAAGTTAACTGGAATTTGAACCTCAACCTGTTGCTGAAGGTGCCACTTGTCGAGACGGCGTTACCCAGAAAGATGATAGGAAATTTATCTTTCTTCTCTGTCCTTCGCTGCTGTGCTTGTGATCCATGTGTCCTAAGGGTAAAAAGGTCTTTGGGGTTATCATATCTCCCAGTTGTATTATACACCCTCCTTACTCGATCTACAAGTTCATTTTCATATTCACATCTAATCATTTTAATACCATTATCACAAATTATATCACCCCAATCATTAAGTCAAAAATTTAGCCTTTTAAAAAACGAATTTGTATTTATTCTTATTTATTTTACATCTTTTTACATCTTTTATTTACATCTTACATTTTAATCTTCATTATCACAAATTATATCACTATTAAATCATTTCAAAAATTTAGCCTTCTAAAAAAAACGAATTTGTATTGTATTTATTTCTATTAACAAATCAGAAAATGTATTGTTGCACATGTGGTATTTAGTTCTCAAGTCGAGTACTAATCTTCTATACCAGCGCGAAAAAACGAATTTGTATTGTATTTATTTCTATTAACAAATCAGAAAAAATGTATTGTTGCACATGTGGTATTTAGTTCTCAAGTCGAGTACTAATCTTCCACACCAGCGCGGTTGCCTCACCACGCCTATTTTCTCGTGTCATCTAAATCTATAATTATAAATTAATTATTCTATCGTCTGAGCTTTGCATTTCTATGATCCTACCAATGAACGCCTGAAAATCAATTTTGTCAATTTGTGCATTTGTTAATTTTTGGTCAATGAGTCAGTCAATTTATTGTCAATTTTTAACTATCTGAGATGTAGTAGAGGGGACTCTTTACTTATTGTCAATTGAGTCAATTTGTAACTACTGAGATATTTGTAGAGGGACTCTTACCTATATCTCCTGAAACTCACAAAACTTCAAGATCGATGGATTTGAGAAGTTGAGAACCTCCTTACCAATCTCTTGAATTTATCACCCACCCTCGTAACAAGTCTCCTACGGGGGGCCGTGGGAGTAGTGGTGGTGGTGGTGGTGGGCCGTGAGATTAGAGTGGGAGCTTCACCTAAAAAAGAAGGTGCTGGAAGTAAACCAGACTTCGGAGCTGCAGGTACGTCTCCTGACTCCTGTGGATTTGGACGTTGAATTTCACAAAAAGAGCCTTCAAGTTCATGTATAGAACGAATAGATGAAGGCGGCTGACTTGCATCAATCATCATGTCATGGTCTTGCTCTTCTTCGTCCAAAGCTTCTAGCCCCTCTGTCTGAGCCGCGAATGTGCTTGCTCGTTTTCTTGCTGCGAACATACTATCTTGGAGATTATCTGGGCTGTTGAAGGCTTGTCTTCCCACAAGTCCTCTGGTTGGGAGTTGGGGAATTTGCCAGGATTCTAGAAATTCTCGTGATTTTTTCACACAATCCATGCAATGTGAATCCGAAAACTCGTCCGGTTCTTGTCTAAAGCGTGGACATTCCTCAGGTTTCAACTTATTTTTCAATGCGAATGGACAGTACCTAAACTTATTGTGCTGACATCCGCAATGGAAGGTCTCTGCAGTATATTGACACATTTTGGGGTTTCTGTGAAGTTGCCGTTTGGTTGTGAGTAAGTGTAGTTTGTAGTTTGAGAATAAAAAAAGGAGAGCAGGGAGGGAGTAGAGACTTTATATTCAGAGATGGGATGCTGTTCGAACATTGTTTTCACGTTTGAAGTTTCTGTGTTGATCTATTATACAATAGAGTTGGCCTTGCTGTATGATGAAATCGACCAAGAACAGTATTAGAACAATCATTCATCCATCACGCCCCGAGTTTTAGTCTATATACTGATAATGCTGCATATATAATATATTGCATCTATCCCCTCATGACAATCCCAATAACACTCCAAGCTTAAAATGAGGACTGCACATATCATTAATATATATATATATATATATATTGAAGTACCCCTTCCGGCGAGCTCGGTTAATTAACAAAGGAGAATGGGCAATGTAGGCCTCCCGTATATTGTCACCACTCCTTAGTAAAAACATCAATTTTACTAACTCTTTTATTATATGAAACCTACGGCGCATTATATAATCCATTCCAGAATTATATATTATCAAGTACTGCTAAAACTTCAGCTCCACCGCAAATACAATCTGCACAACAAAATGTTACGTTATATTTTTATAATTCTTTAAATAGGATTGAAGTTCTCGGCGATATAAATAAAACGGGGAAGTAGTTAAATAATTATAAGAATTTTGAATACCTTTAGTAGGTAGGATTGGTATAGAATTCAATATTATATCTGCAGATACTTTTTAGAAATGTAGTATGCATATAATAATTAGGTAAAATTATACAAATCTTAGTATATACACAATCATACTAGAAATACTAATAAATACTAATAGAAACACCGAGCCTAGAAATTTTCTTCTCTACCTCTCCCGGCTCACTCTCCCGCTCACATTACCGGGCAAAATCGACGTTTAAGTCAACATTTCCTCGCATTTCCCATGCGAAAAATTGTTGCACTTTTCGTCCACCTCAATCAAGGTCGACTCTTTTTGTAAAAAAGACAATTTTCTACCCAGCAAAAGGTTTCGATGATAGCTGCAGCGGGTGATGCGTATACTGGAATAGGGGACAAGGGTAAGTAGCACATGTAAAGCCTGCAAATCTTCGCAATGGAATTTTAAGTATTAGTGGGACTGCTTTGCGGGTATTATAAGTTTTGTAAATGATGCGAGTATTTATAAGTAATTTATATGTATTTTGAATGTTATAAATGTTGTAAATATGTAAACATTGAAGAAAAATAAGTGTTGTAAGGGGAAAGGAGATGGGAATTTATATTCGGAGCTATATAGTGAAGGTCCGAGTCAGTGTTTGCGTTATTATATGATAGAATAACGGTGACTTATATTAGAAATGATTATAGAGTCAATAAATAGCTATCTCTAACAGCAGTGCCTGTAGAAATTTGGAGGTCTCAGGCAGTCGAACTGAGAACTTAGCCCAATTAGGAGGCAGTTTACCCGTTTAAGAGATAGTTAGCTTGGAAATTCTCTTGAACACTTAGGTATCTAGAGCATTTCTTGTGTGCACTTCTATGAAATCCTTAGCGTGGCTGTTGATAAAATCGCCTACATCGTAGTGAAATTTGCTTCCACCTTGACAAAATCATAGAAATCAATCGGTCCGCAATCCCAAGCGAAATCATTCAGAGCTCTTCCTGAGAGTTGACCATATCCATTTAAGCATGCTTTGTCAAGAGGATAGCTAAACTAGTTTATTAAATCTACTTAGTTTGTTTCTTATCCTGGACTAATAACTTGTCAACACATTGTATAATAGCATCCATAGATCCTATTTACACGCATTATTCGCTTGTAAATTCCAAATAATCAATTAAAATGCTATTCCCATGTTGATAAAATTATTCTTTCACTTGAGGGATGAGATGACTGACATGTTTGTTCTTTGACGAGAAGCAAGGGCAGTCTTTGTTCTTTGATGAGATGACTGACGTCACGTTCCATGATAGGAAAATACTTCCGAAGCTTGCCTAGCTGTGCAGCATGTACACAGCTTAAACATACTAGAACAGCCTAACAAGGAGAACGACAATAAAGGTATGAATGGAGACGATTGAACAGGCCTCGAACAACGTTGGTGGAAGCTGGCCGAAAGTATAAAAAGGTCTCGTACTTTTCTTTATTTATTTTTTTCTTTCATTTAAAGAACATTCTAAATCCACACGGAAAACACAACCGTGTTGGATTTTAGAAACTACTACAACACACAACACAACTCATCAGAAAAACAACATTTTCCAACAACACAGCAATCATGAATAATTTCATCATCACACTCGCCATGCTTACAAGCATTGCATTTGGTTTTGATCTCAGTTACTACAAAGAGCTCAACAAGGGAACCCAGTGGGACGCAGAACTCATCTGTTCCTTCAAGAGGAGGAGCAATGATCTCATTTGCTCCGTCGACCGGATCGCCGAGACCGAGTTTCCAACCAGGCAAGTCAGCAATAACTTCCGTTTCGAGTTCTGGGACCAGACATGGTGCATGAGGGCCATCAAGGCATCTCCCATGGTGCTCCCCGAAGCCTATCGTAAGGCGGCAAGAAAAGAGAGAGACATAAACGAATTCGTCGACTTTGACATGAAAGTCAAATGTATCAAGGAGCCCGGATCGAACACGGCTCTTTTGTGCGAGGAATGGAGAGAGTGGGAGGAGGAGGAGGAGGATTACATGAACTTCGATTTTACGAAAGATTCCTCCTGATCGACCTCTGCTCTTGTGTGACGCATGGCAGTCAGGCATCAAAGTCTCAACAAGAAGGATGCAGTTCGAGAACCAAGATTCTCGAGGATGAGGCGGTGTGAGTGAGGAATGAAGAGGGCGAAGGTCGAATGTCAAGCGACAACCAACCATCTCGAGTCAGAAGTACTTGGATGGAAAAAACGAACCAACGTCACCTCTAGAACCTTGAGTCCAATATGATTAATTTTTTTAAAAACACTGGCGGCCCTCTGGAATCACTACAACAACCAAAACCCCCAAAACACTATAAAACAACCATTTAAAATAAAATCTATATTGAATAATTATTCTATATTGTTAAGATCTTGAATCTTGAGTCCCAAATTGATAAAATTTCTTCTGTGAAACAATGGCGCGCAGCCCTCTGAAAATCACCACAAAACCCTACAACCCCCCTCCCCTACCCCCCAAAATCCGTAAAAAAAATAGAAAAGGGCCCTATTTAAGGCAATTTGAACCCCCTCAATACCTATTTAGATACAAAAAGACGCAACTGCGCAAAATTAAAAATTTAAATGAAATGTGAAAATGCCACCAAAGGCGGACGAGTCCGGTGACAATGAAGAAGAGGGCACGCTTTGCCATCCTACCCTCCCTACCTACGAGGGCCTCCTACCTACGAGGGCCTCATTTTACCCTCTCTACTTCAGAGACTGGAGGTGGAAAAAAAAGAAGATACACTATCCCGATAGATAAACCAAAAAAAGAGTTTATGGATGAAACAAACACAGAAAATTGGTTTATAACCAAAAAGTTACGACAGAGGAGAGGAGGGTCTCATTTTACCCTCTCTACTTTAAAAATTGAAAGTAAAAAAAAAGAAGATAATATCCCAATAGATAAACCAAAAGAAAAGAGTCTATGGATAAACAAACACAGAAAATTGGTGATACCTACCACCTACCACCTACCAAAATACCACCAACCAAAAAATCACGACACAGAGGAGAGGAGGGCCTCCACTCAGGTTGTGATGGCTCAATGGTGAGTCACTATATTGAGCCTCCAAACGAAATGCGAGTTGATATCAAATTTCCCAACTTTCCGACCGAGAGCTTGCCTCCAAAGTAAAATAGGAATAGAAATAGGTCGGGTCCCGATATATTCGTTATTGAATGTAGTAAAATTGCCATGCTGGCTTTCCCCATTCCTTACCAATGTGATTATAAAAACTTGTTCCCAATATATCTACGCCCACGCGCAGAGGAGCAGAGGAGCTTGAGACGGCAGCATTTAACAACTGTTGTTCAATGTTCGATACCCAATACTCTCTCTCTTGGGGATATCTGACATATTCTGAATGAATACCACGTCAGAGAATGAACGAAGAGCATGCTCGGCAACCATTGATTTCGATATTCAGACAATAGTCCGAATCCAACCAGAAGTGAATTTTTGAAATAAATTTGAAGTAAAAAGATGAAGCTGAAAGAGGATTTCTCATTTCGTAAATATCAAAGTAACGCCAAGAATCAAAATGGACCTATATACAAAAACAAAAACGCCGCGTCCAAGTCCCATGCAGAATTATAAATTTATCCCGCCTGTGATCGATCATTTTATATCATTTATCTCTGTTGCCCGCAACATTCTGCATCCCCATCTATAGCTTTGCGTCCAATCCAATGGTTGATGTTGAGGTCGTACCCATACCCTTCAATCCCTTTGGTGCCAAGATAATGTTGTATTCGAGATCCAATTCTGCTTTGGGGTCACCATGGCGGGGTTTAAACTCTACGACGAGATCCGGCTTTACAGCAAAGACGGTATCGGTGATGAGGTATGGGTCGGTGTTGGGGTAAATTTGTGTTGTTACTGGCTTGTAGTCTTCATTTGAGATCTGCACATCATTTCGTTAGTTTCTAAAATTATACTGAAATGTGCAATGTGTGCCTTACCATCAAGTGAATGTGAGCAGGTCTCATGGGGTGGCGATCAAGCAAGTTCAAGAGAACACCAGCTGGCCCATCAGTTGGCAGAGAGTATGCAGTTGGATGCAGGCAATAAAAGTGGTATTTTCCATTCTCATCGGTTCTGAACTTTCCTCTCAAGTTGTTATCGGTTTGGTTATCAGGGTCTTGGAAATCGTATTTTCCATTTGCAGACGCCTGCCAGATATCCACAACTGCATTTGGGATTGGCTTTTTGGTGACCAAATCGGTGACGGTTCCGTGCATTAACGTAATCTGTCCACCTGCAGGTACTGGGTCTTGAATGATGCTGCCGCCAAGTTCTCGAAATGGAGCGTTGGGGCTCCAGAATGGGCCGAGGATTGAAGAGGATGTAGGGGTCTCGCCAGATTCGGTCATGATATAGTGTGCGATTTCATCAACGACCCTGTAAACATTGTTAGATGTATAATGGCGGGGTAACAGATTTCAAATACTTACGATTCGAGGCCGAGAACATCTGAAACTCGGTGACCTTCATTTCTGGTGGGAGTGCTGATCTGTCCAATGGTGTTGATGAAGTTGACTCCAGTCAACCATTCATCAATTGTGAGCTCATTCTCTCGTGCGAAGTCATGGATGTGTTGAATGAGAGAGCCCATCAATTGTCTTGATCGGGCATCAGTCTTGGGACCAATGGACTTGATGACATTGATAGTGAAAGTTGGGTCGAATCTTTCGAATCCCTTTGAAGTAGTACTCTCTTGTTGTGTCGACATTGTGATTTTGATTTCGATTGAAGGCGATATTGATATGATAGTTGAATGCCAGTGAATTCAAAGGGGAATACGATAGTATAGTTGAAGAATATAAAGAAGAGTTGATGATGGAAATAAACAAACTTATCTCAAGGAGGAAGACCTACCTATATACTATCCTCACTATACTCCCCCTAACCTAGCATTGAAGCCGAATTAACAAGCATCTAACGAATAGTAAGTAATACCTACTCCAGAATTGGTGATCGAGTGACCCCTCCTTCCTTCCAGCGATGAGACGGTAGTTTCGTCGGCTGTTAATAATAACGCGATAAGAATACCGGTATGGTCAAGGTTTAACAACAGCAGCAGCAGCAGCTCGGAATCGATGTTCGGAAACGCGACTACACCAAGACCAAGTCACGGGATTGACCGGAAGTATCTTTTTCCACCTAAATTGTTGTAGAGATGGTTCGACAATAGAATCCTCTCATTGAACGTACACGGTGTATCAATGTCAAGTGAAGTCAACTTTCTTACCTTCATAATTGGATCTATCTGATTTGCCCTCTGCTTTTACTACGCGTACCTACCACCTAGGTCTAGGTGGGCAGTTCTTTCCCTTTCCCTTTTGGAAATGACCGGAAAAGTCTTTTACCGTCAACAAATTCCGTTTTGAGTCCCCGGATTACGCCCCGCACTTTTGTGGCTATAGCCCCACCAACGGCAGTCCAGAGGTTAGAGGTTGTCTGACAGTAACATTTCTGACATCTAGAGATTAATAAAGTTAAATATCAAAACAAACTTGTTCCTTCAAGATAATATTATCGGTTTCCCCGGTTAGTTATCAATTCATTATTGAGAGAAGTCGTCACGAGATTCTAGAAAATCCTACATTCCAAATTGTCTCCTGGCCTTGCATTGACTTGTATGTTCAGGAACTCGTTTGTCCGCCGATTTTATTCTCGACAACCGAGAAGAATGCTTCATCATTTGATGGTGGGAACTTGGACCCCTCCAGGTGCAATTTTTACCATTGAGTTTGACGATGAAGCATTGACTTTGAAACTTCTCAAGAGAACACCAATTCCAGAAGATGAGCCAATTTCTTGGATGACTTTTGATGCAAGTTGTGATTTCCATTCATGAAGGTCCCTTGGCTGGTTGTACGCTGACCAAATGCTTTTTATTTGTAGCATGCGAGGAAGAACATATATGGAGCTTCAATGAAAAAGTGGTCAAGTCATTCTGTCAGAAGTCCTGCAGAAATTCAACATACCACTTCGCATCCAATGTCCCATGACCGTATGTAACTTTGACAGTTATTGTGTGCTTTGGAAAGTTTCCTAATACATTTGTACCCAGCCGCCGCAGCAAAATCCAATACAAGAACAAGAGCGATTTTCTGTTTGGCAGCAAAGAAGGCACCCTATAATGTTTACGGCAATCCATTTTATGAGCATGCGGGATACGGAAATGTTTTTTCGGTCGATGAGAATGGCGCATTGAAGGAGAACATTCAAAATTATGAATATAGTCCCGAATCCGCAATACATGGCATGGTATTTGATGCAGAAGAAAATTATCTCTACTCTGCGGATATGTGGGGGAACAAAGTATGGACACATAAAAAGGATAGCCAAACAGGCTTGCTAGAGTTGGTGGGAAGTGTAGATGCGCCGAAGAAAGGAGATCATCCTAGATGGGTTGAAATACACCCAAATGGAAAATATCTTTATGCTTTGAATGAAGCAGGAAACAATTTGGCAGTATATGTCATTGATGCGAAAACTCATCTGCCAGTGTTTACAAATATTACTTACCCTCTGGTACCTCCAGGTATGCACCCCCCTTGTTGACTGCATACATTTCTCCCGCTAAGCGACTGACATTCGAGAAAAAGGGGTTCCAAATCTGAAGTTATATCGATCAGATGTCGTTTTCATATCACATAGCGGCAAATATCTCTTTGCAACATCACGATCGAATGATTTCAAAGTTACCGGTTACATGGCAGCTTTCAAACTTGGACCAGCTGGGAATATCGAAAGACAGATATGTCTGAACCCAACACCAACAAGTGGAGGTCATTCAAACGCAGTTAGTCCTTGCCCTTGGAGTGATGAATGGTTGGCCTTGACAGATGATCAAGATGGTGGTTTTGAAATTTATAGATGGCACGAGGAGTTTTTACATAGGGTCGCAAGAATTGATATCCCAGAGCCTGGATTTGGTATGAATGCTATTTGGTATGATTAATAGAAATAGAAAGTAGAAGTACTGAAGTAGCCATGAGATTGTTTATTTTATCGAAATGGATCAAAGCATTCCTTGGTAAAAGCCCTCTTTTTCAAATTTATATATCAAATGAATATATAAATATTTCAAAATCTCTCTAATTCATCAATGTAGGTATTTACCTGGTGGACTTAAATTAATATTGAAATTATTATGTTCTAGGTGCGCAGCTGGAGGTAGGTAGGTATTATATTATTGATGCCTTATATGAGTAAGGCATAAACTATCCCCTCCACTCAACATGAAAAAGCCGGAGAAGCTTTCCGAGCCATCAATCAAACACTGCCGGAATTCTAACCGCTAATCACCTACTCCTCAATAATATGGGGACGATATTGTATGGCGAACAAACATGGAGGGGAAGATATGGTCGTGTTCGACGGTTAAGCCTTCTGCCATTTTAAACCTCTATTTCCCGTCCACCATGCGAAATCAATTCCAATCCTCCATCGGGAATCTTCTCATCAATATCTCTCTCACTCATCCAAACGATTGATGTTACGATTAAGTCAATCTACGAGTATAGAGAAGTTTTTGAACACTCCCAACACCATAACATCCCAACAATTCAATCATGGCGCCCATACCCGGACTTCTCTATGTTACTATGCAACCTCAAGAATCTCTTCCTAATTCTCAGTGGCATGACTGGTACAATAATGAACATGGACCTCTACGATTGCGTCTCCCCTTCATCACAAACGGTTTCCGTTACCGTGCAATTGATATATCATCTTCGACTCCAGCCTCTCCATCTCACCCAGAATGGATGGCCATGTATGATGTTACAGATATGGCCGCCATGAACACCGAAACCTATCTGCGACTCCGTGGGCCCGAAGTCAAGACCGACAGAGAAAAGGAAACAATGGCACAGATCAAGGTGGATAGGAAGTTATATGACTATGTTAGTGGCAGGGAAATAGACGGATATAAGAATGTGGAGGAAGTGGGGTATGAGGAGGGGAATTACGTCGTTGCTTTCACGGCCGAAATAAACGAGGAACAGGAAGAAGAATGCAATAAATGGATGGAAGAAGAGCATTTATCAATGTTAGCGAAGATTCCGGGTTGGAGACGCACGAGACGTTTCGTTACCAGTAGCATCCTTGGGGGGAGAGAAGGAATGGAATTTTTGAATATTCATGAATTCGCGTCTCAAAACGCTGTATCTGGGGAAGCTTATAAAGTTGCGACATCAACCGAACGGGCTAAAAAGATCATAGCAACTGCTTTGAAAACCAAAAAGGAAAGACACTATGATTTATACTACACCTTTGGTGCCGCACCTCGAGATATCTCCAACTTCTCCCGATCCTATGCTACAAGTTGGAAATCGATCGATGGAAAGACAAGTACTGGTCCAAACACTATCGCGGATGGCGGAGCAATTGAATCATATATCACAACCCCAGATGGGGTTGACCTCGCATACCGACTCGAAGGATCCTCGGACCCAACCGCTCCTCTTATTATCCTCACCAATTCCATCCTCGTAAGCTATTCAATCTGGACCCCTTTCATTCAAACATTCCTCGCATCCCCTACGGGCAAAAGATATCGGATCCTCCGCTACAACACTCGTGGGCGCACATCCAACCTCGGCTCATTGCCAGTAACTATCGACCTTCTCGCTTCCGACATAATTCACATTCTGAACACCCTTCGCGTCCCCAAAGCGGCCTGTCTAATCGGCGTCTCACTCGGTGGCGTTACCGTTCTCAACACTGCTCTCAAATACCCCGATCGCGTCGCTGCTTTCATATCCTGCGACACAAATGCCTATGCTCCTCCCTCCAATCCCAAAGCCTGGGATGAGCGCATCGCCATGTCTGCGGCGGAATCTGCCAAGTCTTCCAACAATGAACAAATTGTAGGATCGGAGCTAGCGGAAATTACTACGCGCCGATGGTTCGTAGCAGCGAATTACGCGAATGAGACTCTGAAGAAAAGGTTTGAGGATGTGAAGAGACAGGTTGAGGAAAATAGTTTTGAGGGCTTTCAAAAGGGCGTGAAGGCACTTTATCAGTATGATATTAGAGAGCAGATGAAGAAACCGGGTGTAGAAAAGGCGTTGTTTGTGGTTGGGGGTGCTGATGGTGTCTTGCCGAAGACAATGAAGGAAATGGCGGCGAATTATGGAAATGGTGTTGAGTGTAAGGTTATTGAGGGAGCGGGTCATCTGCCGATGGTTGAAAAGCCGGATGAGTTTGCTGATGTCGTAGCCAAGTTTTTGGCGTAGGTTGGATGAAATACCCTTTCTTAATTAGTTTCCAATGATCAATTGTGATATCATCAAGCTTTTTGGTTTTTTTAGTGAAACTTCAATTTTTGGTCGGTGATCTGGAATTTTTCTTGATATTAGATAGGTATGGTATACTTGGAACGTTGATAACCTAGGTTCGTAGCCACTTGACAAAGCAGCCACTCTATATGAAGACCCAAACTACCAGCTGCGGAATGAATAATATATATGGTTTATGATTTGCATCATTGTACATCCATCGAGCCCATTAATACCTATGTAGCTAGCTATCTACTTAATTACCCGTATATCCGTATCCATCCATCACTCCATCCACCCTCCTAATAACAGACCATGATCTCGTTCTTGCCCATACCATATTTTACACACCTCAAACATATATACATCGAATCGAATGATGAAAAAGAGACAGGGAGCGAGAGACAAGAAAGAGCTCGCATAAGCTATATATAGCCTTTTTTGTACGCTCGTTTATCTTGTATACCTCGCGGGAACTCTCCTCATTCTCTTGGTTCTTCGTGCCCCCTCTCCCTCGCCCTCGAGTTCGTCTTCCGCTTCTCCCATCTCAACATCGGATGATGATTTGCCGATGAATGTTTCGTCTTCGACGTCGCTGTCTGGTATTATATTGGGATGGAGATATGCGTCTACATCCATCATCATATCATCGCCATTACCATCACCATCAGCATCGGCATTTTCTTCATCATCTTGATCCGTATGTCCCCTAGATGGCCCCGCAATATCATAGTCTCGTACCTTTGCCTTCTTACTCGCTTTCCCCCTCGATCTTCCCTTCTGCCAGCCCCTTTTCTTCTTGGTCGAAACCTCATCCTCCAACGCCTCTACCATCTCCCGAACCTTTCTCCTCCGAGCCCCTTTCTTCCCACCCAGCCCATCTAACACTGCCAACCCCGTTTCTCCTGTAACAACCCCCTTATTGGCCTTTGGCATCTTGCTTTTGCCATCCCCTATCCTCTTATTCAACCCCTGAATATCGGCAAATTTCTTGCCGTAGTTGAAGAATAATTCATCGCCAATCTTAATGTCTCGACTGGCTCGAAATGCAATCCTATGCTCCCCATTCACTAACAAAATCTTCGCAATGCAATTTAATCCATCGGCCTCTGTTTCCGCGTGATTGATAAATCGTGTTTTGTTTCCCATATGCGCAGCATCGACGATCATATCCTGATTCAAATCGAATAGAAAACTCATGTACTTGCGTTCATATATTAACCCCCTACGTTCTGCTTCGTTGTCGGAGATCACCTCCCCAGCATATTCGCTAAGGAACTCCCCCTTCTTGACCGGTTCCGCCGCGAAAAGACCATACCCCACGCCTTCGAGTTGAGAGTCCCCAAGAACGAGCTTTTTGGTAACGCCCCGCTGGAGGGCTATGTTCTGACAACCGTTTTGGAAGAGCTCATCCTTGTGGCGGTTTTGCGGTCGAATGCGAGGAATGGCTCCACAGCTATCGCATTGATCACCACATTCCCGATTCATCTGGAAACAAATACATGTATCAGAGGCGCAAGCAAGACCATCCGCATGACAAGAACAGCCGGTGAATCGTCGCCCACATTTATCCGTGCACCCACAGAATTGCTCGCAGAGGAGATTGTTAATGACGCAGGAGCAATTCATATCGCGACGACAGGGACCTTCGTGCACGCAGGGAACGGGTTGGGAGCGTTGGTCGTGTATGTGCGCCGCGGTGTCGTCTTGCCAACCTGGTTTGAGACGGCGGTTCTTTGGTAATACTCTGGGGTCGTACCATTCTGCTGGTTCGCATTTCTGCTTATTGGGAAGACTTTGGCTCCTGGTGACGGGGGTTTCGTGGTCAAGATCGAGGATTTTGGAATAGATCTGCCAGCAGGGTTTATCGATAATATCTACAAGACTACATGGTTTGTCGGGTTTAGCTGCTAGCAGAATCTTTTTGAGCTCAGTTTCCTCTCCCTGGGTCCAGACATAGCTCGTCATAGTCTTGGTACGGTAACAATCGTCGCCACACGCGTTCGTGGTGTCTTTTTCAGTATTCCAATCTTCTGGGTGCCAGTTCTCGTTCCTTTTACTGTGGTCTCGAGCATTATGTTTTCGCATAACATCTGGACAGTGCATAATAAATTTCTCCCACACATACTCGTAATCTGGCTTTTCGAATGATCGATCGAGAGGATCAAGCTCCGAGGAAGTATCGCTAGGAACGTCCTTGTTGATCTTCCGATGACTGTACTCACCATGAGTTGTGCACGCAGCTCCAAAGCAGATTAGGCAAAGAAATTGCGCCACTGTTTCTAATCGTTCTGGAGAAGATGGTTGATCGCCAGATTGTTTATATGATTGGGCTTTTGCTGACTCCACCAGATCTTTGAACCGGGATTTGGACAATACCACATTTTCCAGATTAATCTTGAAGGCTTTGGTCAATTCTAACACAATTTTCTCCATCGTCTGATATAATTCCCCAGATAGAGGACCACCGAGAGTTTTGAGTACTAGTCTCTTCTCACTTGTATGGTATTGCCGGCGATTTCCCAGGAAGTATCGAATGAGTGCAGTACGATCACAATTGTCGTACCCTACTCCTTCTAAATAAAGATCTATATGCCTGTCGATTTGGGATATTTGTTCCCTCTCTCTTGGGTCCTCATTTCCTTGCACATAAGCTGCGTTTAAATCCTTTTCAAGTTTGCTCATGGCCTTCTCCTCATTTTGTATTGCATCGCTAGTGCCGACCAATGGATAATACCGAAACTTTTCATCGTCTCCAGTGAGATGATTTCGTATTACATTGGTGTGATGAGTGTAGCTCGGTGTCCGCTTTACACCACCATCCCCAACTATTATAGGTGCAACGTAAGTTGGCGTTCTACCTTTCCTGGTGGTCTAATTTCGGTTAATAAAAATAAAACGATGTAGCTTTTGATAATACTTACTCGTGCGTTCAGTTTTATAGCCTCCTCAGTATTTTCGTCCGGTGCTTTCATAGATGCAAAGGGGCTTTCATCGTCCCAGGAATCTATATTCAACGCTGCTTGGGAGCATAGCCGTCTTTTTTCAAGAAGAGACTTGACGCTTAGGCCACAATCTTTCATCATTGTCTCCTCTAACTGTGCTACACTTTCTTTAATTTCGTTCATTGACAACTCTTGACTCGCCATTTTAAACGATCCATCTGGGGTCAAAGAGTTTTCATTTGATATAGGGCCTATCCGGCCTTCACATCGTCGTCCATGTCTCTCTTCTTCAGACCTCTTGGGGGGATGTGAAGCAGAGCGGGTTGATGATGGTCCCGAAACTAAGTGTTTGTTTTGATCTTGTCCTCTTTTTCTTTTCCTCTGAGGTATCGGTTGAATATCATCGTCATCATCCGAAGCTTCATCAGCGGCACTTCTTCCTTCAGTAACCCTCTCTTTTTGATACTTCTGTTTCTCCCAGGCTGGCCCTCGTCTTGCACCGCCATGACCCAACTTCTTTTGGTAAGGGACCGTTGGAGCTTTGGGGATGTCAGCGACACTCAAAAATTCACCATTTGTGATACAGCTTTCAGCATGGTTTGAGCCTTCATTCCCAACTGGTTGCGAATTCCTTCCTAGTGTTTTGTCAATCCCATTATCGTTTTCAGAGTTGTTGTCTTTATCGGAACTCCCATTATTTTCTTTTGCGGGCTCATAATGGTCTACTGTTCTTTCCAATATATTAAGAGTATTTTGAAGGATTTCCTTCCGTATTGACGAGTTCTCGTTCTTGCCTTCCATTGCTGTTGATTCGGGATATCCTGACTGTCTTTCTATACAGGATTCCTGTAAGCTTTTTTTCTTCTTTTGTAAATCTGGTTTGATACAAGTTTTATTGTCGTCTTGACCGTTAAGCCCGCCATTGTTAACCTGAGTAGGACCACCTAAGATCATTAAAGGGGCGTTTTTCGCGGAAAGTGGGGATTCTTCAATCTCTGGCGAGCTAGGGCGTGGTAGTCTTGGCGTTGCAACTTTTTCAGACTCAAGATAGGTGGAATGAATGTTTGAAGCAGCCTCTTTCCTCGTAGATGTATCATTCGTAGTATCATTTGTAGATCGTGATTCAAGAGTGCTGGCAACGGGTCTCATTTGTGTGTCATTAACCTTGGTAGTGGATGGATTCGGCTGCGTAAAGTTGGATGTTGAAGATGCCGTACTCTTTGAACTTGATTGCTGGGCCATGGCATGAGAAAGGTTCAAACATCCTGATTTTAACAACATTCCATGACCTTTCGGTGGTCCGGGTGTTGACCTTGCTGAGCTGGGCGCAGAAGCCTTACCAACTGATCCCGAATTAGATTTTCGGTGTGAGATTGAACCTGTTTTACGCGCAGTGAGTTGCACCAAGGGAACACTGCTTGCCATCTCCATTCCATTGGACTTTCTCGAAGGTGACCGTCTAGTTGTATTATCATTCCTAGAGTTGGCGCGATTCTCTTTCGATGCGGATTCTGATACCTTCATTGGAGGTTCATCGTCAGATTCACTCTCCGAAAGAAGGCTGTATGTTCCTCCATTCTGATAGTTTGGTACCTTTTCTGGCGGCTTTGCCAACGTTTTTGCCTTGAATAGTGATTTCGCTGGTCCCGGCGCTTTTGCCGGCGCAGAAGGTTCATCATCAGATGTCATTGACAAATCAATGAAGCCTTTATCAATTTTCTCCTTGACTTTCTTATTGCTCTTTGCATTGCGCTTTTTGTCTTTATCGCTATCCTCCGTAAGATCAATGACTATTGATGGAGCCATATTGCTGCGATTTTCCCCAGTTGGGCGAGATGCATTGCCACCATTGCGAGGTTCGGACATTTTCAGAACCAATTCCCTGAGAATCGGGCTTGCCTCAGATTAAATCCTTCCTGTCTGTCGATAAAATATGCTTGCTACCTCCTGGACAAGCAAGTTATATCACCAGCTATCTGACTCATGATAGTACTCCTTTACTTTTGACTAATTTATGAGATTGTCGCACAAGTTTGGCAAAGTTAAGAAGAAGACTTCAAATAACGTGATTTCAAGCAAAGAATTAGAAAGTGAAAGTGAATGAAAGAGGGTGAATATCATGAGTCTTATGATAATGTGGGAATAGCATTGACAGACCGCAAACTAGATTCGCGACCTAGAAAGCATATGTAATATGCCACAAATCTGGATATTCCAAAAGGAGATTGAGGTGGAGATGCCAGTGGGTGGAGATGTTCGTTTTGAACCATACGTGATTTGATCCTCTTCTTCGCGTCTTGATGTCACTATTATAGTAGTAACCTTAATTTTGACGTCCTCCCAAGTCGTATATTGGTTGCGGTATCTGGTAGGACGAAGAACATAAGTTGTTGATATATCATGAAGATATATTTATCTCCTTCAAGAAGAGTTTGCTTGTTTGTTGTTTGTTGTTTCAGTAAGGGTAGAGATAGAGGTGGCTTGAGGTAATTATTGTTTTGATGCTTATTGGTGAGCAAAAGCCTTTTAAGGTCTATGAGGTTGCACGATAAATTTAAATATTACATAAGCGAGCGGCCGGGATCTAGTCCTATCTAATGTCTAACAGTTTCATAGTACGTACATATACATTTCCCATATATTATCTAATATACACTTACTTTATTTACTAGATACAGCTTATACTATTTTCAATACTTAATACTGTAAAAATTTATCTTTCTCTCTTTATCTCTTTCTATTATCTCTTACGCTCTCTCTTTAACTTAAATCTATAAAATTAATAGAATTTTATTTATTATATTTAATATTAAAGTGTTTAGTTATTATTTCGTTTTCTAACATCTTCTAATTTATATCTAATAGCATTATGATACATTAACTGTAGACTAAGAATGATTACTAATGAAGTTCATTTAGAGAGAAAATCTATTGATTTATATTATACTTGTTATACGCGTCATATAGAATCATAAAGGTGAAATCGTAGATATACAATCTAATAAAAGAACTATACTGAAGAGAAAAGGATCCTTTTGGAAAGAACACTATCTAATATAGACGTTGATCATGTGACCATCATGGTCACATGATCAATCACGTGACTGTCATACTAGGCAGGGGCCTTGGCGTGACAATACTATATGAGATATAGTATAATATAATGTAAGGAACCAGAGCTCGATTCCACGGCACGTGATGCCAAGCATCACGTGCCTAGATCGAACCTTAAACCTTTTAGCTATAAAAGAAAGGATTCTACGAATCCTTTCCTTTCTTCTTTATAGAATACTACTCTGATTATATGACCTTTATTGTTTACACTCCGTGACATATAAACCAAATCTGCTTCTATAAGAAAAATTCAACTCGAAAGTTTAATAGTAGGAGATTAAGTAGATGTATCTGTTTTGGAATAGGGGTAGGAGTTCTTCTGTTATATTGATACTAATTGTTTGGATCACGTGATATATCGACTTCTCCTTTCTTTTCGCGTCTTCTCCTCTATGCGTAACTGCTATCAAATTTCACTCCTTTTCCGTCTGTTATTCTGTGACTATCCGTCTATCTAGAGAATTATACCTAGTACAATTACTCAAATTCACGTGGTAATCGGGTATATGGGTACATATCGAGAAGCGGAGAACCTTGCACCAGCCACCTTCATTATTATTTGCCTTATCCATGGCTACCTAACAATTCACAATTCGCTGGCTTCATAAATTGATCTAGACATCAATTCATTGGACGGAAAATTACCACGATTTTATACTTGGTCAGGAGGACCTGTCAAGGAAATAGGAAATACACGCCGTCTCGATCGAAGTTGCCGCCTGCCGACCAAGGACTCTGCAACCGATTTGGTTGATGCGGGACTTATGTAGATTCTTCACGTAAGGATAAAGTTACTAAGTTCCCGCACAGCCATATTCCGGAGATTCGAGAAATTCATATCACTATGAGATCGCCAACGTACTACCCCTCTTTGGATCCATGTTCGGGCCAGAACCGTCCGATTTCTTTTCATCTATTGGGCTGCTTAAAAATATGAATAACCGTGACTAGGTTTGTAAGGGCATTCTCGGTATAAACGACCTTAACCTACGTGATAGCGGGTCGCTTGGATCCTAAGAACATATGAAGTCATATACCCGGAAAGAAATCTATATGTAGAGCTTGATTCTATCCTCAATGTAGTTTCCTCGAGCAAGCGATCCGTTTCTCTACTCATCACCTATGTGCCATGTTGCTCCATTCGCTGTTTTCATGGACATTGGCTCTAGGGTCATGCGTCGCTCAGAATAGTATAAATAGCACATGGCCAATACACAACAATGGTCTGACTACACAGGTGGAGTGGGATCACTATAGTTTGATAGTCAATGGGGAGCGCTTCTTCTTATGGTCCGGCGAGCTTCATTATTGGAGAATTCCAGTACCGGAACTTTGGATTGATGTCCTTCAAAAGATCAAGGCTGCTGGCTTCAATACTTTCGCAATCTACACTAACTGGTATTTTCATAATCCCAATCCTGATACGCTTGACTTCGAAAATGCGGCACACAATTTCACGAGAATTTTTGACCTCGCCAAGGATCTCGGCATGTATGTGGTTTTTCGGCCTGGACCTTATGTAAACGCCGAGTCCAATGGCGGGGCGTTCCCATTATGGTTGACCACCGGTGCCTATGGCGCTTTACGAAACAACGATACGCGGTACACCGAAGCCTGGACACCTTTTTGGAAAAGAGTTGCCTCTATAGTCGCCCCATACCAGCTCACTAATGGCGGAAATGTCATCACTTATCAAATAGAAAACGAGTTAGGCTCGCAATGGCGTGGAACTCCATCAAAGAAAGTTCCCAACTTATCATCGATTCAATATATGGAAGCATTAGAAGCCGTAGCGCGAGCTCAAGGTATCACGATACCATTCCAAGCCAACGATCCCAATCTTAAATCGGATTCATGGTCAAAAGATTTCTACGATGGTTATGGATCCGTAGATATTTATGGTATGGACAGCTATCCAGCGTGTTGGACCTGCAATTTGACCGAATGCGATTCCACGAATGGAGCCTACAAACCGTTCAACGTTATTGATTACTATGAACATTTCGAGGCGATCTCACCAACGCAGCCATCATTCCTTCCAGAGTTTCAGGGTGGTAGTTTCAATCCTTGGGGTGGCCCAGAAGGTGGATGTCCAGAAAACTCTCCTGCCGAATTCACCAATATCTTCTATCGTAATAACGTTGGGCAAAGAGTGACAGCTATGAGTCTTTACATGCTTTACGGAGGGACAAACTGGGGCTGGCTAGCTGCCCCCGTTGTGGCCACTAGCTACGATTATTCAAGTCCAATATCCGAAAGCAGAATGATCAATGACAAGTATGCGGAAACAAAATTGTTTGGTCAGTTCCTTCGTGTGGCGAGAGATTTGACAAAGACCGACAGAATCGGAACGAACCAAACTGCCTCCACCAATCCAAATGTTGTGTATTCTCAACTTCGAAATCCAGATAACAATGCTGGATTTTATGTTACAATCCACCAAAAATCAACAGTTGGGACCAGAGAAGAATTCTATATCAACGCTAATACATCCAAAGGGGCATTCAAGATTCCTCAAAAGGCTGCGCCCATTGTTTTAAATGGCTTCCAATCCAAGATAATCGTCACTGATTTCAACTTTGGGTCTCATTCGCTATTGTACTCTACAGCTGAAGTTCTATCTCATTCGATAGTGGGTGATCAAGACATCTTAGCTCTATGGATGCCGACTGGTGAAGCCGGCGAATTCGTTGTGACTGGTGCAAAGTCCGGTATTGTTTCCAGCTGCGGAGGTTGTTCCTCTGTTGGTTTTTACCCACAGGGAGATGATCTTCTCGTGACCATTTCGCAGTCTGAAGGTATCAGTATCTTGACATTTGATGACGGACTTCGGGTTCTCGTCATGGACAGATCATATGCATACAAGTTCTGGGTTCCAGTTCTGATAGCAGACCCATCCAGTCCTGCTAACGAGACTGTTTTTGTCCAAGGCCCAAATTTAGTCAGAAGCGCTGCCTATTCATCAGATGGCACGATTTTGCATCTTACCGGAGACAACAATGGAACTTCCACACAGATCGAGGTCTTCCCACCTAAATCCATAAGCAAATTCACTTGGAACGGTCAAGTCGTCACAACAAAAAAGACGGATTACGGTAGTTTAATTGGTAGCCTTGCTGGCCCTGCCCTTAATTCCTTAACTTTACCGACGATCTCCGGCTGGAAGGCCAATGACAGCTTACCTGAGCGCCTACCTACTTATGACGACAGCTGGTGGGTCGCTGCTAATCACATGAATACTTCAAACCCAAATAAACCAGAAACGCTTCCAGTACTCTACATTGATGATTACGGATATCATGTTGGCAACCATCTCTGGCGTGGAAGGTTCGAAGGCCCAGCAAGTGGCGTGTACCTCAGCGTTACTGGAGGTCGTGCTTTTGGATACAGCGTCTGGTTGAACGGCGAGTTTGTCGGCTCGTACTTGGGGGCTGCTTACCCTGATACTGGAAAATTAACATTCTATTTCGATGAAGGAACCGTGAACTTGAACTCCACAAATATCCTTCTGGTGCTTCAAGATAACTCTGGTCATGATGAAACCAGCCAAGCACTCAATCCCCGAGGAATCAACAACGCAACCTTAATCAGCTCTTCTGCCAAGAATTTTACATCCTGGAAAGTAACCGGTACAGCGGGTAAACCGGATACAGCAATTGACCCCGTCCGTGGTATCCTCTCAGAAGGTGGCCTCTATGCCGAACGTCTCGGATGGCACCTCCCGGGTTTCGATGACAGCGAATGGTCCACCGCATCCCCAACTAATCTCTCTTCGTCAGCCGGCGTAACATTCTACCGTACCACCATCCCCCTCGCCATCCCCACCGGTCTCGACGTAGCCATCTCCTTCACCCTCAACGCTTCTCCCTCCAATGCAGCTCTCCGTGCTCTCCTCTTCGTAAACGGGTATCAATATGGACGATTTAGTCCTTGGATTGGTAACCAGGTTGAATTTCCAGTACCACCTGGAATTTTGAATTATGATGGGGATAATGTTATTGGATTGAGTGTTTGGAGACAAGAGGTGGGCGGTGAGAGTATGCGTGTTGATGTTGGGTGGAAGATTACGGGGGCTTTTGCAAGTAGTTTTGAGCCAATCTTTGATGCGGCGTACTTGCAACCTGAGTGGACCGAGGAGAGATTACAGTATGCTTGAGATGGGCCAAAGGTCGCTTTGTTTTCGTAATAATATGATGTATAATGGATGGAAAGGTGGGTTTTATGAGTTAAACTTAATTTGAATTGCAAAAGTCATTTGCAACACAATTTATTGTTCTTTGCTATTATAGTTTTGATTGCGAATGTCGATTTTCTTTTGCAACGTTTGCCCGGATTTTGAGCCTCTTCAGTTTTTGTTCCCCAAAGCTACTTCCTGAAACATTAGATGAGCCTGAAGTTGCATTTAGCAGGAGCGATGGAGCTTGGTCTACGGCCTGCCCACGAAAATTGGTTGACATGTTTTTTTTTACATGGCCAAAATACTTATCAAGTTAAGAGCCCACGTAGTACTTTTCATAAATTTTGATACCTACTGCAATATGCGATCTTCTTTTAGTTTTGAGATAATTATTTGATTGGAGCAAGAATCATTGATTGTCAACGGGGAGAAAAGTCTGTTTTAATTATTACTTGTTCAGAGCCAAAAATTCCGAATCTTAGAGTTGGATTCGTATATTCGGGTGATAATTGTCTTGAGCCGTGTCTTATTGGCATTCGTTTGTTGATAGAAATCATGCTTGAAGAAATCAATTACGCTTATTGTTTAAGTCATGAAATGGAAAGATTCAATTCTCAACCAGTGTTCAGATATTGAAACAAATGATACAGAAGCGACACACTGAATTATTTGCAATTTTCACCCATGAATTATGCATTATGTTCTGTAAAATCACGGTTTGATTTGTTTATGACCCAATCTTGGTTATCTTAATTGACATGTATCTGCAATGCTAAATAACAGAGGCCACCGAGCCATCTGTTGCTCTCACTCTACCATATGAAATGTCGATATTGTGATGCAAAGATGCCAATGGAATATGCGAGCCTTTGATATATTCAGCGAAACGGATATTCATCTTCCCGAAAGAAATTGATAAAGTAGTTCCATTTCTCTCCAGATTTTTCCAGGGCGTCGATGATACCTTGATTTTGATGTTCGAGTTGTTTCCAGATAGACGCTGTGGCTTTATCAAAATCATCGTTGAGCTTTTCCATTCCTGCAAACAATTTTTCCTCCTCATCTGGCAGACCGTGGCATTCTTTGGTCCATTCCTCGCCTGCCATGACGAATTTGTCGAATTCTTCATAATGGGCTAGCTGAAACTTGGCCCAACTTAAAAGATGACCCTGCAAGAGGGTGTTGGGTGCAGTCAACTCCGCGTTCTTCAAAACCAATTTGAGCTCTTCCTTCACTTCGGCTCGCTTCTCGGCGTCTTGTTTGATCTGTTGCGATGTGCGTCGAGGTCTGTTCCGAGGGTTGGTTCGGCATTCAGGACAGAACGTTGCGCGGGAATGGGGATAGGCTCCGGCGAACTGTTGGAATCCCAGTTCACAATCCCCGAGACGCAAAGTTGCCTGTGCTTTCTCTTCTTTGTCTAGAAGCTCTTGACACTTGAAATCTTGGGTGCCCTCGTGTTTACAGACATACAAGAGCAAGGTCTTGCGACACATGATGGATGATATTGGAAATTGTCGTTTATGTTCTTTATACTGATCAGTTATCATACACTTGATGGGCACCGAAACCGTACCCACAGAAAACTTTTAATGGTAAAAAAATGTATTGTCAAATGAGCCTTGAGTTTGTTGGCGTTACTAAATCATAATATCAGAAACTATTAACGCGATTGAAAGGGGGGAAGAAGGAGGGGGGGAAATACCACAAAACCTCTTGATTGTTGCGGGTGGACGAAGAACAGTAGGAAGGGGGAGTCTCATCCTTTTATGTACTTGAAAAGAGCTACAGCCATAACACATTTTGAGAGGCAAATATTTTCCAACGGTCATGAGTACGGTCCTCTAAATATTAATGGCAGCCACAATCTTGGAATAACTTCAAAACAGTGACATATACGGCAGGTCGGCCGTAGGGGAAAATCTGTCATTAGCGATGATTGAATGAATAAATTTCATTCATCCAAGTTCAATGTATCATTTTTGCACGTTTGATGAGCGATATTCAGAATATTGGAGAGCTGAGAGACTTTGGTGGTAATATCAATGAGTTATTTTGAAGCTTCTCATATTACAATAAGACGCCAAGGTGCAAATTCTGAATGTTCACAGGCGATGTTGCCAAAATAAAGAGGCATATTTTGCGATCCATAACTCAAGAAAATATATAAATAAGTGGTGATCGAAACAGGGATCTATTATTATACATCACGGTTTCTTTGACATCTTACAGTGCAGGAGTAAGAGTATCTCAATTGACACTCTATGGCTTGTGCCAATGGCGAGCGATACTGCAGCGAGAGGCCAATGATCAAAAGGCAACATCAACCGTACGAATCACATTTTGTTTCAATGTTCCTAATATTCTTCGTATAGTGAATCATCGTAACAAAAATACTTTGTCGAAAATCAACCCTAAGCACAGAAGTATTTTTCTGCCTCCCTAACCCCAAACTCAACGCTGTTCCGCTCTCTCAATAACAACGATCTGCCTTGACCTTTTTGATAAAATTCATCACCCATCTACGCTCCTCAAGCGATTCCATCCCCAGTTTCTCTTCTTCAAACATCCATTCGTAGCCTAGGCCATTGGGCATACAAATCCTTACCTCTGGGACCTTGATTTCTCTAATACCCGCCTTCGCATTTATCGCCAGTCCCGATGTCACAAGACTGGCAGCACTCTGGCCATTTTGTTCATCCGCTATGTCTTCCGCACCTTTTTCAAAACAGCCCCTGACAACCTCCTTACACCTCTCAATATCTTTTCGTTTGATCAATCCCTCCTGCCCACCCTGAAAAACAATTTCCGTTAAATTTACAAACCGAATATCAGCCCTAGGAGCCCGACGAATCAGTCCCCATTCCCAAGCATGAGCAGGAATATGAAGTGATTGGATAATATCGAAGGGAGATGGAGATATCCCCGATGTAGCGCCATAAAATCCGAAAGCAGCCGTGCTCATCGACGGATTACATCCCATGAATGCATTTATTAAGACCACGCTGTCAACGTCAGGATCGTAAAACGGATAAGGAATTCTCTCATCGTATTGTGTGCCCCAGATATAAAACATCGGATGGATTTTATAGCGCTTCTGGGACTCGTGCCGACTTTCCCGGTTGATGCGAAAGGTAATGGGACTAGGAGACCGGCTGAAGATTACCCCGTGAGAGATGATGATGCCGATGGTACGTGCACGCGCGTAGTTCCATATCCTGCAACGCACATCTTTTGGAAGATATTCCACCCATGGTTTTTTATTGCAGTGTGGGGGTGTGGGGTTTAAGATGAAGTTCAACGAAAATCGGGGATCGCGGGTGCCATTGTGTTGGGTTGGTGGAGGAGGAGGAGGAGGAGGAATGTCGAGATTCTTGTAAGGTGAGATGTGGTTGCGTGTGGGCGGAATGATGGGTGATTTGTAAGGTGATATATATCCGCGTGTGGTTTGAGATCGAACCCATCTATGGGCAAAATATTTATGGGAGCTTTTATCCTTCATCTCTGAACAAGGTTAGAATGGTGAAACATTTCCTCTGATACGCTGGAAGAAAACTTGCCGCCTTTTTATATGTGATAAGTTGGATCGGCGCGTGACGGAGAGATATTTGAGTCGAAGCTGAGTGCGAAGTTGATTGCACTACAAGCTTTTTCGTTCAGATCTAGATCCAGATATCGACGGAGTGATTTGCTGCACTCAAATTAAATCAGATCGCGTGCGCAAATTTAGACTTGAGTCGAGGTAGAGATAGATCGAAGTGATGGAATCCTGTTTGGAGGTGTATGGAATTGGTATTAAGTTAACCGCAACAAGCGAAGACCTGATTGCCGAGAAAATCCGAATCGTTTAAGAGAGTGAATAATCCTTCTTGAATAGAAAGACAAGGCAAGAGGGTGGTGATCCATGATGTAGTAACATTCAAGTGTAACTAGCTACCACCAAAATTGATGTATTTATACTTCGGCTGATATCAAACAGTCAGAACATGAAGCTCTTTCCTTAGACACAGGCCAATGCAGATATAAGTATTACATTCATTCTAGTTCATTCTACCACCCAACTTGCTCATCAATGGAATGACAAGCTCTGTGAAAGAGCACGTCACCTCAACAGCGGGTAGGATTCTCTTCCACTGCTTCTGTTTCAAATCCACCCCACCCATCCTTCTCAAAGAACCAACAAAAGAAACAATTCACCAAAAGCTCAACAACTACCTTAGGTATATATATACCAAATCTCCAAAAGTCTTCAAAGCACATGTTTAATTGTAGGGGAATTTTTCCAAGGGTGATGGTACGACCCGATTCTTCACCCCACCCGAGCCGAGGAGAATGCACCCAGCTCAGTGGCTATCATGGAGCCCGATATGCCCTATCGTACGACTAATTTCCAAGGTTACCACCTCCCTCCTCGCTTAGTGAATGGTAAGATTGACGTCAACGGGTCAACGGCAGTCAGGTTACAAGAACGAACGGCAGAAAAATGGCGCACTGCGGTGAATCATCTCGCTTGAGAAATAATGGCGGCTATTAGGGGATCCATAGCTAAAGAGTAATATTTTCAGTACGATGAGCAAGGACACATTGTTGTTCTCTTCTTTCTACTTGTTGGTCCATCCTTTGGTTCCCCGATCTCCGCAGATAGTCCACTGATTTTCTAGATATTAGTCGTTTGGCTTTTCAATATACGAGCATTCTGGTGAATATACCTATTCTGTAGTAGCCAGATAATGATATCGATACAGGAAAGCTGGAAATAACTTCTATTTCGTTTAACGACATTACGCAGTTGACATCACCAACTATAGGTAATAATACGACTCGCAAATTATACGCAAATTAAGTGATATCATTCAATGCATTCCCTCGACACGTTGAGTTTCATATCTATCGTAATTTGATACTTGTATAGATTTCGATGAAAGTGAATCATTCATATAGATCAGAGGGAGATTGATGATTCCCGACCCAAGTGTATGATCCGGAGGCTATATAAACTTTGGTTCGCACCGCACCTGCCATATTAAATCACGAACAACAACTAGAAACTAGTTGGCCCCACCTGGGCAATGCATCCGTCAACATCGCTTCATTTATCATCTTTCGTATTCTCGTCGACACCATTAAGTATGCCTTAATAACACATCATTATCTTGATGATAATCGTTTGTTAATCATTCAATGATATTTTTCCAATTGCAAAATCCAATCAGAACTTATTATATCATAGCTCAAGACATCCTTACTCTCCTCACATTTGGCCGTCACATCATACTTCTCCCCAATATCTACTTTCATGAGTATTCTGTTCTCTCTTCGACAGTCGTAACGAAGCCGATTTAAATCACGAAAACTAACCCGCCATCCGGCCAAACACATTCAGATTTGACGGATTCGTTTCTTGATCTGGAAATCCCATTTCCTTAACGATGGGCCATAAAAGAACCGACTCGAAAGTCAAGAAGGCTCAAGCTTCACCGTCGAATAATCCTCTACCGCGCAAAAGCCGCCCCAAGAAGATTGAATTGTACTCGAATATGAACAAAAGAAGTCTTCTGGGACAATTCCGCAAGAAAGGTTTATACGACGACCACTTTAAAAGCCTAGTCACATTCTCTGACACCAAGCTCGTCACCATCTTGAGAATACATGACTGGGAAGAGTGGCTTAAGGAGCATCCAACCTTCCATAAATTCCCCAAACTTCCGATCGAGGTACAGTTCATGGTATACGATCTTTTCCAGAATCCCGGACCTCGCATCATACCCATCGACATAACGGAACGGAGGTTTGTTTTCCGCCACCCCAAAACCCCTGAGATTGGTCTCCAGCTGTGTCGAGCTTCTCGCAAACTGATTTGTGATAAAGCAAAGAATTGCTTCGGTCACTATGGCCCTCATGCAAATCTCTCGGGCGAGGATATTTTCTATCTTGGACGGTGCAATCTGAAAGACGAACACTTTTTCAAAGCATTCACGGCCCTCTTTTCCGAAGAAACTTTCCGAAGAAGATACCGATTCCACGACGCGGGTTTCGGGACCGAGAGCCGAAGGTTTACGATGGACCTTTTGGGCGTCAAACATATCATTCTTTCGTCGAGTCTCATAACGGAAGACTTGCGCCTCAAGTTCGACATCCGGCGTAATCCAGTGGACTCCTTGCTTCAGCAACTCAAACTTCTACCCAATCTCCAAATCCTATCTTTCCTGCATCCTTCCTGCCTCTTTCCCTCTGTATTTCCAGATGAGGTGCGTAGGGATCAGTTGGATATAGTAGACATGCATGGACCACCTCGTCTAGAACTCGTCGAGTCTGAAACTAAGGTTGTGACACGAGAAGATATCGGGAAACCGTACTGTGAGAATGACGGAGTGAATCGATGGGTCGACTTACTCCTCACGCATATCTTCGTCAAGTAATTTTTCTTTCTTCTTCTTTTTTTTTCAAAAGAAAACACACATGCGATCTCTTATACACGCTAACAAATGCCTCTAGATCGGAAGAATTTCTCTCCAAACCCCTCACGATACAATTCGTCAAGATCATCCAGGTTACCCATGGTCAAGACTCGCATTCGAGAAAACGGCGCAATCTCACTCGCCTCTTTCTGGAAACGGATCATACACCTAGTGAGATCGGGGGGCTTTGGCCGGGAAAAAAATTCTTGAGCTGGATTACTTGATGCTGGTGCGGGGAAATGGTATGAGACTTGAGAGTTGAGACTTGGCGAAGATGCTCGGTCGCATTCATGTTGTGCACTAGTCACCAGTGTTCGGTCTTGAGTCTGGATCTGGTGGGGATACTTGTTTACCTACCTACCGACCTACCTACCGGGAGATATTAATGGGAATAGTCGGAGGTACAGGTATAAATACAAATACAAGTATGCGTGGCCGCTCGACAGGATGAATATTAATATCAATATAAATCGTAGGAGGGGGAGGGGGAGGGGGAGAAAGGAGCAGAAGGAGGAAAAGGAAAAGGAGAAGGAGAAGGAAAAGGAAAAGGAAAAGGACAAGAAGGAAGAAAGACGTATGATTAAAAATTAGGTCCATGAAAATTAAAATCCATTGATGGTATCGTAGCGAGAGTTAACTAGCTTGTGAGATACCTGGAGATAAGTAGATAGATAGATACCTACTTGAAACCCCTGGCACCTAATCCATATAGCCTAGTATCCGTATCCGTATCCATCCCCCATTCATTCAACTTCCATATCCATCCATCCGGAAAACAGCATCACGACCTCCCAACCTCCCAACCTCCCAACCAACCAACCTAATAAGCAACCAAACCCGTCAAGCCATCCAATTCCCTCTTAAAATTCCTATGCTGCGAAATACAATACGCAAACGCATCCAAGAAAGTGTCCGCCCCCCTCACCATATGCAAGGGCCCCTCGCTCTTCCCCAGATCCACCACCTCCGCCGTAACAACCCCATACGAATCCACCACGTCACGCGAGCCGAACTCCATCCCATCAACCGCACACGCCGCTCGCACGAGTGTCACGCCGTCACCCGTGGCGCCGATGGCTTTGCAATGACCAAACGCCTCGCGCACCCAGTGGATGACGCGACCGTGTTTCAGGAGCGTGGACACGTGGTCGCCGCCGGGAATGTAGAGCGCGTCGAACATGGTACTTCGCGCGCCTTCAAAGTGGTGATCGGCGCGGACGCTCTTGTTACCGTCCGAACTCGTGATGGCTTGTTTCTTGGGTCCGATGGTAAAGGGGAGAGCGCCGGCTGCGCTCAAGGCTCCTTTCACCGCTTCGTATTCGAGGAGGGAGAATCCGTCGGCGATGATGATGGCGACCGTGCGAGATGCGATTGTAGGGGGGAGGCCTAAGGCTTCGGGGGTGAAGTCGAATTGGGATAGGCCCTTGGCTTTTTTACCGTGGTTGGGACGTCCGGCTTTGGTCGGTGTAGGGGCACCGGCTTTCTCGGCTACCGCTTGTGCGAGACCGAGGTCGATATCGGTGAGACGCTCAACCATACGCTCATATACCACAGGATCGTCGCAGTGATCAAGTTCGAAGCTTAGAGCTTTGATGATGTGAGATTTCTCGATTTCAGAAACCGAGTTCCAGAATAATTGAGCTTGGGAGAAATGTTCCTTGAATTTTGTAGAACTGAGACGTTGTTTCATGCCTGCTATTTTCTCGGGGTATTCGTAATAGGCTCCCTTCGATGGCTTGCTTGGAGGAACGACACTGTCGCGATTGGGCCAGTAGTTGATTTTTCCCTTGGTGATCCGGTGTCGCAATTGACCATCGCGATGATTGTTCATGACAGGGCATACTGGTCTATTTACTGGTAGCTCTTGCCAGTTGACGCCTAGACGGGAGAGTTGAGTGTCGAAGTAAGAGAAGTTTCGGCCTTGGAGTAGTGGATCATCGGAAAAGCCAATACCTGGCACAAGATGAGCAGTGCAAAAAGCAGCTTGTTCGGTTTGTGTAAAGAATTCATCGACATTCTTGTTGAGCTCCAATTCTCCAATGTACCTGACGGGGAGAATATCCTCTGGCCAAACCTTAGTCGCGTCCAAGATGTCAAAGTCAAATTCATCTTGACGGCTTTCCTCGCAGACCTGAATTCCGAACTTCCACTTAGGATAACATCCATTTTCAATAGCTGTCCAAAGATCTTTGCGGTGGAAATCTGGATCTTGACCAGAGATCTTCAATGCTTCATCCCAAACGAGCGAGTGAACACCTAGAGTTGGGGTGAAGTGAAATTTTACGAATGATCGTTTTCCTTTCGCGTTTATTAAGGTGTATGTGTTCACTCCGAAGCCTTGCATCATACGGAAAGATCTCGGGATACCTCGATCACTCATAGCCCACATAAACATGTGTGTAGCTTCTGTGTGTAGGAATTGGAAATCCCAGAAATTATTGTGCGCCGATTGACCTTGAGGAATCTCGTTATCCGGTTCAGGTTCTATGAAAAGTTAGTACCTCTTGTTCAATTGATATATGTGCTCGAAGGAAATACTCACTTCCGGCATGAATGACATCTGGGAATTTAAAGGCGTCTTGAATAAAGAATACAGGAATATCATTTCCAACGATATCCCAATTACCCTCGTCAGTATAGAACTTGACTGCAAAACCCCGTACATCTCTGACAGTATCAGCACTTCCACGGGAACCTAAAACAGTCGAGAAGCGGACGAAGACTGGTGTAGTACGAGAAGTATCGGTAAGAACACCGGCATTCGTAACATCCTGTAATCAACATCAGTCTTTTGATTTGAACTGAAAAAGTAAACAGAGATACTCACATCAGCACTCTCATAAAGTTTAAAGGTACCAAAAGCTCCTGAGCCACGTGCATGAACCACTCGTTCAGGAATACGCTCATGATCAAATTTCATGATCTTCTCTCTCCCAAAGTTATCTTCTAGCAACAACGGACCCTGTCGATCATTATTTGAAGCAGATAGCCAATTGTCGTGACTACTAGATTGAACACCGAAGTCACTGGTGAGAGATTCTTTTGTGTTGGGTTCTCTCATTTCGGGGAGCATATCTGTAGTTTTCTTGTTTGATGACATGGCTGAAGATACAGCCACTCCTGCTTTATGTACTGTCGTTCCAATAGCTGACTGCATTATTTTTGATCTGTGTTGAATTGAATGGAGATGAGTTGAGTATTGAGATTGAAAAGAATAAACAGATGTAAGAAGATGGACAGACAATAAGAAGAATGAGAAGATAGACAAATAAGTAAAGGTCGATATCCTACCTACCAAGAATGAAGAATGAATGGCATACCGGCAACCAACCTAAAAATATTACATCATTGTTTGTGAAGCGGGGCTCCCATCATATCATGACATAGATGGAGAGTGATGCAAACTGGTATTGGGTACGCGACGATAAGGTTGATGTCATTAATCAGCAACTTGCATTGTTTTTCTCTTTCTCCGCAAAATCTTTTGTTTTCTATAGAGGAGAAGAGGAGAGTTGGAATAGAAATTGAAAATAAATCCAACTTCTCAGCTCAAGGAGCTTATGCTCCGCTTATAACATTTTCAAAATAGTCTGATTGATAAGTGATTCGAGCGAGGGAGCGTGGATTAGTCAGCATTTCATCCAATGAAATTCTACCCTCATGATTACCAATGAAGATCAACATTGATAAACCAATTAAAAGGCTTCAATTGAAAACTTTTTATGGAGCGAAGCGAAGTTATTGAAATCTCCAGCTGCCAAGTCCATCCAAGATCAGTAGAAACCTTATAAGCCGACGCGAAAGATACAAACCCTCCCATCGCAAGAGACGAGAACACGTGCAATTCAATCTCGTGTTTGATTTGAAATAAATTTATATATTCATTGCCAAAGATTTAAGCGAGGAATAACTATAGTGTGTACATTTTGAAATACATCTAACCTATTGTCCTAACAAACCCTTAACATTTCCTTGAGATTGCATGGGAGCAGGCAGAAGAAAGGCCGAGTAACATTGTCATTTATCCCGATTACAATTCCGCACTAAAGTTATCTGCCCAATTTCGATTTTCCTGGGGGAAACTAGAGAGACTTGCGTAGGTATGCATCGCAACTGGTTGTTCGGGGGATTATTGCGTCCGAAGCTTTAGGGATAATGGAGAGACTTGCGTAAGTATGCATCGCAACTCGTTGTACCAAATATCATTGCATCCGAAGCTTTAAGCATACTTCATGGTGGTTGGTTGCGATATAGAATAGAGGGAATTCGGTGAGATTGTATGAGAAACCTTGGAATGGATGGCTGTTTTGCTCAGTTGTTTGTTTTGAGTAATTGATGAGGGGTTGAGGTTGAGATTGAGATTGAGATTCAAAGTCAGGATGAGCAATGGATTGTTTATTCATATCATTTCAACCTGAACAGTAACAATAACTTCAGACAATTTAATCATGACTCGATTGACTGTGGATGATTAAAAAAAATAATGGGTATATTTGAACTTTCAATTTGAACATGTCGATATGTATTGGTCACTTTGCGTAATTATGTGGTGCAGCATGACTGTGCAAGAGCATTGGTTTCGTAAAATATTCATTCATCCAATATCGGCACCCCCCTATTCGATGGGTGTGTGATGGAGTCATTCCTGCATGAGATCAAACGCCAAACTTTCCATGCTACCAGATATAATATGCCCTGCTTGAAATCAAACGCCAAACTTTCTATGCTGCCAGATATAATATGCCAAACAGATGAATGCCTTCGATATCAATGCCAGAATACCACCAAATCCAGCCGAAGTCCAGATCTTGCTGGACAATTACATGGTTTGGAAAACAGTGTGACGCTATATATGACAATTAATGGATTAGATGAGGATTTGTTAAATGGTTAGACTTACAGGCATGACAGTGGTGGTTCTCGTTATCCTTGTCGTACTTGTGATGGTAGTGGTACGAGTAGTCCTGTCCCCGGAGATTTATCAGTAACATACATGCTCAAATACTTATAGCTGCACTCACGGCTCATCGATCGGAGTGGGAGACGATGCCAGTTCCACATTTACTGTCTTGGTAGTCCCTGGAGCTGTAATATAAATTGTTGTTGTTGAATCTCTAGTCGTAGATACCAGATCTGTGAATTCTGAAGTCAGAATTTCGATATCAGACGTTGAGGTGACGTTCCTTGCGGACAAAGTTGTGAACACTATTTCCGTTGACAGTACGAAAGTTCCCGGAGTAATTGTTACATATATGGCTGGACCAAACGCCAGAACACCGGTCTAAGGCCATTAGTAATGCCTGCAATCGTATGTGAGGGGTTACATACTGAAGATACCAAAGTGGAAACAGAAATGGTCTCGGTACGATAAACCGGTATGTATTCTGTATGAATGACCCAAACTTCGCTGACTAGTGTGCAGATATGGATACCCTTGGAGGATAGCCCACATATGTTAACTTGTATGTCTGACGGATCGTTTGCTGCAATTGATTGCCATGGAGCGGCATAATACGTTGTAATATTATTAATATAGCTCTGCGTAACTGACGTGCTTTCATGGCGTTTGTAGGGACCTGAGACCTTGCTCGCGGGAGGGCTTTTTGTAGCCAAAGAATAGCCGTACTGAGTGGAAAATGTGACAATCTCGTCACATTCCGAGACGGTATGCCTTGTGAAGTATCCTGTAAGAACTGTAGAACATTTGGTACTGATGAAAGTTTGAAAAGAAGGTGAACATGACGTAGTTTTTGCCCCTGGCAAGTTGCATGTCTCGTAAATGGGGATCACAGATGTGACAGTCATCCCTTGGGAAGTGACAGTGGGTTGAATAGACCGAGTAGCAGGCCACGGTAAGGTATAATTGATCGAGGTTGATTGCCCAGTGGACCCTTCTTGATAAGCCTGTGCAATGCTGACGGGTTTATAGTTTTCTCGACCATCATGTTCTGTTGAATCAGTAGAGGTAAGTTGAGTATGAGCCAACTTCCCTGATCTTCCTAGCACGTTGACGGGTAAAATGCACAGCACCAAAGTAAATGTCAAGGGCGTCAACATGACTGCCGATGATATTTGAAGAGAAAGGGAAGGGAGAAGAAAAGAAAGACTATCCAGGTCTGTAATGAAGAAAAAGTGAAAATTGGAAGGCTAGAAAGAATGAAATCGTCAACGATTTACATGTACTAAGATGCATTACGATGGGAAGACGCGAAACCGATTGGTATTTCAACATCTGCTTATGGTAAACAAAAATAACCGTGGAATGTGAACGGGATGAGGTTTGTCGATGCATGCCGCGAGGGCGCTGGCGCCCAGCATTGCTTAACACCATCTATAATTTATTGCATTCTTGTAAATCTTGAGTAGTTTGAATATGTACATATAGTTGCAACTTTGCGATGCACAGAACAATTGATGACTGTGAATTGAGGTGGTGTAGGTAAGATGAATGAGCTGAGGTGGTCTGAGATGAGTTCAATTGCAGTATTGGTTGTTCGTCAAAATCCCGGCCACCGTATTTTAAAATCCCCTCTATCAGAGCCATAAAACACAATACCGTTCAAAATATACCTAAATGCAACTCCAGTACGACAACTCAAAATCCTCAAACCTTCAAGTATTGATTATTCCTTCCTGACAACCTTTTACTGGTATTCAAGTAAAAAAACATCTGCTTGATTGATCATGCCTCCCAAGAAACCGAAACAAAGTGCCGCTGCACCTCAATCTCCACCTCCAAATTGGCCCCCTTTTAAACCTCTCATGCCATCCACAAACTTGTCGCTCGAAACCATCGTTCTGGGTCAAATTATTACAATACCAAACTTTTGGACATCTACTTTGTGTAAAAACTATGTCTCATTCTTGAAGACTTTACCTCTAACCACTACACCTGGAAAGCCTAAAAAGGGTTATGCATTAAGAGTCAATGATAGATTTCAAGTTGATGATTGGGGGTTCGCCGAACGCCTTTGGAGAGAGACAGGACTTAAAGAACTTATATGTGGTGAAATTGAGAGGGAATATGAGGAAGAGGGTGAAGAGATGAGCGAGGAGGAGAGAAGAGAACTATGGTTAGTCTTGGAAGTTGTAACCTTACAACCGCTACATGATACTAACAAGTGGTCAGGGGAGGAGATGTCGTCGGGCTAAATCCCGCTATTCGAATATATAGATATTCTAAAGGACAGTTCTTCGATTGCCATTGTAAGTTAACTGTCTCTCTTGAGGTCACGAGTTTTTCCATTCTCATAAAATTCTCAGATGACGAATCGAATCTCATCACACTTCCAACAAAACCTGCTTGTACTCAAGCAAAGACGACATGGACACTATTACTCTACCTCACATCTCCAGCAACAGGTTGTCAAGGAGGCGAAACGGTCTTCTACCCCGATGAACTTCCCAACAAGAAGTCATCTATTGATAAGCCTGTTGTCATCGAGTTAGAGACCGGAATGGTATTATTACACAAGCATGGAGATGATTGTATGCTTCACGAGGGAAGAGAAGTCACCGACGGCGAGAAGTGGATTATTAGGACGGATATTTGTATAGAACGAGTGAAGTGAACTACGAAGTATCAGGCACTTGGTGAATACGTTGATGTTTGAAAAGCTTCAACTAACTACCGGTACCTAATAATAAGTAATACCTATAAAATATCTAGACATGAATTACTGACATCTACGGAGTACGAATATCATCATAAATTGGTATAAAATATTTATGCAAGTTCAATTATGTACCATCCAAGGTGGGATATGGATTAATGCATCAATGCATTATTAATCTTGGCAAACCGCCCAAACCAACCAAATCAGTAAGGTTAGCATAAACCTTCTCGTTCACCGAGATTATCCTCCTACCCTTCTGACCTCTGTAATCCCTTCTTGTTGGATAAGAAACGATGTGATACAGCTAGAATTACTTCCCCTCACGACTCACAAACAACTGTCCCTACATATACATCAAAAACGAGCTCATGGCGCATATTGAAATCCGTGGCGCAAAATGAATTCAAGACCAATTGCTTCACACAAATACTCCGTCTACTAACACGCAGCGACTGATATGAATGTTTTAAACTTTAGATACTTCGTAACGAGAAGTCTCAGCATATCCTGTTTAGCACATCCGAGTACCATCTACTTACTCAAGATCATGTTTGTCAAAATACCTGTACTTCGGAGCTTTCTCCGCATTGCCAAGCAAGCCACAGTCCCACGAAGAACACTCATGACCCTTCCCTCGTTTTCGCTCGAAGGAAAGACTTGTGTTGTCACCGGCGCAGGAAGAGGAATTGGGAAGGAATGTCTTACTGCCTTCGCACTCAGTGGTGCCCGCGGAGCTTGCGTTGACCTTTCGCGAACCATCGGCGAAAAATCGATCGATCATATTAAATCGCACATCGAAGCCACGAATCCTTCTTACACACCCGACCTTTGTCCCTATGAATGTGATGTGGTATCTGAAGAAGCAGTACAAAAAACGTGGGCAAAGATTATCGAAGATTTTGGGCATGTCGATGTAGTTGTTACAGCTGCGGGCATTGTAGAGAATTATGAGGGAGAGCGATACCCCTTTGATAAATGGAAGAGAATGGTGGACATAAATCTTAATGGGAGCTTTTTGTTTGCAAGAGAGGCGGGAAAATATTGGATCGAGAAAAAGTCTAAAGGCAGCTTGATTCTGATATCGTCGATGAGCAGCATGATTTGTGTTCGACCACAAAAACAAGCGGCTTATAATGCTGTACGTCTACTTTTAGTCTACAACGGTCTGCCCATGTTATAAGGTATTTCTGAGAAGGTTATGTGGGAATCCATTGCTAACTTGGCGAAGTCCAAAGGTGCCGTCTCAATGATGGGTAAGAGTTTGGCGACAGAGGTAAGAATCTCGAAATCTCACCCCTGATAGCCCAGGACTCATTTGAATCAGTGGGGACCATATGGAATTAGAGTCAACAATCTATGTCCCGGATACATGAAAACAGACCTCATTATTGATCTTTTGGAGAAAGAAGGGAAACACATTGAAGAAAATTGGGCTAAAGATATACCAATGGGTCGCCTTGGTCATCCGAGTGAGTTGCAAGGAACGCTCGTATATATGGCTAGCGATGCATCAAGCTACCTCAACGGCTGCGATCTAGTAAGTCTAACGCTTCTTTGGTCATCAGTATAAGAGCATCCCCCACTAATATTCCTAGGTCGTTGATGGAGGATATACCTGCTATTAATGTTGTGTATGGGTGGCGGACGTCCGGGCAAGCTCAAGATTGATTTCGTAGCTCATCAAAGTTCAATAAATTTCTTTTAATTATCTCAACATAAAACTTTATTGATGCTATCATGGTAAAACGCACGGATGGTACATCAGATGTCTGCAAGGTAGCTCTTTGCCCCGCATAACAAAACATTTCTCGTCCGTCTCAGCTATGTTCCCCCGTCCAACCTAGCCCACGTAATTTCTTTCGTTTAATGAGATGTCTGTTTCCATAGATTCGCCCAAAGTGACGGATTACACATGGCAAGTTTGATTTCTGCTCCTGCTACAATCTTCCAGAAATCCCACGTCATCTTGTACCAAGCTTCAGACTTGGCCTCACGCAGCTCAAGCTCTACATTTTATATAAAGGGAGGGTAAGTTGAAGGTTTGATTCATTTAAATGCTTTGCACAAAATTTCGGTTCCACATGACAACGAATCGCTAATTCAGTTCCTCGGCCTCCCGCATTTCATTTCTATATCACACAACCAGTATTAATACCAAACCCGTACCGATCCACCTCGTGGCTAAATCGATTCCCTCAAGCACAAATTATACCCCTCACAACCGCCAGAATGCGCATCGCAATCATCTTTATTGTCTTTGCAACCGCCACGACTGCCCGCGTCATTCCTGCATTCTTATCGTCCCCATCACCTGAGGCTCCAATGACAAGAAGTATCAGGAATGCAGTGGCGCTAGACTAAAGGTTTTTTTGAGACTAGTATTCTGTAAGGGGATGATCTGAAGGCGTCGTGGGAAGATGAATATGAGAATATCAGCCCGCAGGCTGGCCCATCGGGCTTTCGTATCATCATCGTGCTAGGGAATGGAAAGAATTCGATACGATTAATGGGTGATGTTGGATACTTATACAATAATTGAGGCATTCAACATGAAGGGCAGCTGCACAATTTACTCCGGCCATTATATTCTGGAAACTTGACATTCTTTCTGGTATGCAATTGCTTCATGAGAGGATTATTTTCTGTCCGAAATACAAACAGTTCCACGCGCCAAGTTCTGCTTTGAATACGAGATAAAGAAATTGTGCCCAGAATCCAGAATCACCTTGCTGATAACTTGACAATAACAAATTGCCCGACCCAGTACTTCTGGCTATCCATATATTTCGTTGAGAAACTCAGGCTTTGACACTTCTCTATTCTGGTACTTTCTGTCGTTTTGTACCGGCGATCCCTCCAGTACAATGCCTTAATCATACGATGAGTGTGGCGTGCCACGCAGCCCGCGTAGAGGTTATCAAGATGATGAACTCGTCACTGAATCCATCTTAAGATCCAAGCTGGTGGTTCCTTACCACTGGTCCATGCCCACGTTCTCCCGGTCGTTTTGGCCGCAATATGGGACCATGAGGTCCCATATCCGGCTTCTTCTTTTCTTCTTCTTCTTCTTCATCCACCCGCTCACCAACAGCACCATCACGATTTGCTCTCCAAACACCACCCTCCTCTCCACCAAATTCCTCTTTCTTCCAGACCTCTACCTTTTCTTTACATTCTTCGAGTGCTTCTTCACCTGCTCTCCAAGCTGCCTGGCGATGAGGCGATGATACTGTAATCAAAATGCTTTCCTCTCCAATAGGTACAACCCCTAATCGATGAATCATGGCAATGGATGTTAAAGAGTGCTTTTGAAGAATGGCTTTACAGATTTTGAGCATAGTCTGTAAAGCACGTGGTTCATATGAAGTATACTGGAGCTCTTTTACTGGCTTCCCACCAAAGTTGTCTCTTGTAGTACCTATAAGTAATTCAGTACAATATTGAGAGATCAGTATAGCATTTAATACCTGCGAAGAGAACGATGGCTCCTGCCTTTGGGCTTCGGACTTTATCCATCATATCTTTAGCATCAAGATATTCATGAGTTAATGCTACATAGCAGTTCTCTTCTGAAAGCTCTTTGGCCATAATCTTTTGTTTCTAAGATGTCTAAGAGCTCTATGATGTGACTGGAGGAGGAGATCTTCAGCATTGTGAGGGACGAATTACCTGGTGGGGTAGCCTCGTATCTTTGTGGCGTAGAGTGGAGGCCAGCCTTATTTCTGATGTGGCGGAAAGCTGAGTCCTGACCCTCCAACAATCAGGCTTGATTTAATAAACATCATTGATACCTAGGTACCTATCTACATCTACAATCATAAACAACAACTCAACTCACCAATAAATAATTCATATTTTTCCATGTCAAATATTGATGGCTCTTAAAAATTAAATTACATCTGCAATTCACATCTTATGACTTTCACAACATCATGAGTTCCAGGCCTTTCAGACCCGGCCCCGACGCCGACATGTACGATGACAAAGAATATTCGAGCGAGTATCGACACCATGGAGCGCCTGGATATGATTCCTATCATTCGCGGAAGGGTAATCGATAGATTGGACATGCAGATTCCGAAGTATATGTGCTGATCATTAATATCTCAAGATAATTCGAGGAGTCCTCTACGAGGATCTGCTTCAGGCAGACCATACGACTCGGAGTACTCAGAGCGGCCATATCGAGACGAGCGCAATTCATACGATTCCAGATATGAGCGTGGCTATGATCAGGCAAGATCCAGATCTCCGCGCAGAGAGAATAGAGGCCGTTATACGGACCGCGATCGTGAAGGATACAGGTCTCCAGTCCGTGGAAGAAGCCGCAGCCATTCGCCTTATCATGGCGCACCACCAAATCGAACAATAATCTTTGAGGGATTACCTCTAGAGATGACTCAGGAAGACGTTGGCCGCCCCGTTCCTAACAATCTACACCGAATCTGAGAATCCACTTCTAGCCTAAGTGTTATTGTGAATAAATTTGGAATTCTGGCTAAGCATAGCGATTGGCCTTATTGGCCGTTGTTTTGAGTTATAGATATCACAAGAACTTCAAAACAGTTTCAGAGTTGAGGGTGTGGAGGAAGTCAGATTGATTAAGGACAAGAAGACTGGTAGGTAATCTTTACTCGAGGGTAACACCACACTAACCATTTTGGCTCATAGGTATATCACGACAGTTTGCGTTTGCGCAATTTTATACCCTACCAGAAGCAAGACGATTCCTCGAAGAACATTACCCATCAATTTCATTTTACGGTTCCTCACAGGCATCAGAACCAACCAAAGTCAGAATAGCGTATAGTCGCGAGAAAAACGAGCAAGAGCGAACAAGCAAGCATGAGGATGATTGGAAATGTGACGTTGTGTGTTATCTTTACACCATTCGAGATGGCCAAAGCTAATTGAGTGCAGTGCTACACATTGAATTATTCATACAGGGTGGTGTGTTTTAAATGCAACGGACCTAGAACTAGTATGCTACTCGCAGCCGCATTGAGGTTCTATATGACTAATTGCGATAGGATCAACTGCTCATGGTGTTGTAGTGACACAAGGGAATGTTTCTAGTTACTCGGGGTTCGCTACGACTGGAGATAGTGATGTGTCGCCAGATGATACCGCTTCCCAATTCCTTTTATTCAGGGGTCTCGAACCAGGTGTGACGGAGGAACTTCTCGCCAAGGGAGTGAGTAAACTTTACAAGACGAAAGCAAGTACATCAGGAGATGCGCATACCGCTAAGAAACCGAAAATCTCTTCTACTTCTGGTGACTCCTCACTTGGCGCAAAAGAAGGTTCCCTTCGGCGTGTGTTGCTGATTCGAGACCGCAAGACGAATGACAGTTGGAGATATGGGTTTGCCGAATTTGGTTCGGTAGAGGATGCACAAAATGCTTTGACTAAGTATAACGCCACGGAAAAATTCACCATTTCTTCGAAACCAGTTATGGTTTCTTACATCCACGCCGGAGTATTTGTGCCTGTTCTTGACGCGCTCGACGACGAATCCGCGAGGTTCACATTCAGTCCTTTGTCGAACTCGGCGGTCAGCTTGATGTACTGGGATGCTGCGGCTTATGCTAGCGAGTTTTCTACTGTGCTACCGGAGGTCCCAGTGAAGAAAATAGATAATGAAAAAACTAGATTAGCTACGGCGGCAGCAAGCGAAGGACTTGTTGGTGGCAAGGATGGGGAATCTCGATCCAAGAAAAGAAAAATCGAAAAGGACTCGGCTATTAGTACTAAGAAGGTTGTTGCTCCACATCTTCAATTCTGGACTAATAGACACAACGAAATTCATGGTCTACCCGCGAAAGATTTCGAAGATATTGACTCTGATTCCACTGCAGCAGCAGTTGCAACACCAGAGCCCATTGCAGATGCACCACCGAGTCAGTCATACGCAGATCTGGACCGCAAATGCTGCCTTTTGTGTTCTCGCCAATTCAAGACTGTAGCAGAAGTCAGTAAACACGAAAGAATCAGTCAACTTCATCGTGATAATGCGAAGAACGAAGAACTCGTATCAAAGGCTTTAGCCAAGCTCAAGAAATCTGCAAGCGACCCAGCCTCATCCGAAAGCTCCGCTTATAGAGATCGCGCAAAAGAACGTCGCCAGGCTTTCAACCAGCCCAAACAACCTGCCGCTCAACACCACAAAGCCAAAACTCCTTCCATGACCAGTCCTCCTTCGCACGAAGATGAAGAAAGTGAAGTTGCAGTGCCAGCACAATCTAAAGGCGCCGCACTCCTGGGTAAAATGGGCTGGAATGCAGGAGAGGGCCTCGGCGCACAAGGTACTGGGAGGACGGAAGCCATCGCGACGGAGCTATACACGCAGGGTGTGGGTCTCGGAGCCGAGGGTGGTAAGTTGGGTGACGCGATGAAGGAAGCAGAGAGGCAGACCAAGGGTGATTATAAAGCGTTTGTGGGCAGGACCAAAGAAAAGGCCAAGGAAAGATACGAGACTTTGGGCTGAGGGCTTGCATCAAGAGGAACATACATATGTGTGTATTGTATTGTTATATTATTATTAGTTTGTCTGGATGAATGGATGAATGAAACTTCTCGTTCTTTTCCGGATCATTCTATTTTCAAATTCGTTCCTCTCATCACCTTGACCTTTTTTTAGTGGCAGCACAGCAGAATCGTTGATGGGAAAATGGTTTCTTTCGTTCTTTCTTTCCTAGATTGCTAAAATGGAAACCCCCCCCTTTCTTCAATCGTCAAAGATCTTTGGGATTAAATGTCATACGGCTATTTAATCCATAATCTCAATTCTTACCTTACCTTATTTTCTCTTCCCTTACCTTATTTTATCTTACCTTACTTTACGTTGCTTTACCTTGTTTGTTGCGCAAAAAGTTACCTAAGTTAAGTTAAGTTAAGCCAAGACTTTAGCGAGGGGTATGTATGTATAGGTAGATTTGATATAGGTAGATTTGATATAGGTAGATTTGATATAGGTAGATTTGATATAGGTAGATTTGATATAGGTAGATTTGATATAGGTAGATTTGATATAGGTAGATTTGATATAGGTAGATTTGGTAATGACTTTTTATCTCATCATCCATGGATGGATGGATCTCTCGAGATGCTTTCTTTCCAAGGTTAGAACTTAGGTGAGGTGAGGTGGTTTTAGTTGTTTTAGTCGTTTTGGATTTGAATGCTGATATGAAGGAAATTAGGTCTTCACCCATGTTTATATTTTTCTATCTATCTATCCAGGTAGGTATCTATCTATCTCCCTACTTACCTACTTACCTACCTACCTATACTAATTGGATTTGGTTCTCTCTACGTATTAACAACCTCAACCTCAACCCAAATATAAATATAAGATAAGAGATCCCTCGATCCCCAACCCGGAGTTAATTCTCTCATATGAAAAGCCAACAAATCCCAAGTCTGGTATCTTCATCACCCTTTACTTTCTCCCCATCTCCATCTCCGCTACCACCCCATCCTCCGCCAACCCCTTCAGATCCTGCTCTCCCATCTCCCCATCCCAACCATGCGCCACCAGATACGCTCTAAACCTTTCATCCCTGACACTCAAATCCTCGCCCGTAATATCCTCCACAAAGAAATACGTGACGAGAATGCCCAACACCCCACAGATCGCCGCGATGATAAACGTCCACTGCTTGCCGAGATGCGTTTGGATCGGGGTGAAGGCCTGCGTGCCGACGGCGGCCCCGACTTTGCCCAGCGCCGCCGATATCCCATAGCAGGTCCCGCGGACCGAGGTGGCGTAGGTTTCGGATGAGATGAGCCCTAACATGTCGCCGGGACCCAGGTTCCCCGAACTTTGCATCAGGCCGTAGATAACGACGAAGAGGGGCACGATTTTGGTGATTTTGTGGTAGGAACAGCCGATGATCAGACCGAACATCAGATATCCGAAGAATCCGATCATCATTGTCTTCTTCCGGCCAATGCGATCACAGAGCCATGCACCGATGATGACACCGGGTAATGCGATGGTTCCTAGGAGGAGATTCCATTCTCCGGTTTTGAGAACCACGCTGTTGTGGTGGGATGGAACTACGGAGGCGATGATTGTGCCCGAGAAGACGCCGTTGGGAAAGGTTACGAAGTCGTAGAGAAACCATGCGCCGCATGTTCCGATGAGTGATTTCCAGTAGTAGCGTAGTACAAGTTTGTAAGGGACGTTTTTCTTAATGGCTCCACGACGATAGAGCGTACTATTGAGCATCTTGATTCTGAAGTAGAAGACTGATAGAGGGAGGATGCAGCCGATGCCAAAACATACCCGCCATACTGTGTTGTAGTGCTGATAGTCACATGCAGCGAGTACGATGAGGAATATTGAGACAGCGAGCGGGCCACCGAAGGACAGGGGAAGGTTCGTGACGAGGATGAAGATTGGACCGCGGTTTTTGGGGTTATGCTCATTTGCAGCTTCAGATGCGGATGCAGATGATGCTGGATATTCACCTGAAAAGATGTTAATAAATTTGACATGGGGAATTGAGAGTACCCAATAGCCCTGACTGCAGTACAGATTTGAAAGCTCAAAATGCCGAGAGAATCCTTTCAACTACTTTCAATATCCCAATTGAATTAGATACATCAACCGCAGCCAATGTTTGAAATATACTCAAGAATCAAGAATCTCTTATGGTTGAAATCTATTCGGGGCTACTGGAAACGTTGTTGGGAAAGCCAAAAAAAACTTACCACCGACACCAAATCCTATAATGCCTCGTGCAACAGTCATCATCCAGAACATGCTAGACGCGCAAGTTAGAAGATTGGTACACTATCTTCATCCAAAAAACCAGGCTGAAAATGAAATTCAATATCCGATTTTCATCAAGACTTTGAACAATTTTGTAGAAAGAAATCAACAACATTGAATAATAAATAAAAATGATTCAAAGTCTTGATGAAAAACAGATATTTAAATGGCACTTTTGCTATCTCCACATATAGCAATACCTCAAAATGCGGTATATTTTGAGCACTTCGGATGTTCAATTCAATCCAGAACAACGAGATATGGTTGTATCGACTATTGAGATAACTGGCGAAGAGACTGACTGTACTTGAGAAAACCAACTTACCCATTGATTGTGACACCCTTAGAAGCTGTAGCCAACGCACCGCCAAATACTGATAAGAATTAGCACAATCAAAAATCCGAAATTCTCATCTATGCAGAACATACCGATCATCAAAGTCGTCGCAATGATAGCAAATTTCCTTCCAAAGTAATCGCAAGTGAGTCCAATAGTCACTTGACCAAAGATCTCTCCCACAAGAAGAGCATTGGAGACGCGAGTACTCGTGTCTGGTGTATACTCCTTTGGATACTGCTTCTTGAGAATGACATTTGCCATGGTCATGATATTGTTGAAGTAGCCATCGGAAACCAAGGCAGCCCCTGCGGCAAACTATGAATCGATGAGATTAGAATCTGTTGGGTTGGATCTTTTCAATGATAGAAAATGTAAAGTAATGTTGAGCTCTGTGTTACTCACAATCGTAAATTTATCCGAAAGAGACTGTTTTGATTTTGGGACGATTATTTCCTCAGACGATTCTTTATCAGCCGGAGGATGGTGAAGGTGTGCATTTGAAGATGCGACAGTGACAGCGTCGACATTCGTTTCCTTTTCCGCCATCTTTCAATCTTTGAAGAAGAGGGAGAAGGATCAGGATGGTAAAGGCAAAGGTAAATCTTTCAAATAGTCAATATTGAATCTTTTTAATACTTGTGGTACCTGCTGTATTGCCCAATACGTCGAATGTTTCGCATAAGTTGAAGGACCTTTCAAAACTTCCAACCCAACCTTATCGTGTAACCTCTAGTGTAAAGGTTTATCTCGAGTCGGACTGGGAAGGGCAAACCTATATAGATATATACAAACCATACCCGTATGTATGCAACCTTATCAGCGTATCAATGGTGATTCCCATGTGAGTTCGACTTTCTCTCAAAAGTGGGCACGAGTAAGGTTGCTCTAGAAAGAAATAGAAAAAAATGAAGTAAAATGAAATAAAATACCTACTGTACCTACCTACATTCACACACTCACAATTCACGTTTCGTTAGTCCAGGGAGGTGATTCGCTCTCACCACATTGTGCTTCTCTCGAACATCCTGCAGTGTACAATGTACAGTGCAGTGTACCCATGATTTCCAGTCATTGGAAAACCTCGATGCAGCTGGTTCAATGTCAGATTTGTCTTGATAGGGCAAAGATCTTCGTTCCCCGGATTGTATGTAGCATGTAGCAAGTACTTGTTCGCATATGTAGCATTTCAATTGTCTGTTCATGTCCAATCGATGTAACATGTGCATTGTGCAAGTTGACACTTTGAACAGTTGGTCTTTTGAATAGGATGTACGGAGTAACCTAATCCATATCCTGCATGATGCCGAGGCGAACAAGACGGGAATTTCTCCGGAGCTAAGATGCCACGTGATCGGTCTCGCTGATGGAATTGCGAGATAGTACCAACAATTCTCGGTCGATAAGCATTCGATACATCTTAGCCAATCCTTTTAGTGGAAACCTCTGATAGTAACATCAAAAATCCATTCTCATTTACTATCTACTTGCTGCCTGCAAAGGATGTGACAATACCTACCTACACGTGCATTGATTGCTAAGGTTACGTTGACCGCCAACCGGCATATACCGAATGCATTTTTAGCCCGAGCGCTTACAACCACAATCCATTTTCAAACTTCTCCTCAACCTCACTCTCTGTATCAACATCGCACTCCTCAGCAGTCAACATGTCCTCCCGTCTCCTTGAATCGATGGCAGATATTACATTAAGAGTTCATAATATATTCAATACGACTTCAGTGACGTGAAGTCTATATTCCCCTTTTAAAATAGTAGCGTTCTGGAAGGCTGGGAAGGATTTGGAAATTCGATAAACCCTTCTCACCTAGTGTTCTTCGATGTCCTTTGAGCCGCATTATATCATATATTTGGAGATTGCCTACCTTATCCAGGGATTTTCTGGAATCATCCAAGCATAGCGGTGAATATACCAGCTCGCATGATGTCAGGCTGCTAGCCCTGGTTGTGCGGTGCCACGGCTATGAATGCCTACGTATTCCCAACCAAATCTCTCAAGGCAAAGACATCACCAAGTAAAAGTTCTTGAGAGAAAACGCTGATGACTAGGATAACATAGTTCTCTGAAATAGACTGGCTTTGTTGGACAACAGGATCCAACACCACCCGTTTGGAATGTGAGCATATCCATTTGTTGGATTCAACTCGTACCACTTCTCTGGCCATTCTATTTCGACTTCTCTGTATAATGAATTGGTTTACATCGGTTGGCACGAGGATGATGGCAGATGCTGGTACCGTGAGAGTTTATGGTTTTTCAAGTGGACGGCCATCCAAGAGGTATCTGATAGCATACGTCTATTGGAGTACGTACGGAGGGTCATTTATTCTTGCTTTATATATATCAGGTCGGGACTCCCTTATCCTAGCATGGCCTTCCATACATGGCATCCGTAGTATTGACCCGCCGTCTGTGTTGTCTGTGGTTGTTGAGATGATACATTAGCAAGTCAATATCTATGTACCTAGTAGCCAATTCAATTTTTTTCCTGTCTATAATTACTCTCATCTCACCAATCGTATAACGTGTATCGTAAAGAACCTTGGAAATCTAAGTTACTAGTAGTTTAAACTTCCAAGTGAATATGTTTCATTTCTGATTGGAATATGTCAATCTATAGAGAAAGGAATTGGATGAAGATCAAGGTATCCATTACGACCATTTGCACGGTAACGTTGAGTTAGTCTATGATATCTAACGACTAATGTAAATATAAACCCGCCGTCTTTTTGATCTGGAGCCTTCTGGTTGGACCGATTGATAAGGCTTCTGTCGCTTCTTCTCTTTCACCGAAATAATTATAGTCGGTTTGTTTCGATATAACTCCCTCAGCTTCCTACCAACAAAACCCACAACAAAATATTTACAAGAAAACGGCAGGTCGCTAAAGTCATCAATACATTTGATAACATCATAATATAGCAACCATGCCTTCCAGCTCTAGACGCGGCACTGCAAGAGCTCGTAAGTACCAAAATTCGTTGTCGTCCCTTCCTTCCTCACTTTTGCTTTGTATTTCAATACGGCAAGCTTACTCAATGACAGACAATTCATACGGGACTTCGAACTCTATTCGAGAATATAATAGCAGGCCCAGTTCTGCAAACCATTCACATATACAAACAAGACCTGCCGAGAGCATTCCAGAACCACCCGGGCCAGAGAATGAAAACGACTCACGAGACTTTATCATCAAAGCATCAGCCCAAGAAGAAATACAAGATCAACTGGAGTACGAAACCAGGCTACAGCAATTACTTCACGCAAATCATTCCACGAGCCCTACCTCGACATCATTTCCCCACAATCTTACATTCGCAGAAGCCACTATGGCCGCTCGATCATCACGCTCGCGTCGTCGAAATGAGGCCATAGATGATGGTCCAGATATGATATTGGGAGGACCGATGACGCTTGAATCACTTGGACCTTTCAAATATACCTTTAAGAAGAAGAAGAATTTGAAAACGAAATATTCGGCATCGGCATTTAATGCAGATGATACTGGATCTGATAATGGAGGTGTAAGTATAAGTGTAGGTGGAGATGGAGATGGAAGTGGAGATGGAGATGGAGGTGTAGGTCTTGGTACTGTCAAAGGTACAGGTACAGGGACAAGCATGGATAACAGTGAAACTACTAGTGAAGTTGGGACAGATCCAGAATTGGTACAAGAATTGGTAGCCGTACCAGAATTGGTACCTACCACTTCTGGATCTGGATCTGGATCTGGATTTGCTCCTGGATTTGCTCCTGGCCCTGGCCCTGGTCCTGGTCCTGCTTCATCACGTCCTATCTCACCTACACTGATCCTGACCCCACAATTCAAATCATCATCTCATGATCGAGGTCCCCTGCACAATACTACTTTCAATTCTACTTCTACTTCACAGAATCAACACAACCATTCAGAATTCACCTTTTCCGTATCGGCACCAAAAAGATTCTCCTCAATTCTTCAAAGGGATGCCAAAGACGTGAAGTATTCTGATGGTATACAAGAGAACGATATCGAAGACGACAGCAATAAAGAAAATATCGATAACGACATCGCGCAACCAATTGTGACAACTGTTACTGCCTCTGCCACTGGCGCTGACACTGAAAACACTGACACTAACACTCACACTGCTACTGCAACTGCCGATGCGTCTTCAATTGATTCATTTCCACCAGTAGTTATACAACCTCCTCCAGTCCTTTCCAGAATTTCGTCTTTTTCATATTCTTCCACTGATATTACTGGGACGCAGACTCTCCATACTACTGACAGTGGCATTGATCTGAATGAATCATCTCTCGACTTGTTGAAGTGTGACGATTCAGATACACAATCGGTGAAGGATAAAAGTGACGCAGTAATGGCTCGCATCGCTGGATCAACAGGGTCTTTGATGAGAAACATGAGTGATTTCACTACTGTTAACGATGGATTTGATTCTGTAGAATGGGATCCAGATCTTCCCGTTGTTAGATCAATGAACGATTCTCCCGAGCCACTATTAGTTGAAGCGCAACCTGTTGCCTACACCACCGTTGGATCTCGTGTCAATCCTAATCTACAACCCCAAATCACTGCTCCGAATCGAATTCAGCGTGAGGGTTCTATTCGCAGACCTCAATTGGATCCAACACACAGCCGACAAGCAAATTATTACCCACACAATCGCGGTCCGCCACCTCCTTTGAATATGCAAAATTCTATGCACTACGCACAGCAACTTGGGCAAAGTTCTAATACTTTTAACACCCCTCCAGCTTCATCTGCGAGATCTGGTCGCCCCCTTAGACCCTCGCAGAGACTGTCTCAATCAGAACAAGAGACTCATACGCTTCTAAGACTTCAAGGAATGGTCAACTCGAGAGTGCCCGGTGGACACTACCCAGCCTCGCCAAACACGCCAACTCCTGCTTCTCATCAAGATCACATTTCTTCAATCTCAGCTGAGGAACAAGATATGGGAAGAGGAAATGATTCACAAGGTCCGATATCAGGTCTCGAAAAGATGCAAACCTTACAGAGACTTGCGAGGTTCCCTAACCCAATGCAAACCTCAGCCTTACGTCGATTGTCTGAATTGCAGGCGCCCAAAAATGACAATACTGTAAATATCAATGCTGACGTCGAGGGTGCTGGCCAACGTTTAGAATACCTCCTGCGAAACGCGAAAGATAAAGACGCGCTAGACGATGCACTAGCTATCAAGAATGGAGAACTCGATCGTGGTTATACATTTCCTCCACCAGGTATCTCCAATGCGGCATACAATCCACTTTATGGTGCCTATGGCGGATCTGGCGGTCATGCCAGAGATTCTGCCCATCATCGAGGAGTACCCGGGTATCCACAGCCATTAACTGCTGGTCCACCAGGGCAGCGCTCGTACGCGAATAACAGACGGAACAGCACTTATAGTGAAGAGGCATGGACACAAGATCAAGCTGGAGTGAAACAAAACTCACGTACGAATCCCGGTCCCATCTCGCCATGGCACGAACCGAAAACCACCAATGAACAATATACTGCGCAGGCCCCGGCTCCAGCCCCTTCGGCCCGAGCAACAGACACAATCTCTATGGAGGCAGCCCTTAAATATTACCCCCATGGATTTCCCAGTGACATGACCGGGCGATACTCTCGTCTTGCCGATGAAGAAACTCCAGAGCAAGTTCGGGCAAGAAAGCAAAAGGAGAAGGAAGAGTGGTTTTACGGTGGCCAAAAACGCTGGAACATGACAACTGAGGATCATATTGCGGAGATTGAAATCCGTGACAACCCTTTTGGTCCCATCGCTCCCCCTCCAAAGAAAGATTTACCTTTCGACAATAGACCTCTTCCCGGCATCACTATTTTGGAAATGCAGAAGAAGACCATGCCCGAAGTCATCGCTCCAATGCTAGATGGAGCCTTCGGTAACATGTTCGCCATTTCAGCACAGAAGGATGGTAACTCCATTCTACCCCTTAATAGATATACCAAGAGTCCAGAATGGCACATTGATTCAAGCGAGGGAGGCAATAATTCTTTCTTTGGAGAGGACTGGGGCATACCAATCAATGTACCAACCACCAATAGCCTCCGAACCCCGGGCTGGTAAATTCTCACCAATCATTTAGTTTGCGACCGAGGAAATTCCAAGAAACCTCCTAATGCGGACAAATGTGGTTGTGGATATTAGAACATCTTCAAAACGATCCTGCCAACGATCCTCGAGACTTAATCGTTCTGCGAAACGATACATCAAACGGTGTTCGAGGGAATCTTCCGATGGGTTGCTGAACAGCACGATGGCTCTAAATTATCGAGTCTTTTCCTGCGAGAAAGGCTTTACTCAGAATTGCTTGTACACTTTCGATTTTCAACGTTTTTCTCTCAGTATGATGGAAATTCTATTTCCTCGCCATGATTGATCGCTTTTTGTTCCTGTCCGCGTTTTTTTCCTTGGCTTTTGCAATAGTTTCAGAAAAATAATAAAATAATATTTGTTAGAATTAGTAGGGATACAAGCGTTTTCGAGGGAGATGATGGATTTCCAAATTCTGGCATTACTGATGGCATTTCCCGTGCTCCTCTTGGCCCTCAATTTATTACATTACGATCATTGATAGTTTGATAGTTTGAGATTGCCTCGTGCAACGCATTTGGGGATGTTTGCGTTGGGACGCAGAAAGAAGATGGTGGCTTTTGTTGTTTACTTCGCTGGGTGCTGTGACGGTTTTGGCTGGCTGGCTGGTGTTTTTTTCTTTCTTTTTTTTTTTGCTCAAGGCGGGGAGGGGATTGATTGCTATTGATTGCTCTTTATAGGGAACGCATAATAGGTCTTTCTTCCCGGTCTCATGATGGTTGGTTGCATGGACATTGTGCTTGCACTTGCAATTGCACTTGCAATCATGGTGATGGGTTGCATCCTATCCTATCCTGTCCTGTCCTATCCTGTCCTGTCAACAAAGGATCAACAAACACACTTGCGTGAAGAAGAGACTTCTAGTGGCCATGGGCTGATTAATTGATTTGTTATGAGGGAGATGAGGGAGATGAGGGAGGTGAGGGAGTGGGAGATGAGAGAGTTGCTCGTTGTATGATTAGTCGCTTGCTTGCTTGCTTGCGTTCACTAACTTAATTAATTGCTCATTTGAATATGCTACCTAGGTACCTGGTTTTACCCCGGGCTAGGGTTTCCATTGTCTTATCTTACGTGAGTGAGTGAGTGAGTGATGGTTGATGTGATGGTTGATGTGATGATATGTTGTTGTTATGTGATATGTTGTGTTATGTGGTATGATATCATTGCTGATGTTCTCGAGAGTGACGGAAAATTGCACAAGAGTACTATTTTAGTGCTGGAATTTCTGGATAAATGAATGGATAGATGAAAATGAATGGGATATAAAAATGAATTAATTGTTTCTTTAAAGGTATGAATACGAATATAAATATTAATATAAATACCTTCTAGCAGCACAATATAATCGCTTCTTTTCTCATGTCCTTCTCTCCCCTTTTCTTGCTCGGTGATTACATTGCTCTGTGATTCTATCATTCTATGATTGATTATCATTGATTGACAGACTGATCGACAGACAGACTGCTATCATTAAATTCCAAATCTCAAAACCTCAAAGGCGATTTGATTTGATCCATTCATCCATCCATCCATCCATCCATCTCTAATTCATCCATATCTACATTTATTTATCTATCCATTCATCTATTTATCTATTCATTCATTTATTTATCTATTTATTCATTCATTTATTTATTCATTTATTTATTCATTTATTTATTCATTTATTTATTTATTTATTTATTTATTCATCCATCCATTTATTTATTTATTCATTTATTCATCCATTCATCCATTTATCCATTCATTCATTCATCTATTCATCCATTCATTCATCCATCCATTCATCCATCCATTCATTTATCCATTCATCCATTTTTCATCATTTATCTCTACATTGATCTATCCATTTTCCATCATACATCCTATCAAGCTCGTGGACTCATGGGCTCATGGGCTGAGAGGTAGATAGTTAGGTATTTATTTGTTTGTTCTAATTTCATTTGATTCCATCTAATTTCATGCCAGGCCAACCAACCAACAATTCCCCAATCCTTAACACTGTGAGTGTGAGTGTGAGTGAGTGACTCTTCAGTTGAGATTTCCATACATCTATACATACATATATCCATCCGTCGCATTAGTTTCATACATACATACATACATACATGCAAGCAAGCAAGCAAACATCCATTCATTCATTCAATCATTAAAAAAGTAAATCATAACCATCATCCCATTATCCCACCAACCATCCAACCATCCTATTCCATTTCCCCAACCCACCCATAATCAACCCACAACCCATCCCCCCATAACCATCCCCCCATCCCCCTCTCCCCCGCACCCTCAGAATTCCCAAACCCTCCTTCCCACCCCTCCCCACCCCCACTCCAAAAGCGTACCTCACCCCATCCCCCCTTAAAATGCACCGACGAGCCCACCAGCCTCGTCACCAGATCGATTTTCGACCTCGGAGCACTAAATGCCGCATCATCGAGCACACGACTCGCGTATACAAAACTGATGATTTGCGCGAGACAATCCACCGCATGAGGTAAAAGCATGGATCGTCTCTGGGGAATCACGAGAAGGAGCGTGAGGAAATAGATGACGAGGAATCCGACGCAGATGTAGAAAGAGGGGAGATTCGGAAGCATGCGGACGTCGCCGGAAGTGGTGGTGAGCGGGAAGAATATGCCTCCTGCGAGGATCGGGAGGATGATGGAGAGGAAGGATATCAGTGAGAACCAGGCGACGCGGAAATGCCCATTTCCAAGCGCGCGGAAGGTACATTGGAATGGGAGTGCAGCCGTGTAGTCGAGAAGGAGGGATTTCTCGGCCGGGGCGCCCTCGGGATTGGCGAGCTCGGCCCATGCTTGAAGTTTTCGGAATGCCATGTCGATGGGTTGGAAGAGAAGATAGAGCAGCATCCCAATCAAAGATGGGATGAAGCTATACAGGAAATTCGCCGTCGAATATCCAGAGTCGTTGGGATCGGCCGCCACCAATGGGGAGAATCCATGCCGGATTGCGGTCGAGGGAAGAAACGATATGATGATCAAGGCTAGCAAGAGGAAAAATGCCGTGGCGCACCATAGTACCACGAAGGTGTCGCGCAGGAACCATGGAATGTATCGATATCGAGTAGTAGAGTCGTGTATGTGTGAGCGGTTTTCTTCTAAATCGGGAGCGCCACTACCGGTGCTAATCTTCCTCTCGGCTTTCCCACCTTCCAACGTGTATCGTCTTGTCGGTGCGCCGGTTTCTCCAATCGAATAGAAAATCCCCTGTGTGGGACTAGGGGTTCTCCAATAGCCCAATCTATCACTTCGATCCGCCAGCTTCATCCTGATCTCCTTTTTAGACCTCATGATCTCGGTACCGGGATAATCCCTGAGGCTGTTGCTCCGTGGTAATAAGGCGATGAGATCGGCTAACGATCGAGGATCCCATAACAATCCCGTGGTTCGACGGAAGAAAAAGGCCCAAATCAGAACCAAGCCCATGCACATCGATATGTAAATCGCGACCAAAGTCCACGCGATCCCCTGAACCGCCGTCCATTTCCAATGTCCATCCACCAGTATCACAGAAAACAAACATCCCTGAAGAGGAATCGTGAAGATGGATAACCATAAACACGATCCCCCAATATCAATCATCATCGGTCCATCCCATCTGGGCCACAGCATGTGTCTTGGGAAAGCTTCCAGGAATAATGCGTTGGTTCGCGGCTCGGCATCCTCCATTGCCATTAAAACATACGGCATGATTCTCGTCACGGCACCGAGCACATATTGAATATATACAAATACGCACGCCCCCAAAATCTGCGGCAAGAACCCAAATATAAAATATCTACCGCCATAAACTCCTGCATTCCATGGATAAAGTCCGTGGTGATAATGCGAGTAGAGGGCGCAAAACATAATCGCTGCAGTCATAAGGAGACATAAGGTGATGATCGCTAGTAAAGAAAATGGTCGTAATATCGTGGGTAGAAATTTCAGCTCGGGGAATCGTTTGGTGTTGTGAGGGGGTTCGGTTGGGATGAAGATTTCGGCGTCATTATCGTGACGAGGCCGTGGAGGCGCTATTATGGGTATTCGCTCTTCGTCTTGGGTCGGTGGTGTTGATAGAGGCCGTGTGGCATTGAAACCAAATAATCGTCCCGGTCCGGGGGTCGAGCGATGTTTCCTTATGAGTGCGAGTTCTGCTCTTGTGGGCCGTTGTGGAATATATCGGTTCTCGCCTGGAATGATTCTCTCCACGGGATACTCCTCCGAACTTTGAGAATTGGTCGCTTGTTGACCTTGCTCCAGTTGTTGAGCTCTTCTTGCCTCTCGTCTCGCTTCTTCATCTCTCGTCAATTGATCAATCGCGAATCGAATAAATGGCGTATCGTCATTGTTGGGGGTGGGTGGACTTTCATCCTCGACTTGATCTGACATCCCTCTCTGCCTCCCCGAAGCTTCGGCCTCCATACTCCTAATCTGCTGTTCATCAAACCGAACCATGTTACTATTGTATCTCTGATGAGAAGCTTCCCAGTCCGTCGCCCCAATCAAAGGCACCTCGGTCGAATCTCCCAGGTTCTCGTAGCTTCTCTCCGGACTACGAAAACGAGATGGAGGCGTTGCCCACCGTGTCACCGTAGCTGCATCCGAACTCCTCGACGTAAGTGACGGCGTGTGTTCTCCGTAGCGCACATCCACACCGCCAAGTCTATCTGAAGTTTGCACCTCTTGCAACTGAGGTCGCGAGTCTATGTATAAAGTCTATGTCAGTAAGAGAAAGAAAGAAATCGAAAAAAAATACAGTAAGCAAAAGATAGATAGGTAGGTAGGTGAATGGGTGAGAACCCAGACGAAACTCACGGTTAACTCTTCGCAAATCCAACGTTCCAAGGTTCATCATGTAAACCACTCGGCCAATAATAACATACGCAATTAATTAAGGAATGCATCTTCAAGGTTTGTGCGCGGAGCAGGTATCTATCAGCCAAAAAAGGTGGCAGGTTGAAAAAGATGGCTGGCATCTGGATGTTGGTGTTGGTCGCCGCCGTGAAGTTTTTCTGACAGGGTCTGGGGCAAAAAGATGGCTGGGAGAGCGTTTACCTTGCATCACCATTGGAAAACCCTCTGGCACCTATCACAAAGCGTTTTGCGCCGGATTATTGTGATGTTCAGGCGAGTCACCAGCCATTTTTCCATATCGATCAATTGAATGGAGATACGTTTCATTGGCACTACTGTACCATAACGGGGTCCATTGGGCATTAGCAGGCGTCAGGTCACAGGTGGGTGGGATTATGTCTCGCTTCCAGCAAGGAGTCCTGCAGGTGCGAACCATTTCGAAGGGAGATGCTACGCTACATTATCTTGTCATTTGGCCATTTTTGATATTTTTGATAAAATATTTGAATTGGAGTCATGAAGTACGAGCTTCAGAAAATTACAATCATACCTACCTACCCAGCCATAGAAGTATACAAAAGTGATGTGATACGGGTTAATCTTTGCATTGCCGAGCGCTTTTCAGCTCTTATCGTATGCCTCCTATCTTATCGCGATAGCAAATGAGCGAGGACCAAAAGCCCTGTTCTATTTTAGGTCTTGTTCAAGAACAACCATCTGACTCTCCAACCATTTACACCAATCTTTATATTGATAATCCTCTGCACCCTCCTCCGCGTATTTCTCAAGACCCCTCATCGGAACCAATATATCCCTACTCCCATGTGTTAAAACCCTATTTACCCCTCCGCCCCTTTCTTTTCCCTTTCTAATCTCCGCTCTCCCCTTCCTCAGCCCCTCTCCAACCCCTCCAGGCTCATCCCTCCCGAGTCCCCTAGGCAAATATCCACTCAAACAAACCCACCCACCCCCTCTATTGATACATACCTCCTTCCCGAATCCCAATGTCGTCAACCAAAATACTTCTCACGCTCAACCTTAACTAAAATGACTTACCTACTATGATCCTCTTTTTACTCCTCTATCGATCTCTCCATCGATCAACCCATTATATTAATATACTCCACGCTTGGCATGATCTCTTTTTCGATTTCGGTCTCCATGGTTTCATCTGCGTCACAGTTTGAATATATATCGACATCTACATTCCTATTTCCATCAGATGAGGTAGCTTTACCACTCGAGCGTCCCGCCGGGATTGGCGAAAAAAGTTATGGTGTATATAATGCTGTAGCTATTCCTTCATGCTTGAAAAGTGCATTGGGAAAAATCCAATTTGCATTTGGCAAATTGACCACGGCCTGGAATTGCAACGCGATATCTCGGGAAGTAATCAATGACAACCAACTTCCAAGACCTCAAGGTATACGATTTATCTGTTCCAATGTCATGCTGCTTGAATAGAATTGGGAAACTCAGTAATGTGTGATGAACGAAACGCATCTCCTACTCCAACCACCATCATCACCAAATCCGCAGTGGAAAATCAAAATCGCCAAGTTTGAAGTTTGTCTTAGAGCTTCAACACGTTAGAGCGATTTCTGTGTCAGTCGTTCTTGTATTTTTCTGCAGCGCATGAAAATCCTTCGAGATACAATTTAGTTGTGTACATCAGAATATATTGCTCCGTTTCCCCGCAAGTGCGTGGTATGTGAAACTCGGGGTTTATTTCTTAGGTTTTGATCAATCCCGGGGTAAACACAATCTTAGTGTCCTTTTCACTGCGTAAAGTATTGGGGATATCACGTTGTGGAAATTCCGACTCTGTTTTGAAAATCAATAGAAATTCCGATCAGGCTAGAGATGAGAAGATTTTAACCAGTCAGCTACCAGTGCATAAAAGTTTTGTACTGAATACAAGTTTAAAGATGCTACTTGGATTGATATCACAATCCCATAGAGAACCAAGCTAGAATTTTCCAAAAATAATAACAGCTGGAAATAGTAAACCAAAGATTTTATTAGGTAGCACAGATACACAATTCCCCCCGCTGTGTAATTCAAGAGCCCATTCGCATTTCGTTTGGATGGATAATTATAGTAAGTCCCCACAAACAAAAGAGCCATTGCGCCGATCAAAATATGTGTCAGTGTCGCACCATATTGATTCTTGGGGTCATGCGATAGATAATTGGACTTCGCGTCGTTGAACGTAACATCTTTTAAAATGGCTTCGCCACGTTCGCGTGGAAGCGAGGATGAAGGGGGGCGGTTCGAGCTTTCGATGTCGTGTTTTGATTGGGATATTGGGCACCAGTTTTCAATTCACTGGCTGGCTGTGGTTGGCGAATTATTTGGCCAGAGGTTTGTATATCTAGATATTAAGGCGGCCTTGAGACAATGGCACCTTGGATTTGATGGATTTGAATTATAGTTTGTGAGTGACTAGCTTCAGATAAACGTGGTCACCACAATATAGTGGTTAAAGTAATTTAATAACCCCAGTTACCATTCAAATGCGATAAAAGTAATCCTCTAAAAGCCCTCAGTTGATCTGAAGGAAATGGGATTAAAGAACCGATGTCTTGTATCCGATATGTCTGAACAATATATACAAAAAAGCAAACTTAAACCGAACCCCAAATACAAATCCCCTGGTATAAAGCATTGAATCCACAAGAATTACCCCAACGCCGCGCATGTCAAGACCATTTTCGTCCAATTCATTTCATTTGCGTCCTCCGACTCATCTCCACAAACTCATCATGATCTTGCACCACCACCAGCGGAATCGGCAGATTCAACGTGCTACTCCTACTCCTCGTAGACGGAGACGCTTCCGCGGAACTCGTCATCATACTCCCCACCACACTTGGATCCGAGAAGCTTCTTCGGCTTTGTTTGTACGAATCAAATCGCGTATCGCGTATGTGGTTGTAACTTAAGCGTCGCGGTCTCCCGGTCGTTTCGTCGTGCGCTTCGAGATCCGGCGTTGCTTCTATGGTGGTGAAGGATTTGTATGCGGGGGGGAAAGCGTCACGGAAAGGCTCGGTGCTGGAATTATAGATGCCATGCTTGGGGTTGATGGGCTCGTATCTTGCAGCTTTGAGATTGCCGTGGATGATCATAGCGCCGTGTGCTAGGGGGATGTAGAAGGCCAATCTATAGAGATTCTATCAGTGCGTGATGCATATTGAGGTTTGTGGGGAAGGGGGATGGTTTACAGTAATATGATATGGATAATCAAGCTAACAACAATGGGCACCGTCTTCTTAACAACATCGAATGCGTTCCACAAGCTGATGATGAACAAGGCAGTCCAGCAATTGCTCTTGAAAATATTCATGATGAGGAAAACAAGGGGCGTCAACTTGTTTCTCAACATGAGGACAATTTCTATCACAGTGAGGATGATACATAGCCCAGAGAACACAATGTAGACCCATCCGATGCTATCCAGATTCCCGTCAGTACTGACGCACATAAATATATTTCAAATGAGGTATACTTACGCCAGATTTCTCCGAACATCGCTGTCATAACTGCCATCATCATCGAAATCATCGCGAATTATTCGAGCGATATCGACCGCCACGACCACAAAGGTAAAGCTGGGAAACAGAATTTGGATGATCCAGCAAGGTATCAAGATCAATCTCCGCCATGGAGCGGAAGGATGTTGACTCGCCATGATGATCAATAACCGTTGTATCTATACTTAAAGATAAAAGAGTATACAAGAAGCATTTAAACAAACCCCTCGAAAAGAACAAATGAAGAAATCGCTCTATATATTCGAGGACAAACCACACGAAGAAATTGAAAAAAATGAGGAACAACGGCTGTGTACAACAAGCCTTGCATATCCCAAATAATACTTACAACTAAAGCTCTCACCAATCAACAGCTACCTACCTGCACTACGTATTCATGCAGCGAATAACACCATGTCAAATCATGTCGTGCGTCAACTCTTCATCCAGAAGAAACCGGTGAGACAACGCATAAGCAAACAGATGAATCATATCTCGCTCAGCCTCCGCGCGTCAAGCATGCCCAACGATCAAAATACTCATGACTGCCTTTACAAAAGACATCAAATCTCCCACGGCTTGGAAAAAAAATGCATATTAGATAATTTGTGGAGCGGCGGTACTCCTTCGGAAATCGTTGTGGTTGCTCGGCTCGGTTGACGTGAAACCTCACTCCATGGTCGATAATATAATCGTTGACGGCATCCCACAGCCCTGTCAAGAAGAAACCGCGTGAAGCTTAATCTTAAATTAGACAGGCCTTTAAGGTTACGATACCCCATGAACGCCCCCGTCACCACGCCTGCCCTTGATTTGACACTTCTCCGCCTTCCGCCGTGGTGGAATTTCGTCCACGCGATGGAGGATTCGGTTCCTGGAGTTTCGCTGCAGAGAAGAGCCGGTTTGGCATGCTAAGGTATCATTGAGTACCCCTCAAAGTCGCTTTCCGCACCTCAACACCTGGGTCCACTGGCAATCAATGTGTTTCAGGATCGTCTCCTGCAGAAAGCTACAAACGGACTGCGAGACTTTTCGTCAGGCAGACTTTCGAAGCATGTTTGGCCTTCATTGGTTCATCGGTGCATCACATGCAAATTTCCATGTTCGCTTTCTGCAGCGGTCCGAACCTGAATGGGACGGATGTACCTTGACCACCTGATTGCGTGGTGGTCTTTCTTGTGTCCATTTATAGTGGGTGTGTTCAATGTTGTGACTAAAGATATGCAAGTCAGAAGAATTAACTTAAAGTGTTGCTCACCCCAAGACCTGGGGCGTCGAATCACCACGAATTAAACTTTTTTATTTTTAGCATCGGTCTAATCGCTGAACCCAAACACGACGCGGGCTTTGCGGCTCAGCAGTTTATCTTCATCAGTGTCTTATTAGTTACTATTAGTCCTCCGCAGTGTGTTGCGGCTCAATCGTAACCTTATCACTTCATCAGTGTCTTAGTAGGTAATGTAATGTGTAATGGTTCAACGCAAACACTACGCATATATCGAGGCTCAGCAGTATATCTTCATAAGTGCACCATTTATATATATATATTATTTTCTCAGAACCTGAATCGACCGATGAGGACATCCGGTCAGGATATGACACGATTACTGTACTTCTTTCTCTCCATCACGAAACCCATCTTGACGTGTCCCCAAAAATAGCCATGTTGGCTATCACCTTACCTCACCAATTCCGTGAACATCCGATGAACAAAATCATTCACAACCTCAATCCTACTACCCATACCCACTTCATTAATTCATTTTGAACTGACCGTCAAGCTTCGAAGGATCTGAAAATTCATGAATAAACATTGAACGAAAGCATGCCACCCCCAAATGATACAAGACACAATATAATAAGGTTAGTCATCACTGAACCAGCCAGCCAAAGTCCAGACCCCTTCCCTCAGCCACCAGCCACCAAGATCTTCACTTCGACCCCTACTTCTCCCCACCACCCACACACAAACTTTAAACCCTTGGAAATTGGAATCCTTCGATCATTACCTTATCTAGATAGGTATTATTCCACATTCCATCCCTCGTTTCATGACTGGTCGACATTTTGTTCCAAGGTTCATGTCTCCGCTGCACTGGAAATCGGGATTCTTCATCCGAGTACTCGGGCCATCGATCTTCCAGCTATCGAAAATCCTTCTTCCATTACCGGTACGTTTCATGTATCATCAATTTTTTTGCTCGTTTTTATACATGAATTCATGACTCCGAGGAAGGTTCTGTCACGATATGGTTCATGGTGCAGTTTTGAGATAAATTCGAGGCATGGTGGCTGAGGAGATGAATGAATTGCGATTGATGTCCACCATCTTTTAATATCTAACTATATATTAAATCTTGCAACTTCATATCATGGATCTCATTTTTATTCTCCACCCAACTTACACCCTCAAGAATCTCTCTGGATATCGACTCAGTGTCTCCAACTAAGGCTTTCTATCTGGAAATCCCAAATCGACGCCAAATGCTGGGAAGACATATCGCATAAGTTTTCCGTTCTTCTTCAGATCATCTGAATAATCATTTAGAATCTTCATGTCCTCATCGTCCAATTTCACAATGTTCATGTTCGCCTTTATTCTGTCAGGGGTGACGGATTTTGCGAGAACTGAACTTCCTCGAGCGACTATTGTTTATTAGTATATATGAGGTTGGGGAAAACATATTCATGAGAGGAGATCTTACCATGGTAGCTGAGCAAAATCGAAGCTGGTGGTACATCCCTCTTCTTCGCAACCTCGACAATTGGAGCAGCAGTGAACAAGGGGCTACCGGTACTTCCAAGAGGACTATATGCTGTGATAAGGATACCCTTCTCCTTGCACAAATCATAGATCTCTTGTTGTGGCAATGAAGGATGGTTTTCAATCTGGTTGACAGCTGGAGTTATGGTGGCTTTCGAGAATAACTCTTCCAGATTTTTCACACTGTAATTCGAGACTCCAATGGCCTTGGTCTTGCCAGTCTTGGAGACCTTCTCGAGTTCCTGCCATGTTTGAGTATGGGACCACTCTGTCTGAAGATCGCGTGAGCCGTCGGGATGCTTGGGGAACTTTTCGTGGTTTCCTGCGAAGTGGAGCGTTAGACTTTATTTTCCCGGTAAAAATGAAGGGGTAAAGTCAATGACAGTGAATCAATTATACTCACCGTTTGGATTCATAGGAACGGGCCAATGCATCAAATATAAATCAACATAGTCCAACCCCAAGCTCTTTAAACTCTTATCGAGAGCCTCCTCAACTCGTGTATGATATGTGCACCATAACTTGGTGGTAATGAAGATGTCCTCTCTCTTGATTCCGGATGCGAAAGCTTCCTTGAGTCCTTGTCCTACTTCATCTTCATTTCCATATACATATGCTGTGCGATTTCGTCAGCCATGGTTCTTGATATGCTCACATTGATTAGAAAACCATAAGAACATACCGCAATCAATATGTTTATATCCAATTGACAATGCATAGGAAACGGCTTTCGCAACTTCTCCTGGCTCGGATTGCCATGTTCCAAGCCCTAGAGCTGGAATCTCGGCGCCAGTATTGAGTTTGAATCTTGTATCTGCCATTATGTTTTTAATTCTGTTATTTGATTATGTCGTTCTGTTGTTTTTTCTCTGCAACTGATGAAGATGAATTGAAGAAGTACAAGAACCTTTATACGACGTGGCAGCTTTTGATCGTCACGAGCTACTTGACAAAGGTCAATACCATTGATCGCCTTTTAAGGTGGAGGTATGATGAAATACCCTTGGTAGTACTCGACCCCACCATTTAACCCCCCTCCCCCCACTATCCGACCACATTTGGTTCTAACGGGCGATGTTAAGTACTAAATATGGAAGGTGCGATCATGGGACCTATATAGCCTCAAGATCGTACATAATAAACAATCAACCTCTCTACCCCTACATCAAGAACCACCCCCTCAGCGAGCGGGGGAACTACCGTTAACTAAGGTTGGTTACTCTAAAATTAATGAACTCCCATGCGAAACTCTGATGATATTTTACCATCTTCTTTTCCATATTCAATGCACTCGGGAAGTCCGAAGACTGCCTAATTTGCTGCGGGAGCAATGTTCATGCATGCATCAACAGTTGCATGTTAACCAGGTTATTGGTTATGAGAATCAAACTTCAAGACTGCCGGGTTTGGTCTGGATGCGTCGAAGGATTTATTCAATTCTGTTACACGATCGATATGCTGCCCTTATCAAACCCTTTCCCAACTCTTGTCTCAATGAAAGTTCATTTGATGTATCATTTGAGGCGAACTAGTAGGTTCTGCATGAATTTCACTCATGGGGCAGCAGCTGTGCCATCGGAGACGGTTTCTAAGGTCGTTATGGTTGCACCAAATAATGCATCTCAAACGTGACAGAACTCGCAGGAGTGGCGAATAACTTGCTGTTGCAGCCTTCGCCAAAATTTTCTTAAACTTCTCGGCTCGCCCCCAATTGTTGCTAATGTATCTCTGGCTTCATTCCAGACTTTAATCGAATGAATATCAACATCGCAGATACATCGATTCCGTTGTAAATGACAGAAAAAAGGTGTAGCATTCTTCATACATAGGTCAACTGCAATAGGTTCATGTTACACCCTCTCCCCCCAGACCAAACAAGAATGAAGCAAAAGTCGATACCTTTTCATGGCTGCTGTTGCATATCTAAAACAAACTGGCCTTAGAAGTCAAGCAAACGGTACCCTATTTGTTTAGATATGGCGCTCAATTTTCTCAGGCCTTTTCACATTTCAAAGGCGCAATTCTCAAATTTTCAGCATTTCCCTAGCATACACAACGAGAACTATGTTCTCCATTACCAACGCTGCGGAGGACTTAGCCTTTTCCCATTCCCATACACAGAACGTGATGCAAGCACAATCGCCTTCCTTTCTCACTTGTATGAGAAGAGATACAGATTCGATTGATAATAATCGAACTTTCTCGCCATCTCTGGCTTCGTTGAATCCACAAACAGGTGCCACCGATCACGAACATCATGAAAATCCTGGCCAAAATCTTATGGTTGGGGAGTCCAGAATGCATAGAATCGAGGACAACAATGCGAACATTTCCTCAGTAATTTCCCCGGATTCTACAACTCGTTCTAGAAGTAAGTAACACAGTTGATCACTGATAAACAGAATGCAAAGAACTTATCACTCATCTTAGCTTTTCGGAGGCCGCCTCGATACACGACAAAAGATAATCATCAATTCAGCTACGCATCATCAAATTGTGTAAAGTTCGATGCCAAGAAACAGTTACTTAGGACCCTCGTTCATGGACTTTGGAGGTGGCTTGTTACATTGTCTTTTGTCGGTGTTCTCATGGCCTCAATCCGGCATTATAAATCCCAAGAAGTTCTTTCCTCGGGTCAAGTGGCCATGTTCACTGCGATCAACGTGAAAGTCTCTATAATCGTGGGTATCAACATTTCCAGTGCCTTGAAAAAGATGGCTCTCAGTGTTCGATGGCGTGTGCTCAGTCAGCGAGTAAGACCTTTGAGTGAGGTGCGATTGAATATCAATAAAGCAAAAGATTTGAGCTTGAAACTGACAAACAAAAAGATAGACATGTTTCTTCAATGCGACAGTCTCTTGGGTCTCATCAAGGCCGCATATATTACCAAGAGACCAAAGGTTATCATGGTTTGTCTGAGTGTAATACTATTAAACTTGGTGCGTATTATTTGTCGGTAACTCAGGACTCCAAAGCTTATACATGGTCGCAGACTGTTCAAATTGGCCTTGCAACATTGAACCTTGCATATTCTATGGATAGCACGGTACAACATGCTATATTCAAGCCAGACTCTCAAATATGGGTCACGAATTTCGAAAAGTTTCGCTCAGTCTCGGATCATAAAATACACAAGATGGATCAGTCCTCCATAGCACACAATCGAGGCATTGATGGACCAGCAACTAAAAATTGTCACGTTTCTGATCCAGGATGTCGTATACCGGTTCCGGGAACCACACGCGGAAACATATCAACTGACTATTGGAGATTTGATTCCTATTGGCAATATACGTTTCTAGAACACCCTCCCTATAGACTTAATAAGTCTGGAGTGGGAGAATCACCTTCTAGACCAGGTGATCTCTCGGTCTTCAGCGGACAAAGTGTTATCACAAATGGTAATTGCGAAGTCAGCGCCGCTTGGATAACCACAGCGAACAATACAACCAATTGGACCTTCAAGAGCGATAATGAGAAGATTCAAGGTGGCAATGGACTACCTGGATCTACAAAATTCTTCATTCCTGATACGAAAGTTTTACCAACCTGTAGTAATGATTACTCATCCCATGTTTGGGCATATGAAACAGGTCCAGATTCCAGAGACGACTCATCGAATAAAACAGGTTGGTTCTATCAATGCTGTATATCAGTCAACGAGACCACATACCCTGATAATCAAGACCCGGCATCAAGGAGAATACAACCCAAGATAGCGAGAATAGCTGCGGCCGCAATTGGATTGCAAGGGTTTCGTAAAACGAACCATTCTTCAGAATACCAAATCTTTCAGGAAAATACATATTTTGGTAGTCCCCAGAATGGAAATGCCACAGCTATGGCAATGCTCATCTCGGAATTCACCATTCGCATATTTGCATCCTCTGGGTACGAAAATCCCATGGAGCCAATGTTGGGCAGGCAGCCTCAACAGGGTAGCAAATTAAATATAAACAACGCGACTTTGATGAATATCATCCTGCCATTCATAGTCGGCATTCACCTAGCCTGTCTAGTGACATCGGCTTTGTTGACATATCGTATCGCGGTCCCAGATTCCAGCCCGTTAAGTATCGCCAATACCCTTTACCAGTATATCAAACTATTGGGGGGCCGTGGATCACTACTCACTGGCCCACAGATTGCAGACGTTCTGGGAAATCCCCACATGGTTTATACAGCGGCATCTTTACAAAATGGCACTTATCGACAGGCGGTTTTCCAATCGCAAAATTCCGCAGATTCAAGAGTCGTGTTTCATGATGGGATATACTTATGAGAAGAGGCACCTCTTGCTGGATATGTGGATCCCATTCTCTGTTTTCTTGGGCACGTTTCTCACGTTGTATTTTTCAATCTTGAATGCTACTTTTCTTTTGGGAAAATATTCTCCTTTCACTACCTATCAACATCCGTGTTATTCTTTCAAATATTCAATCATATTCCTAACAGCATTCCATTCATATAGAGGTTTCATTAATGGGGACTTTTGTTAGTTTTCTTAAGTACCAGGTCCGCCGGCGGACAAGTTACTATGGTCACGGGGAAAGGATCGAAGAGATCGGATTTGGATTAACCGAAATAGAAATTTCTCAATCTAAAATGAACCTTTCTATAGATGATATGGCAGTACAAATCATTGCAGTAATCAGTACTCACAGATGGAATTGCAGTTTCCTTCTTGCAAGTAGTCTTTTATATATTGTGTAGCCACTTTATCCTCGAAAATATAATTAAGTTAAGTTCATCAGTCAACTTGCGTGCCGGGAATACATATATTTGTACACATCATTCTTGACTTCAAGAGTTTAGCTGTCGGTCATAGCCTCAGGTATTAATTATTTAAAAATTACCAGAAAAGTCAGCTCTGAGGTTAGTCACTACTGGGAACTCATCTTGACGTATCTCTGTTATCAGTTCCTTGAAGCCATGTCTATTTTTGCATCGTATATGCTCGGTTAGGAAGATAAATGATTCTCTGATGGAATGAAGCTGGAAAACTCATGGGTAGACAGTGCGCTGGTACATGTGTATAGTCAGTCTCATACTTAGTAGCGGCATAATTGGCAGTTTGTTTGTCCCGTAGATTCGAATCTTCTTTCCTGATAGAGAAATCGAGACTAGTCCAGCCATCGACAGTGATGTCTGCGCTCCAAGACATGATGCAAGTTCCCATACCTGAATCGGCCATCTCGTAGCCATCGATCGTACAATTTAGGTTATCCTACCTATTCTTCAACGTGAGGAAGTGCACTAAGAAGACTTATTTGTAAATTTGATGGCTGAGGGATTGCGATTCACTGTTTCTTGTTAGTATTTGTATTCGTATTTTTATCATTGATGAGGAAATCGATATCCGCTCCCGAAGCATCGGCAGTGAGATGTATGGGTGGAGGAAATATCTTCTGGGGCTCTGCGGCTGGGGCTGGGGCGGCATATGTGGCTGGTAGTATAGCTAGGTATGGAAATATATGTGAATTTCATGTTCGAGAATGGTTTTTGGTTATGAATTTCGATACTCGAGTAAATAAAGTAGAGCAGATTGGAAATCACAAACAGATAGATGTCCATAACCTCATATCTTCTGCTATAATGATATCATTTTCAGCTCGTTGTTAAGCAGTAAGATGGCAGGTGCGATCATGGGACCTATATCGCCTCAAAATCGTTTATAATAATTAATCAAAACCTCTACACCCTACAATAAGAATTACCCCTTTATCGTTCAACTAGATATTTCCGACGTCATCTTTGACGCTGGGATATGATTCTCTGGGACTTATGAGATATGTTTGTTCACATTTTGGCAGAGCTAACGGGAATAGCTGACGATTTTTTAGAAGAATACGTTGATGTATTAGCTTGCGTTCCTAATGAGTAAAGTAATCCGGCAAACTCCTTTTTTCTATTGGAAGCTAGGCATATATGAAAGGATTTACGGCATGGAGATCATAGCTATGCTATATGACAGAGACGCTGAATTTTGCCAAGTGGTCAGGATTGTAAGTTGTTTCGGCTGCGGATGTCTAGACAAGCCGTCACTTGTCGACTTTTGTCTGCTTGGTCATTTAGGAAATGGCTGTGTTGGCACGATATTTCCTTCCCGTACACGCCAACAGTCTTTTTCTGTCTGAGTTACTTACCTGCCAGTATCAAGGTCCAGCATGACCCAGCCTACTATAATACGATGCAAGATCTAACCTTCTCTTCCTTTGATTATTATGGGAAAGTCCCACGGCTCTCCTACATCTAAAGGATTTGGTAGACCAGCATATATATGCCCACGGTTTCATCAAAGAAGCTGCCAATCTCGTACCAACAAGCACTTTGGTAGAGTGGGGGGTTTTTGGAGCACTAATTAGTGATTCAGCACCATGTGATATACTACACCAGCAAGACTCCACCACGATGCATGATCACGAATGAAACCATGGAACGCTGGTCTCTCTGAATACTTAAATCCAGCTGGAACCATAAATGCCTACATTGGGAGTTTCATTAACCTTATAGCCTTATCAAATCATATGGTACATTATGGTCTGATAAGGCTGTAAGGTTAATAGCCCCGAAATCAGCTGTGATAAGGTACCTACGCTCTGACCTTATGGGACCCCACAACACCTTATAAGGTCATAATGACCTTATGGACCTTATGACCTTATGGATCTTATGGACCTTATGACCTTATGACCTTATGAACCATAAGATAAAGCGGTCTTATAGTTATTATTCAAACTTCACCTCAACATGCAGTATCTATTTATCCCCTTTGATTTCTATCTCCATCCATATCTAACATTGGTTTTCTATCTAATATTTCACCGGGACCTTAAACTCATATTGTTTAAACCTAATTGAAACATTCAATATGGTATCAATATCAATCTTCTTCTTCGACTTTTAAATTATTATCTCCCAATATCCAGCACAACATTTAACTTCGAATGTTCAAATCTAGGTAATCCAAACAAAAAAGAATCACGCACACATTAATTAGCAACCAATCAGCGGCGATAACTAGTTAGCGAGCAGAATAGGAGTTTATTGATTATCCAACAACAAGTGTAAGGCTCGCCAACGATTGATTGGCTGACTTGCCCACCCAGTGACCACTCTGTCCCCAATGTCACGGTTCAGCCCCAACTCCAATATCCCGAAGACTTTTGGGTTCCAACATCCAGAATTTACCCACAAGTGCAACCAGATTGAGTGTTAGGCCTACCTTGAACACTGAATCGTAAAGCTAACGTTGTACAATATGGAAGTCTATTATATAAAATGTGAGTGAACTTCAAAGCAACGATGAAGAATTTGACAAAGGCAATGCCATCCTAGGAAGAATAAGACGTGTCCAAAGATCCCCCACTATCGACTTCCATATCTGTTAGGTCTTTTTATAGACTAGTGCTAGTTAGTTAGCTCCTGTCGGGCCTTGAAGGAATTCTTGTTGTCACTTACCAGCCCTTGATGCCAGTCAGTTTCTCACACTTCCTTCCCGAAAGGATTACTTATACGGAGGAAACATCCTTTCAGCTCTCTCATCTCGAGTTTCCATTCGTTTCCCGGGATGCTTGTTTGGGTCTCTGTGCTTCACATACCAAGCTTCAACATCTTCCTCAGTCTTAACATTACCGAAGAAGTAGGCGAGTTGATTTACATACGTTCGTGATCTATTCTCATATCATATACGTTTGGTGAACATCACTTTTACTGTACATAGTTTAACCTTATGCACGACAACACAACAATATTATTGAAGAGATTTGAGAGTGGGGGATAATATCTTTGATAAGTTTGTGTCTGGAAGTGTCGATAGGAAATCTTTCTCTTATATGGATAAGGGCTGCTAGTCGCAGTATAAGTACCAGTTGCGATTGCATCTCTAGCACGAATAGTAAAAGAACTCTTTTCTTCAACTCTTGCATTCTATGCGTTTGGTGGATGGATCAAGTGGCGATTCTCGGGTGATGATGAATCATCCCAATTATTTCCCTTCCCATTTTCTCAGTCCTACACGCTGATCTCCAATGTTTCCGTCATCCTCAACTCTACTCTCGGAGCAGATGGAAACGGCACCCTTCTTTCCACACCGAATGAGTTTCTCCCCAATCCCCTATTCCACCACCATATCCTCTCAGCAATAACACTCTGACGGGTGCCTCGAGCCCCCCAATCAAAGGGAATCCATCCCCACAAAGCTCCTTCATATTTCTCACCAGCTTTCATCATCGATCGTGGCGTCGCCCATAAAAAATCATGAACTCCTTTTCTAGATCAATCAATGCTTACTTTAATCGTGGTAGGTTTCTCGGGATATACCGTCATCAAATCTGTCCCGGGATTGATCGGAAGTTGCGAGGAACCCCAATTTTCGCACGTTTTGAAATATCCTTCGAGGGGTTCGTTATCTGTATTGTGCAGGCGATAGCGACTATCGAAGCACATGGTGTCCTGATCCGCTGCTAGGAAACTGTAAGGAGTGAAACTGGTGATGGGAGTGGTGCAATTTGTGAGAAAGAGGGTGAGGGCGATGGATATTGGTCCGTGGGATTTGTCGAGGGAGATGGATGTGCGCGATAAGATTGGTGTGATTATGATCTTAGAATCTGGACTTGATTTTTCGGACATGTTTGTCTTTTGACTCTTGAGTGAGGAAATGGAATGATTTCTGGAATTGTTCAAGATATGGATTGTCTTCAAAGTCTAGGTGTAGGCTAGGTTGGGTAAGGTAGCGTAGTCACAAGCCACGCACCCCCGGTGAAATTTGTTGGAAGAATACGTGCTGTACAGTATTCTCGATATTATATTCATATGCAAGTTGATATAGAACAGAACTTCGGCATGCCAATATTTTTGAGGTATGGTATTGTCTGAATGCCCACCGTCATATTGGTGTTTTCTTAAAGCGTGACAACAAGCTCAACGTATTTGTTGCTGCAGATGTGACAAATCTAAGGTTAGCGCTAACGATTTCACCTCTAACACATCAAGAAACAATTAAATAAGGTCTAATCTGAGGTAGGATTGAAGTGGCGCAGTCTCACATAGACCTCACTATGATGATTGGCTCTTTTAGCAAAGTTTCCACCACAGATTTTGCACCGCATGCGCCGCAATTGTTTCTTGGTTGAGAATCGTCAATAACTCCTGAGTGAAATAAGAGATAATCATATGGATACTAATTAAATAATACAAAACGAGACATGATATAACCCGGCAAATGGTAACTTACAATAACACAATTCGAACCAACACAATCATTACAAAAATTGTCATACAATAACATATCAAATCTCACCGGTAAACCAATACACGCTCAAACACTGATTAAGGAATCATACCTAGTTCTCTCTTCTTATGTTCCGGCATTGGTAGCTTTTTTGTCTTCTTCATTTCTTTTTGCCAAGCTTTAGCCAATCTGTCTGCCTCCTCGCGCTCTGGATCTCGTTTACGACTCGAAGGGTGAAAGGTATCCGCCGCGTCACATGCAATATTACCCAAAATAACGCCTTCAGCAGCAATCCATGCAAACTCGTGTGCAATAGCATCCAAGAGGAGAGCAAGGACGTCGCCTAAATTGTTCACAATTTTCGCGCAGTCAAAGCTACCAAATTCACCTAGATTGAATCCAAACTGTGATGAAGAGATCAGCGTCACTTCAATCTCCTTGAACACTCGAATGGAAATTCGAATGGATGTTGCAGGCTATTATTGGTGAACTAACCTCTGCCTCGAGCCATTGCTGTGAAGTCTCCTGAATCCCGTCATAGAACTGCGTGTCGAAAATATTATTCATATTGCAGAAGGTATCTTTTCCATGCAAAACTGCTGGCGGCCCACCTGGGCCAACGAACCTTTCAACGTTAGTTTCCTTCACCCAATCAAACAGCTGGCAATTAGCTCCCGAGGCACTGGCATTGGCGGAGGATGTAATCATGTTGATGCACAAGTCGCCTTGTCTGGTAGAATTGTATTCCGCGTGCATAACTTGAATCGTAACATTGCCATTTTCGGGTGTTTTCTTGTCGAGCCCGGCCGCCGTGCCAAGAGTTATAGCACCGGTTGCACAGTTTGTCCATACCTCTGGACCAGCAGTAGCAGTTGGTATCGGACATAAATTTGTCAAAGCATTGGAAATGCTGGTAACAAGTGCGGATTCAGTCGTCGCAGTGCCTTCGTCGACTTGGGAAAAACCCATTTCCATTGTGGCCGTTGGGTGCGAAGGTGCCTCTGAAACTACTGCTGTAGATATAACACCTAGGTGCGGGGAGGATAAATTTAGCATTTCTTCTCTAGTTCAGGTGGACACGGAAGCTAAGTTATCCAATAATCTAGACAGGCAGACCAGATCTAAGCTTTCGATGTTCAGGTAGCCATGAATCTCTAAAAGTGGGCTTAATCTTTCAAATTATAGTCATTCAAGTGAATGTAAGAATCAAAAAGACTCTTATTATCGAACTGCAGTCAGACTATTGGACACCCCATTCAAGCTTCAGAGAACCTTCCGCGAAGATTTGTTTACTTACATTCTGTTAAAGTGAAACCTGCGATACCTTTGTTGATAGAGCTACTCTGGCATTCGGCCATCTTGCTACTGATGTCAGTATATGTGTACTGATACTGCATCGTAGGTGAAGCCATTGTGGGTAAGGCTGGTTTTGATGTTGTGAGAGCCTGGGGTGGAATCGTCGTCCAAGGGCAATCTGGAGCCGAACCAGTCTTTATAGCTGTTGCGATTTTGGCTCCATTCATACATTGACATATAGCTCCCTGATTATTGTCGAGGTCTTCAAAGATAATACAAGGAGGGTGGGTCGCAGTCGGCGATGATAGCGAGAACCTAGAGGTAGTCGAGCTGGATATCAAGCTTATCTCGCTGAACGGTATTGTGCGAAGAGGAGGTAGCCCATGGGTCGGTTCGAGGTCACAAGGAAGTGATCTATCTCGGGGAATGAGTTCTCCTCCGAGTACAGAGATTACTCGGACTAAAATGGCGAAAGGTAAAAGGTAGGTAGAATACATAGCTAATACAATATAGGTAAGATAGTGTGTTCATATGGTAGGAAATTCTGAGGACTTAATTCTTTCTGTCATAAAATATTTCTACATACACTAGCGTGATACAACAATATAATAAGTTCAATACTTTCAACGTTTGAAAAGTTGTAAACGTTGCAACTCAACCTTCATAATAGATTGAACGCTTGAAATTAATTCAACGTTCTAACTTCCAGGGAAAGCTTTATTACTTATTAAGTCTTCTGGTGAGAGTAAGAAAATGGTAAAGAATGATATTTGGACAATTTATGGACAAGAATGCCATTTAAACTTTAAACTTTATAGATTGATCACTTGAACAAGCCCCCTTTGACCACATCTAAATTTGGCAGCTGTTGATTTTTCCTCTCTAAAGGATCTCAATTCAGAAAATAATATGTTTGGGATAGTTGCTGGCATTAGATAGGGGTAATATTGCAAAGGATCACAAAGCTTTCGGGGCAATGCTACAGACGCCCCCAAATAGTCTAGAAACCCAACAAATTCCAGTCATTCTGAACATCATAATAGAAGCAAAAGGCTGTATTTATTACAAATTTGTTTCAAGTCGATACTCGTATTATTTATACAATGATATTGAAATCCAACCGTAAACGGCGGAATAACAACCTAGAAATCATGGCTCAAATACTTCAGCTTTTTCCCGGGAGGGGTGGCATAACTAGTAATTCTGAGGATATTTTGCAATTGTTAGATGCTCTCAGAATCAGGAACAATCATATATCAAGAGGGTTGTGGCCCATAATCTCCGTTCCGCGACTTTTCTTTCAATAGCTATATACGACACGCTTTAGGGACATTTTTGGGGTCTCCCCATCTGCGCATATTTCATAACTCTCATATCTTCATCTTCTGCAAGCCTTGTATCTGATTCATTGAGCAACTTTTCTGTATATCTCCTCTCTGGCAATGCAACTAGCGTACGGCATAGCACTGGTCGGTCGTGATTACACTACCGTATCTGAAAATCCGGCTCAAATTTTCCGTCGAACTCTACCTCAATTCGTCAATTTCGCTTCAGATGGTCTAGGGAAAATCAAAGAAGATACTATAAAGCAGGGATTCTGGGATATGGTCAATGTATCAAAGTCGTTCTCAACAGCGTTGCTGCTACATACAATACTCTATTCGCCAAATATTTTCGACCGGAACATCAAGGCGCTGTCAAAACGATATTTCAGAATATGCTCACCCCAGCTACTAATGATCCATCCAGCTACTAATGATGCATCCACCGGCGCCGATATCCTCGGCAATTCTTCTCTTCGATGACAAAAATGTAAACACATGCTATCAAAAGATTGCATATGTCCAACCCTAGTCCGAAAGTCCCAACGAAATATAGTTCTGTGACACAAGTAATGCTAATGTCTACGCCTATCCATTACTATCGGCTATTGACTGCGCAAATTTAGACTCTTGGGTTTCCGTTAAAATGTTATAACTTATCTATGGGTGGCTATACTCTTGTTCACCATGAGAACTTAGATAACTGAATCTCCTTGATTTCTTAATCTTGAATGGGAAGCTAAGTAATTTAGTCATGTTCTTACGGTTCGGTTTCCCAAGCCGCAGTCGCGCTATTTTCTTTCTCCATTCCTGATGAATAGAGGGGAGAAAGAGAATATCAACGATGGGAGATTTCGCTTACGGTCAAAGAGTCCGAGATAGACTGGTAGACCGCAATGCTTTTGAGGTTGGTAGTGTCGTTGTGAATGCAGACAGTTATGCCTGGTTTGCTAATGTAAGTCTTTCCATTCTTTTATGCAATTGAAAAATTACTAATATCTGAGGCAGGAGGTAGGTAGGTATACCGGTCAAACGTTTGCAAGCATGGATTTGGTGCGCCACCCTCCTGAAGTAGATCTCGCCCCTGATAAATCTTGTGTAATCAGTTAGTTCTTTTTCAACATATTTGATTGTTCTAGTGACTATCGAGCTAGTGTATGTAGAACCATTTTATAACAACAGTTCTTAAAACATCCAAAAGCTTCCTATTAAAAAGGATTTCGGTGGCAGTAGTATAAATTATAAATTTTAGCAATATAGAAATTGTGAAGTCAGCTCATAACATGTCAGCTCAGCAAACATGCTCTTTTCTAATCGAATAATATATCATAATCTCATAATCTTGATTTCAATACAACCATAGACAATATTCTTATAAACCATTCTATATACACGAACTAGCTTAGTACTAATTACTTATAGAATCTCCCAATTCTATAGAACTTCAATGTAAACAATAATATAATGATACATACACACACGTTAAATAGACAGCAAAAATTTAATATGGCAGTTTTGTGAATAAGAATCTAACCCAAGTTTATTGCTCAAATTTTCAAACCCCCCCTCTCACGACCCAAAGCTACCTTACGATGAGCACTCGAGCATATCATATCTACACAACAATAATTACGAAATCAAAGCCACCCCTTATCTCCAAGCTTTCACATCGGAAAATAAATAATCGACATCGACCCGTCACATAATCCTGCGTCTCAGCTTGGTTTGAAACCAGATCCGCATTATGAAATATGAATCGTATTTATTCAGCAACCCAGTTCCAGTTCCAGTTCCAGTTTCGATAGATAGATAGATGGATTGCTCAAGGACCAGCACGCTATGATTTGTTCAATATATATATATAGGTATATATATAGATGCGATCCGCCGGACTCGGGAAAAAATGCGGGATATCTATGATCTTCACAAACTTTCGAAAGGTTCAATATTCCACTTCATAATGAATTAAAGCGTCAGGTCAGCTATCTGCAAATGTTTTGACAAATGCATATATGAACATGAATATAAATATAAATATAAATATGAAGATGAAGTAATCAGCTCGTAGATTGATTGAACTCGTTGTGTGTGAATACAACCCCAAAAACCCCGCAGAATTTCTTAATCGGAATCTATTCATTCACATTGGATATCATAAATCATAAATCATGAATCATGAATCACGGTGTATAATCCATAAAATTCGAAATGCCACTTTTCATCCCTTCTCATTCTCATTTTTATTTTCATAATCTATCATCTATATATATGGATTCTTGAAATACCACTTTTCATCTTTTATAAGAAGAGACTTAAATATCGATATATTTTCGCTCCAAGACTAATATTCAACGGACTTTTTGTCGGGAGCTGCTGGGGTGGTTGTTTATGGTGTGAAGATTGAGAGCTGGGGCAGGAGCTAGACAGAGCTAGAACTACGAGCTAGAACTGCAGGGTATTTTATTCAAACAGCTCCTTTTTCAGATTAGAATCCTTTCCTCTTTATACCTAGTTTACTACAGTATTATTCTGATGCCTCTCCCTTCCTCCCCCCTTTCCCCCATGCGCGTTAATTCATATGCGTAAGCATTTATATTCATAAGAATTTCTATTCATAATCATAAAATATACAGGACAGGATAGGATAGAGTGGGTGGATGGGTATAAGCTAGTTCAGTTCAGTTCAGTTCAGTTTAGTTCAGCTCGCTATGCTATGCTATGTGATGCGACGTGATGCGATGCGATATCATAATCATATCATAATGATATCATAATGATAGGTAGGTATCAACCATACCATACCAAAACGACCCCCACAACCACCAGCAAATTCCACTCCGCCTCAACCCCCCCCAAACATCCACATCCACATCCACATTTCCATTTCCATTTCCATTTCCATTTCCATTTCCATTTCCATTTCCATTTCCATTTCCATTTCCATTTCCATTTCCATTTCCATTTCCATTTCCATTTCCATTTCCATTCCCATTCCCATTCCCATTCCCATTCCCATTCCCATCCACATCCACAATTTCCATCCCCATTCACTCATCCCCCGCACACGCACCCCCCGCATAAGGATTCCACTCCATGCCCGGGTAACTCGTTGCCGACATACACAACAACCCATCCATCTTTTCAAGTTTGCTTTCATCCTTTCCTTCATCCTTTCCTTCACCATCGCGATATCCATCTCCCATTCCCGGGGTAACGATATCCCCACTCACCGCCATCTCATTTTTCTCCTGCATCTCCTGCATCTCCGAATCCCTCCCACTCCCCGCCATCCCCTCTCGAGCTCCGCTAAAACTCAAACCCCCATCCCATGAATCTCCACCATCGCTTATCACGCCACCATCACCATCACCATCACCATCACCATCACCATCACCACGCACAAGCGCAAGCAAACCATGATCCAGCACCCCATCTGCCTGTAGTTCAGGTTGTTGTTGTTGAGGTTGTGGTTGTGAAAAAGACGAATCCGAGATTCTCGACACGGCACTCACCAGACTACGAGCAGTATCAGAACGCTGCAACCCATCATCTATCGCGAGCGAGCGATTGCGATTGCGAGACCAGTCGGCGCGATTACCAGACCAGTCGGCGCGATGTTGAGGAGGCGAGGGAGGCAGTGGAAAGCGATCGATATCGATTTTCTCATTCAGCGGGGAGAAGTGATCCACGGGTAATGCCGCCGACGTTAGACTTTTCGGCCGTGTAGGATGATCCTTGGGAGGAGGGATGGGAGGAGTAGATGAGCGACTTGATTGGCTATTTTCGGTGCTGCCATGTGGTAAGGAAAGTTGGAACGGACGCTGCTGGCCCGGCTGCTCACGCGCGGGCGAGCGAGCGAGAATATCTTCATGGCTTGGATAATTGGTGCGATGGGGAGAAGTAAATGGGGGGGAACGATGAGTATCGATGGATGGTAAATGTGCCAGTTTTCTTTCAGGGGTACGAGTCTGAAGTGATGGCGATGGATGTACGATTGAGGAACCGGAATGCGCAAGAGGTGAGACGGGAGATGGGACGGAGTGTTGTGGAGACGAATTGGAAAAAGAATCGAGCAGCAACGGATGACCAGGGTTGTTTATACCACGTGAATCATAGTGAGGAGGCGCTGCAGTTGTTCCATCGCCACGAACAAGATGATAGCCTCCTGGAATGGGGACTGAATCATACTGAGGCTCAGGAATTTGAGGAGGTGGGGTACCATGCCGATGAGGACGGTGATGAGGACGAGAGTGCCATTGTTCCTGCTTGCTACCATCCGATTTACTAGCACTGCGGGTGCGTCCGCGCTCCTGGTCTACCTTCTTCAACTTTTGCGTAGGTGTGGCAACGGGGTCGGGCAAAGCCTCATGGGATTCCGTGGGGAGCTCTGAGTACGTTCTCGCCACCGGGACAGTTGCGGGTCTTCTTCCATCATCTTCACTTCTCTCGCTATCCTTTTCTAGCGTATTTGATCTCTTTCTAAGAAAACCAGTCAATAGTCCACTCACAGAAGGACGTCTAGGGCGGGGTTCCTGGTACGGCTTACTATCCTGTTTTGGGGGTTCAGTTTTGTGAGGCGAGGCAGAAGGGGCGAATTTAGAGAGAAAATTCAATGGTTGACTCGGTCTTCTTTTGTGATCTATATTGAATTCTTGTGTAGGTCGTGCTTCGAATTGGGAAGGAAGCGTGCCACCTCGGGGACTAAAGTTTGAAAGATCTGTTGTGGCTCTTTTTGGCTTGAAAAGTACTGTTCCGTCGCCTTTGGGAGAACGTGAGAAAAGACCACTCAACCCACCCAATCGACTCTTTTTCTCATCTCTTTGAAATCCTTTGCCCATTGTAGTTGTGGAACGTCCGAGCATATTAGAACGTGAAGTCTCCAATGTAGGATTGGGATTGAGAAATGAAATTGGGGTCCTGGGGCTATTGTGCGAACTTGCCATCAAATTCGATTGGCTACCAGAGGAATGCGCTACCATACTCTCCCTTCCTACAGGCGAGTTAAATTGTTGGTCCCCAGTGATGTCAAAATTGCCCCAGAAACCAGATCCTCTGTCTTTCTGTCTATTGTCACGTGAAGTTGGTGTAGCAGAAGTATCCATGGGAGATATAGGCTCATCCCTTGAAACAGAACCCTTTCTCTCTCTCGAGATGGAGCGAACGAAGTTCATACCCCTGTTGACGAGATCTGAGCTACGTCGTCTTTGATGACCACCAGTGGGCTCTTGGAAATTTTGAGGGGGTCTGGCTCCCTGGGGTTTGCTGGATTGCTGACGTGGAAGAAAAGCTTCAGTTCGACTTTGGAGTGATTGATATCCGCCAGGTATATCCTGGCCGTCTCCTATTTCAACATCCATCCCTCCAAATAGTTCGGGATAGCGTTGAGCGGAAGAAGGGGGTGACTCAAAGGGTAAAGTTGATATAAATGGCGGTGGCGCGTTATTATCACGACTCTGACCAAACTGTTGGTCAGAAACTGAACCTCGTCTAGATCGAGAATTATTCGAGGGATCGCTCCAGGAACCTTGGCGGGTATGTCTAACGGCCGGATTCGATCGCCATACATCTGGTGTGTGGTTATTATGAACAAATGGGTCAGAGACACGTGGAAAGACCGAGAACCGAGGTTTTGGGCTGGTCTGAACAGTAGATTTCGGATCTCGGATGGTGTCTACAATTGGAACATCTGAATGATGATTTTGCTGCGAGGCAAGATTCATACCATCAATTGCCATTATGTTCGACGTGTTTACATCCTGTGTACCAGCGATAGACCCATTCTCATCCTCGTCGTCAGATATAGGAAATCTGGTTTGTGGTCTCCTGGATCCAAATTCGAATCCGAACTTGGACGTGCGTCGGATGGGCGGCAACGTCTTGAATGAAGGTTGTCTTCCTTGTTCTTCGAGACTGACAATATTTTGATTTGCGCAATGTATCGGGAGGGAAGTTTGGATTGATCTGATGGGAGGGTTAATTGACTGAATGGGGATGGCCGTCTGATCCAGACTTGCTCCCCGCGGTCGATTCATCATGCTGATTGGAGGCCGAGTTGATGGTTCCAGGCCTGCATTGGGTTGCATTGCATATTTTTCGATAATCGGTGAAGCTAGAAGTTGGTGTCTTTGGCCCAGTGGCTCTTCTGGGGGATCATGAAAAGCCTCGTTATCACTATTCGATCGCATACTATTTGGCTGTCCAGGGGGAACGGAAAGTTTATTTGTTACAAAATCGGCGCCAATTGGAAAGTGGTTAGTTTGGTCGTCATTAGCAGATTGAAACTCTTCAGCAATATGAGTAGCTTGGTAAAGATCCCACGTGGGTTGATACTTATTAATGGGTGTCGGAAAAATTTGAAGATGTTGCTCTCCCGTCCCATCGGGAGCTAAAATCTCACCTGCAGTTTCACGTGACGATAAATTCATCTCCTCTGCGTGTGCCCCTTGCGGCTCTTCGTCGACGTGGGTTGAAATAGGCACATCCGATGAAGTTGAAATTCGCGAGTGGCTGGTTGGTTCGGAGAGTGCGTTCTGCTCTGGATATCGACTAGGGTTCGTTCGGTCTGTTGCTCTCGATAGATTGAGGGCTAGGCCCCATGATGTACGACTAGAATTTCTCGCTTTGGGAGGGGGACTTGTCTATAAAAGGGTTAAAACTTAGCCGGGGAACATTCATGATATGATGGGCCACATAGCAAGTAGAAAAAACAATTGTGATGGGCTGGATTTTTCCTTAGTGGTACACACCCCGCCATGGAGGATAGGGAATGCAATAAGCATTTACCCGCGCTAAATAAGCAAAACGATGAAAATTCAAAAAGTAAAACGCCTGAAAACCCCATATCCAACCCAGAAGGAGATGTTAATCTACCTTATCACCACTACCGGCCGCACGAAGCCTATTCTTGCCCTTTGCTAGTAATCCTTTACCTGCCTGAAAGCCTGCCTTTCCAGCTTTACCACCGAACATCCCAGCTGTGTGGAGGAATTCTTTTCCCTTCGCTTGAACTTGTTGAGTTGTAATTTTGGCATGACCTGGTGAGAAGCCTTGCTGAATCCCCGAAGATGAGGGCTGACCTGGTCGTGATGCTGGAATTGATGACTGTGATGGGGCACTCGCATTGAGGTACTGTTGATAATAAGGTGACTGTAGTGCCCCTCCTCCACTCTTAGTATTTCTTCGGGCCGAGCCAGTTGGTACACTTGGTCTAAATCCTCCGTAATATTCAGTCACATCAGCATGTTCTGGTTGTTCAGCTTTCAAGGCAAGAATCCACTCATGAATACCAGAGTCCATGCATGCGAATCGTTCTCTTGTTTCATCAAAGGCATGAACTTTTTCTTTTACATCCTTCATAGCTACAATCTCTCTGAAAGTCAAAATTTTGCCCAGATTAGATGTCCGAGGAGAAGTAGCAGATTCACGTCGTGGCGAGGGTTCAGGTGCTGTGAGAGGACCTGCAATACTCGCTGGAGAATGTGGATTAGAACCTAGCGGATCAGTCGATACATCTAATGTGGATCCATGAGCCAAGTGTTCATCATCGGGAGTTGGGGTGATTGGATATGAGGCAGATTGTGGTTGATTCTTTTCTTGAGCCATTGACACATTAACCACCGGCGGGGATTCAAGATAACTGGTGTTAAAAGTAGCAGCGACACCACCTCCAAGAGCCGCAGCACTAGTGCCTAAGGCGACGTCCCTTTCAGGATGATGGTCGCCTTGTGGAGGTTCTTCCAAGACCTCTTTCTCCATATAAGGTTCCGGGTCAACTTGATGAAGGTGTTCGCGTGGCGCATCGACATTCTCGATAGGAACCTCAACATGACTTCGAGGAGGCTCGGATATGTCCACATCTGGTTGGTGTATGCTTTCCAGACTCCTTTCCCAAGAGAAACGTGTGGGTAAAGGGGTGCGAGTTTGTTGCTGTGACATTCTGTAAGAATTAAGTGGTTGGATTTCTGGCATGTCTGCTGGATTAACTTTCTCTGTCTGTGCTTCAACTGGAAAAGATGTAGTTGCTATTGGTGATGAATTTTCTTCATCAACTGTATCATTCCAGTAATCATCATAAACATCAGTCAGGTACGTACTCTCACGCGGCTGATCCATATTGTAGGAATCTGATCTTTGGCGCAGATTGTCATGGGCCAGCTGTGATTCTGCAGGCAGTGGAGATAAACTTCTGACTATCTCTTTGCGGAGTTTATCGCTTTCTTCGTCGAAAGATTCAGTGTCGGTGCTCAAATCAGGTGGCCCCAACGGTGAAATAATAGGCTCATCGGCACCAACTTCGTCTGCTATACTCTGCTGCAAAACTACTGTTGGTTTTGGGAGATCTTCTGAGACGATTTTATCACTCGATCCCAACACATGTTTCGGGGGTGGAGATTCTGTTGAAATAGATTCAAGTGCGGTATCAGGACGCAATTGAGCTTCGGGCGAGGCTCTCTCAAGACTTGGAATTGGTTCTGAATGTGGAGTCATAGCAGAATATACATTCCCATTCGGATCAGGTGTTTGCATAGAGTCGGACTTGACACCACGAGTAACACTTGCTGCTTCTAAAGACGACTCTGGAAGAGAATGTTTAACGGTAGCAGGTGTCAAATCATCAGTCGCCAAATCTTGAACTGGATCGTTTGCCATCTGTGGACTATGTGATCGAACGCTCTCTGGTTGAGGAGTGCCCGTAGTTGCAGTCGTTGCATACGATTGCCATCCACCGGGCAACTGAGGGCGAAAGCTAATATCGCGTTCAAGATTTGGGCGTGCGGGCTCAACATCAGCATTCTGGTCCTCATCCACAATAGGAGAAGTGGGAGATACAGAAGATATCCAGGCTTGTTCTCCCATGGATATTCTTTTGGATGCGGTACCGAGATCGGGCGTCCTAGCGGGACTATTACCTGGGCTTGGGGTGCTGATATCACGTCGGTGACCTGGAATGAAAGTTGGGGGGAGTGTCTCCTCAATATCCTCATGTGTACCATCTTGGGGAGTAGGAGAGGTCGGTTCTACTAACTCCATGATAGCAGGAGTTGACATTTTACGATTTTGGTTATCCTTGATTGCATTGCTTGGACCACGGCTCATGATAGGACTAATCCCAGTGGTCCCGGTACTTTCACTATCGGATCTCCTCACCTCACTGCCAGTCTTGGAAGCTGGAGTTGGAGGGACCGTGTCATCACTTGGTCTATCGAATGCTTGGTGGACAACAGACTTAAATCCCAAAGATGGCTGACTTCGGAGAGAGGAATCACCTGGCGGCTTAGAATCTTCTGGGGTCGTTTGCTCCGGTTGTTCCGTTATAGTTTCGGCTGACGGGGCGGATCCAATGTCAAGCTTTGATTGAGAAAAGAAGTCAGCCCCAAAGACAGATATTCGATGTAAATCTGGGAGTTTTGGACTCGTGGAATTCGTTGCCGCTGAGGGGGTTGATATCTCTTGGTCTGGCGAGGGAATTTCATTAGTATTAAATCCTTCGAGGCCATATTCACTCTTTCGTTCCTTGACGGGTTCCAGGATTGGCATTAGACGTCTTCCAGATTCAGAGCCCTCATCGCCAAAGCTATATCTTCCTCGGTTTCCAGGTCCTAAACTATCAGAACTCGACATTTCACGAACGGTCCCTTGGCCTGGGGTAGGTGATCCGTCACTCGACTTTTCCATCTTAATGGAGTCCATACTAGGTCTAGCCGAATCTAAGGATGAGTGCTCCCTTTCTTGTTTTTCCTCTTCGACTCGGCGATAGATATCCGCGGGCCTGATAAATGGTAAAGGTTTAGTATTTGACGCACCTGGGATTACTGTTGACCGAGTTGCAGAGCCAGGGGAAGCTGAACTTGTGGGTGATGGTTTAGCTAAAATTTCCTGTGACTTTTGGTGGATCCGCTGGGCCTCCGTTCCCATTGTACTCAGACTGCTCTTTCGCGCAGGAAATTTGGTAGTTGGAGTTTCATTGGTTGAATTTTTTGGGGGAGGCGAAGCCCACGTACTTAGTGGAGCCGGTACTGCAGATGGCGAATAATCCCTAGAAGTTTCGTAATCGCTCAGTGTATTGACGGAGCCAGCTGACAGGATCGAGGAATCATTAGTATTGGTGCGTGCTGGCAGGGACATGGGGCCATTGTTATATGAAGCTTCGGGTGGCGTAGGATTGGCAGACATCAAAGGTTTTCGTAATCCGGTAGGAGAAGGCTCCTGCGTGGATATGTGTAGAGATGGAGGACCGCTTGGGTCGCGAGTATGCCGTATACCTCCAACGGCCATTTGAGAAAATCGTGTTGCAGGTGCAGTTGAGGAATGGGTAGATTGAGGAGGGGAGGTTGTGGGTGGTGCCAGTTCTTTCCGAATAGTCGAATTCGAAAAGTGCCTCCTCTCATCGTCTGCTTCGAAAGAATTCTTCCTATTCAATGCGCTGCCCGCAGAAGCTGATGGGAGATTGCCATAGCTCTTCTGGCCCCGATCCTGTGATATTCCCCTTGGACTAGAAATTCCTTGCCCTTGTTGACGTAGACCTGTAGGTTTTGATACATGTACAGGTGCTGGCTGGGGTTCTGGATCGTTGCCATATGCATCATAAGGATCGTATTCATCATCGTCTCCCCAGTCATCACCTCCATAATCTATCTTCTTTGCCTCAGCCCATTTTTTCGTCTTTTGTCGATTTACGTTCGCGCGATAAGATATGGGAGTATTTGAACCTGGAGACATCGGAGTCCTAGGAATACATGGTTTAGCAAAATGTGATTTTACCCATGGGAGTGGGTGGTCAAAGAAGCCTACATTAATGACCCATTCTTGTCCGAGGTGGCAATATATGGCCTGGCCATGATGCGACAACAAACATTAATTTCTCGCGATCCACGAGAGAATCATATTTTGAACCATAAAATATGATGGAAAGAGGGCCGAATTATGAACACGAAATGAAGTGCGGAAGTACCAAATGAAGTTCTTGTAAAGAATGTCAAGAATGTCAAGAAAGAAAGAAAGAGTAGGACAATGGGTATTGGTACAGTCTGAGTGCGTAGTGGATCGGATAAGATTTGATTAAATATACGTCGTAGTCTCTAGCAAGTTCCTGTAAGTACCAGGTACGGAGGTATCGGAAATCTTCAGATGAATGGCTTAATGCTCATGCTGTGGTTGCGTGATTGACCCGTTTCTTGAAAGGAATGGGGTAAGGGAAGGGGTTTTTAAGAGACACAGTACGCAAGGTTATCAATGTATAGGTACGGAAGTATGACGAAAGGATGAAACGTGAGAAACTACGAGACGAGGAATTTATGATGTGAATCTCAACCTTTCATTTCATTAAAATGAGATGAGATGAGTTGTTCAATGTTGATGGATGTGATGAATGTTTTTAGTGAGGGGTGTCCGATATATGTACACCTAGGTCAGTACTCTACAGTGAATACAAAGAATAAAATAATATAATAGAATATCTAAAATATACTTAGGTATTTACTTATTATTATTCAATTCTTTTAATACATACAAATCCAACTGGGAGACGAAACAAACCATGGCGATTTGATGAATGTATTCACCTCTCCACGAATCATATGACAGTAGGTACCTAGGTACTTATTATTCATTCATTCGTGGTACTACCAATGCGGGTACTAGGGATGTACTCATTGTCACTTCATAGATGGGAATGCTTTACCCTTGGCCACCCCAAGGTCATTATCTATTATTGTTGACGGTTGAGTTGAGAGCTCAGCCACAACCGCAACCACAACCACAACACCCTTTGAATTTTGAAGTTTGAAGTTTGAAGATATCTTAGCACCTCCAGCTGATACCAATGAAGACACCTAGGTATAAAAGTATGAGGTAGATAGATATTCATTTCATTCTTACTCCCTAGTACCTAGTCCCTAGGAACTCTTCACTCTTCTGCTTAAAATAAACTCATGGGCAAGGGCAAACCTGAAAGCACATGCATGCACAGCTGCACCCTGCACAGCCAACATTCTTTTCGCTTGGCCTTATCATTCATTATTCGCATTCGCCTTCGCCTTCGCCTTCTAATCGAGCGACCTTAGGTCCTACCCAGATACCACCCGGGTACCCAAAGCTGGAGTTTATCATTCCAAGGTTCCGAGCGTCTTCAGGCTGGTTGACTGGTTTCAGGCTTAATTGAACACCAAAAACCAAATACTGAGATACCGAGACCCTGCAATCAAGAACATTACAGACGACTTACAAAATAACCAGCTGTTCTATTACTGTATAGTGTAATAATTTACGTGTAATTTACTTATCATACCATCATTGTTACCCCTTCATGTGATGTATAGTAGTAATACCTTATTAATAAGGGATTAATAAGCGATAGCTTTCGTCACTTAACTAATTCTACATTCTTTAAATTATAACAATCTTGACAATCATGAACTTCAACTTCAACTCATCACCCTTATACAATCACAATCAATCCTCTTCTACTTTGACTTTTTATTATGAATAACTTCCAATAAAGAAATCATATCATATCATTTAACTTTCTTTTACATTCCTTGAAACAATACTATCCCATTGTCCTCTCCGTTCAACATTCAACATTACACCCTGTACTTAACAATAATTAAATTGCGCCTCGAGGTCTAAACAAGCAATCGAGCCACAGGCAACAATCAAAGAAATTCAAACACTCACAACATCACACTCGAAACCCACGAACAAAGAGAATAATCCTGCGCTTACACCACCAATATATCCCTATACTTTGATACACGATTGCACGAAAAAAATACGAAACATATATTCTCATAAACCGCCGCCATGGCCGTCGCATCCATACAGGACAGAACCAACGAGTTTCGATCCGTCCTCACACAAGTAAAAAAGAGACAAGCCGCGTCGAAAGTGGGAGCGCAGAGACAATCACTTCTTTCCGATTCACAAAAGGCCGCCGCCAATGGAGATGCGAGTGCACATGGCAAACCCAGGCGATCGGAGTTTGCGAGGAAGGCGGCGGAGATCGGGAGAGGTATCACGGGGACGATGGAGAAGCTACAGAAGTTGGCGGAATGTACGATGAGATTCCCGGAATTCACAGACACGGATGCATATTTCACGCAGAACAGAATACTGATGGACAAATAGTGGCCAAGCGGAAAACGCTCTTCGACGACCGACCGGTGGAAATCAACGAACTCACCTTTATCATCAAACAAGATCTCTCCTCCCTCAACCAACAAATCTCCAGTCTCCAAAGCCTCACCCGCGCCCAGCATCCCAAGGCCGATCAGGAAGGCGAGCACAACAAAAATGTCGTCTTCATGCTGCAGGGGAAACTCACCGACGTCTCGGCCAACTTCAAAGATGTCCTCGAGGTGCGCACGAAAAACATCCAAGCCTCGCGCTCCCGCACCGAGAACTTCGTCTCCGCGGTCTCGTCCCACGTGCAGCCGAACCTGTCGCACTCGGCCAGCCCGCTGTATAGCACCCCCACGCGAGGCAGTCCGGGCCCCGGCCAGGATCTGTTAAGCTTGAATCCCGTCGGCGATCAACAGTTGTTGATGATGGAAGAGGCGCAGCCGCAAAATGAATACATTCATCAGAGAGGAGAGGCCATCGAAGCTATCGAGAGGACCATCAATGAACTCGGAGGTATCTTTGGACAGTTGGCGACGATGGTTTCGGAACAGAGTGAGATGATTCAACGGATCGATGCGAATACGGAGGATGTGGTGGATAATGTTCAGGGGGCGCAGAGAGAGCTGCTGAAATATTGGTCGAGGGTCTCCGGGAATCGCTGGTTGATTGCTAAGATGTTTGGGGTTCTTATGATATTCTTTTTGTGAGTTTTTTTCTCGATTCGTCCCCTTTTATATCTTTCGTATCATTCATACCACCAATTCGGCCATCCATCCATCCATCCCCTCATCCATCCCCCCATCCATCCCCTCATCCATCCCCCCATCCATCCCCTCATCCATCCCCCCATCCATCCCCTCATCCATCCCCTCATCCACCCATCCCCCCACAAAAAAAACCAACCAACCAAACAAACAGACAGACTAACACATACAATATAGATTATGGGTCTTGATCGCGGCTTAGACTCTTGACAAGAATTAAGATAGATAGATAGATGACCTTACGTTATGCGACGCGATGGATGCCATTGTATTATTATTCTTCTTCTTATTACCTATTGTGGCAAACCTTACTACCTACTCTAGATGAGATCAATATACCTTTTAATGAAAATTATGTTATCATATTATATTTTTTATATTATAATGATGATGATGATGATGTGGTATGATGATGATGATGATGTGGTATGATGTGGTATGATGTGGTATGATGTGGCATGGAATGGAATTATGAAATTGTTTAAGAATGTGGGAATGAGGATATTAGTATAAGTGTATGAGAATGAGAATGTTAGTATGAGGATATAAATGAGTGTATGGATGAGTGTATGAGAATATGGATATTTGAGAATATGAGTTAAAACTTGATGCAGAGTAATGGGTGTAGATGGGAAGGGAAGTAGGTAGATGGGAAGGAAAGTAGGTAGATGGGATGGAAAGTATCTAGGTAGGTATCTAGTTGGAGTTGGTTGTGAGAGGAATGGAATGGAATGGAATGGAATGGGATTGTGTGTTTGGGTATATGGATGGAATTGATATGGAGGGATGGATGGATGGATGGATGGATGGATGGAATTGAAGTGATCTATATCCAAATATTCATTTAGAAAATACATACCTAGGTAGTGAAGGTAGGGGGGTAGGTTGGTTGGTAGGTACCTACCTACCTAGGTCGGTTGGTTGGTATATACACATACAATAGATTACCTCCACTATATACACATTCCAACAAGCCCCCTCAACTCTCTCTACAACATGCTATTTATTATTCCACCATCCCAAATCCAAATCTCGAAAATTAAATACCGGTATGTATCTAATTACTAGGTATCTATCTATCTACTCTTCTAGAAAATCAAAAAGTTCGGGCTAGATATCTAGATATCTAGGTAGATAGATAGGTAGATAGATAGGTAGATAGATAGGTAGGTAGATAATTAATATTTGGCAATCATAGGTAGGCATGGATGGATCTGATAATTAGTTATATGGATCATATCAAAAAACCTCTCCACTCCTCCCCCCCTCTTCATCCAGAATATCCACCTGTGAAAAAAACCCTCTCTCCTCTCCACTCCACCTCTCCACTCCACTCCTCTCCACTCCACTCCACTCCCCACACACACACACCTTCCCTTCAGTTCATCCACAGCCAAAATTCTCTTTTCCCTTCCCAAAAACCCCCCAAAATCCCCAAAAAAAAAAAAACAAAAAAAAACAAAAAAGAATAAATACCCCGAGTCCTCTCAAGGTCGCAGAATGCGGCTTCTGTGGATCGAACACAGTGCCTCCAGATAATCAATTCTCCCTAGTAGATAGATGTGAATGAAGAAACAGAAGTTGGGCTTCAGTCTGGCGCTCTCCCAAGTGAGCTAAAGCCGCTGGGTTGGGTTGTGTTGTGTTTGGTGTTTTTGTTGGGTGGTACAAAGATAAATAGATAGATAGCTAGATAGTGATCTATTTATCTCATGTAATGAAATGGAACTTAACTGTCTATTGACTACTGTCTATTTCCGCAAGTGCCCAAAATATATATCCACGCAGTAACGTACTAACGTATTAACGTTGACCTTCGGCGGAGCAAATGTTTTCTTTCGTAGATGGCGAGGATTGTGGACCGTGGAATTTCGCTGTTTTGGTTTTTACTTCCAATTTGGACTGACTGATTGAGTGGGTGCATGCGTGGGTGAGTAAGTAACTTGAAGGGGTTTATAAAGCTTTATTTATATATATACATACATACACACACACCGAGAAATCCCCCCTCCTCGGCCCCTCATCACATTATATATAAAATTAAAAATCAACCAAGTATTTTCAGCGGTATTAGTTATATCATATTTACCTAGGTAGATATGTAGAAAGGAAGGTATCTATCTATAGGTATCTATATATCTACTTCCTTCTTCTAACCCATACCTATACGTACCTAGGTACTATAAGAGCGCGGGCCTGATGATCCGGGGAAGGGGAGTGTCTTGTTGAGAAGAAGATCCGTTGTGGGTTCATGAGTTATTTGGAGATGGAGATGGATGTATAATGGGGTTTTTTGCAGGCAGGTAGGTAATTGGGCAGGTAATTGATTCGCTTTTTTTGTTGTTTATGGGTAGTGTGGGTATGTATAGGTAGGTATATATGTATAAAGAATTATATTTTTTGCAAGTTTGCGAATTCATGATGAAGGGGAAAAAAGAGAGAGAGAGGGAGAGAGGGGGGAGATGAATGGATGGATGGGATTGAGAATCGAATTCGTTGATTTTTCCACTTTTTGGGGTTTTCAGTGAGGAAGGAAGATGGAGATGGATACTCACTTTATGCAGACTTGGATATTGGATGACGAGAGGAATATATGTTTTTTAGACGAAAATAGTGTATTTTATCTCCTTTGATTTCTCCAGGAATGGTTTTATAAGGGGTTTTGTATTTGGGAAATTTGTTATTGGGTTCTGGATCTAGTATGGTGTAATGTGAAAGAAAGAATTAGAATAAATCATCATTTATGTCGCGTCTGCTGAATATATCGATCGAGCCGGGTTTTCACAATTTAATCTCGAGTCTATCGACGTCTCTGGCTTCTCAATGTCATTTAAGAACTCTCGCGGTTCGATGTAGATACAAAATTGTATGCGTCACTTTTTATTAAGTTAGTTTGCACATAAAATGTAGATTCTTCCATGCGCATTGTTTCTGCATTGGGAATTGAGCGAGAGAATAGAAATGGAAATAGGCAGAGTTTTTGAGGTAGTTATGATGATTTTGTTTTTTTCTTGGGTTCTGACTTTGGATTTGCATTCGCATGTTGAGATGATGTTCGGGAAGAAGAGGAGGAGGATAGAAATATGGGAAATTGGATGAGGTGAATGCGCGTTGGGGGAAATTCAACACGCCGTCTTGAATGGTGATTGACTCGATGCTTTATTATCGGGTATGTAGGATGGTAGGGTGTGAGTGAAGTGCGAGGAGGCGAGACGATGGATCTTAAACTCTGTGAAGGGAAGTTAGCTGTTGTATTTTGCTGAACCAGATATTGGGAGTACCACTTGGGCGATAGAAGACCGTTTGGAACTGAAGAAGATGACACAATCCATCGAGAAGGATTTTGGGAAGGATCACACACATTACATGCAGAGAGGAATCATGACATGAGACTATTTTTGAATATCCATTGCATCCATAAAAGTATTTTCACTTTGAAACTACCAGGGGAAAGAACCAGCCAGTAACGAAGTAATAAAAGCCCAAATATAAGCTTCACTGTATCGTAGTATGTCATTTCATGCCCATAAATCGCGACTATAAACATGATTTCTCCGTCCAGCTACCCATTCCATACTTTAAAGTAGGAAATCGAAAAAAGGGAATCAAGACCCTTGATTATTTTAGATAGCCCAGCAAAAACCTTCATCAGACTAAACCTCCGAGCGATGTATGATCAAAAGGCTTTGAATGTGGAGACCCAGATCTGGCATGGCGATACGTAAAATCTAGATGTAGAAGGGAGGGCTTTCGAGTTAATGACAGAAATGTGAATCGTCTGCGAGAAAATCCTGCGAGAAAATCCTCGATTAAAAGCCGACTAACTCAATCCATTCAGCATAACACCTCATCGTTTGTCCTGACCAGCGGAGTCGTCTGTGTCTGTTTAGCTGATGCTCCAGCAATTTCAAACTGGGAGTTATCGCAGGCATGAAAAAATCGAAATTAAATTCTTGTTTCTTTGATCGAGGGTTCCAGACGAATAGTTTGTCTCTATTGACTGGGGGCCATTTGAAGAATAGTCCTTCCATATTCTTCCGTTTTTGAAAGACTCCTTCTAGATAACTAAAACGAGCATAGAAACCAGGAAGCCCCGGCAGGTTCGAAGGGGTGATTGGCAGCATAATTGGTCCCGTGCGATCTTCCAAGCGATAGCGCTGTTCATCTAAATCTTTGCCGTTGAAGTATTGATAACCCGCGAGCCCATTCCAGAGTTTGAGAACTTGATGTAGCTCCAATACGTGGCCACCTCTAGATACATGCATCATACCTTCGGAAGGGGTCCAGATGGCGGCGTTCAATGGGATGGTTGCGATTTGTTCCGAGAAAATGGAGTAGAAGTAATGGCAGGTAATTCCTAGCAAAACTATACATCCTGGCTCAAGTTGATCTGCGATGAGTAGAATGATATCTTTGGATAGGGTCGTGAGATTAGTGCTGGCTTCTAAGATGCTGTTAGTTCCTGTCATGAAGCATACTGATAATTTGAAGTCTTCGTCTTACCTTGAGAGTCTGTTTTCTTTAATGCCATTTTCTTGTCCTCAGCTCGCTCTATATCTTTGTTGGGATATTGAACGATCTTTGTTGCCATGTCTTCTTCCATGTTGCGGACTTTTGTTGGAATTGTTTACGTGCCAAACTTTAACTAGCGATTGTTGATCGTGGTTGAGAATGGAAGTGTGAGTCTTGATGATCGAATAATGTCAAAAGGTTTTTGATTTTGAGATCAAGGTTGAAAGTTTCGGATGAAAATGTAAGAGTATTTTTGAGGGGGAGGGGGAAATGAATCTAGTTTGGAGGATGAAAGTCGTATTTAAGCACACGGTCAAACCGTATGCCATAATAAGCGAGAGGTGTAGCGAGATTCCTTTGCCTTAATGCTGAAATGGTGACGATAGTATGACATACGAATGAATAATAGCTGGGGAGATAGCATCTTCTAGGGAGATCTGAAGTAATATGTAAATCTCGTCGTGTTGCGATGTTTCGATTGGTCAATGGTGGAAAGTTTTGATTGCATTATAGTTGCTAGAAACACGTCGAAGTTTAAGCTAGTGTACTGGATTATACATCAGCGAGTTCATCTCTATGAACTGTAGCACAGTATATTCCTTCTATTTAAGATCATACACATCTTACACTCCCAAAAATAGTACACGCAAATACATTCATTTGACACAATTGAGGCTGCCAAGGCTACATAGTCAACAAAGTCTTACTCTAGAGCTATAGGTTATTGGCGCATCGAATCTGTGGTTTTATCCTGATCGTCCGATTCCAAAAAGAAAAATATGGAATGGGCAAGAGCCGCAGCGACCTGCGAGTACCTTGATGAAGACCCCACCGGAGGTTTATGTTCTTACAATAAAGAACAGTGAATATATCTCTTCAATCACAATGATTGAGGGTGTGAAAATTTGATCTTAATAGTACAGCGAATACCCAACTGATGGTTTAGTGGTACGTGAGTAGCTTTCACACTATTCTCGCTACTGTAATCATAATACAGTTGTCTACAACTATCATAGACACTAGACTAGCGTAGTATTAGCTTAGAACCTGGCTTATAGGCAGCCACAGTTTAGATCTTCAATCAGCATCTCTTCCTGGCTACATCAACGTATTTTCTATTCCCAACACTCCTGTATCCCATTCTATAATCTCCTTTCCTGCACAACTTACCAGCAGACAAGTTTCCTGATCATCAACCCCTTACCTCAAGACACCTATTCGTTCTTTACATGATGACAAGACCGGCAAGACAGAAAAGACCTAACTGCAAGCCGAAGAAGGATCAGGTAAAAGCAATGCCAAAGCACAAGACAATTTATGCTGAACAAATTGAGTCTCTACATCACATGACTTATGAAGAACGAGTCGAGTTCGTGAAGATGATGGATGAGAAAAAACTAAGGATGAGCAACAGACTTGGTGCCAAAGCCAAGGCAAAGACCCGTAAGTCTTGACTCTGTTTTAACTTCTTGTATAGCAAACTAAAAAGTACCCCTAGAGTTCAAATTGCCAACCAGCGAAGCGCATATTACCAAGCTACCAACGGAGATAATCAATCAGATTGGGGATGAACTGGGCCTCTTTGGATGTCACAACAAAGTTCCGTTGGCACTGACTTGCCGACGTTTTTATCTTCTCTTCTGCAATGATATCATGAGGGTTCATATGATGGATTCTATGTGTTGTTGCACAATTGATAATCTATCCGGGGCTCATGAGGCTATCTGTCGACCACGGCCACTTTGGCGTCTTCTGGAAGATTGGAGCGGCTTTCATGGGTATCGATATTGTTTTGGGTGGCATTCAAAGTGCTGTTCGAAACGTTCAAGGCTCAAAGGGAGGTGTTCTTGCAGATATTGGACAGCCTCTGGAATACCTACCTTGATGCCCTGGCTAAGTCAAACGAGGATCCGAGTAAAGCATCAAGAAGCAGCTCGCAGAGATCTTTGTATTTCACTATCAGCTGGACTGTTTATCAAATGCCAGTCATATTGTTGTTTCAAATCAAAAGACATTCGACCAGATAATATTGTATCAAATAAAGTTCGACGTCGAGGACTGACGTTTCAAGACGCGATTCCAAATGCGGAAAGAATCCAATGTGAATTGGATAGACAGGCACGCCACTGCTGGGCAAAAGAGATGATGTGGGCTTATTCTGAGTGGAGCAAACTGACAGGATTTTGATCAAGGAGGTTTTCAATTTTTGGTCCTGGGCTTGGGAAATATTCTAAATATTTGTGGTGGAGCTGGGAAGGCATGGTAGGATCAGGGATATGAGAGGATTTGACCTCCTAGGTGCAGAACAGAATAGTAAAACTTTGCGCGAATAATATATGCCAAATAAAATCATATCTTTCTTCATCGGTTAGTCACAATGCAAACGTTGGACTTATTGATCAAGCCAATGAAGGTATGTTGTATGTAATGGCTTTAGACATAGCTTTGCTTTTTCCCCCCCTTTTGATTGACCATTTAAATGTATCTACAATAAAGAACAACAAAAAAACTATAATTTCTGGAATCCCTACTATATCTGTGATATACCTAGGTAGATAGATAGTTTTGAATTATATTCACATAGTATATAGTTAGATACCTAGGTATATAATCTATAGGTAAGGTCTAAGGTCATTCGAACCTTATGATCCAAATGGTCTCCAGTAAAATGCACGGGCACCTGATCATGACTTATTTTTCAGCCGCAAACCTTACGTACGGTATTTATGGACCCTATAAGGTAGGTGCTTTACAGGCCCTATTAGGCCACAAGGTCAAGAAAAAGAAAGTCCCGATGTTCATGCTTCTTAACTTTTGAGAAACATATACTTTGTGTGTGTTAAATCAATACCTTTGAAGGGAATTAGCATATGGATGTTCTCTTAGGCTTTCTTTTCTTTTCTGTTTCCTTCGAACTATCATATACTGTGTAGGACCCCACGTACCTTGAATAAAGCATGGCTTTAATCCAAGCCATGGTCGTACATCATGAGTCCAACATCAAGTTACCTGTAGATGAAACGCAAGCTAGTATAACAAGGCTTCTTTGTCAATACTTAGCCAGCTGAGCGGTACGGCTAGTGCCACGTCATGCTTGCACTCAAAGAACCCACTGGGCCGTACTGCGGTGCTCAAATCCCAGTATAAAGTTTACGCGTCTACACTTCTAGAGAACAAAACATACGACTTTCTTTTCCAAATATCTACATCGCGGAATCAATTCTACACTTGATACTCTGAATAACAGGATTCAACTCAGTTCTTCATACGAACCTCATACAATTCTCAACACTTGCCAAAATGCCATCAATCGAGAAAGATCACGATTTGACACCCATTTTACCTCTTACCCCAACCAAGTATTCAATTCCAAGTCGTGCTAATTCTAGTTTAGAGATTCCAAGTGAGACTATTTTCTACTATTTTTGTGTCTATTTTGATCTAGATATACTAACATCCTTCTAGATGATGATACCTCCACTCAACCAGAGTCAACCAATACCACGAAGAGAGTGATTGAAGACCTAGCCCCTGAGCTCCTCGAAAATATAATGAGGTTTCTCGATCAAGTATCCGCAACTGTATTTGGTCTGACTTGCCACAAAGTCTACAATGAGTACCAGCGTCAATATCCAAAGGCACATCCCCTATCTTTGGAGACATATGTTTGGAGTCTGGAAGATGTTCTCCATCCGCAATTTCAACCGTCGATGCAGCTTTACCAATTGCTTGATCGATGGGTGGGTGGTGGAGATGCCACAAAGTACATCTACTTCCGAGATAAAAACATCAAATTCTCCAAGTCGAGGAGGTCCTCAATCGGTTCTTTGGATCAAGGTGGTCAGTTCCTGATTCGAAGTCTCTATGGTGAGGAAGCCAGCCGCTCAAATTATGCCTTAAGGAAACTGCTCATTGCATGGTGTGCTTATGATTTGATTGAGAAGGAATGGCCATGGTTCTTTGCCGACGAAAGGATTGCCGTGGAACAGATTGCCGCGGGGGAGATTCCCGCAGAAAAGATTCCCCAGTATCCTTCGCCATTCAATATGACTGGGCAAGGATGGCTTGATGAAATGCAACTAATTCTCGCTGTGCGCCATCCACATCCTAGATCTTTGTTCAGAACTGTCGTCTCAGAAGCGATCAGCTCGGGTCGTAGGCAGTATGGTAGAGGATGGTCAGCGGTTCAAGCAATAAAGAAGCAGTCAATTGAACAGAAACTAAAATAGGGGGTCTGGTGAGTTTTATGCAGTGGTGGTGAACAATATTTTGGTTATTCTGGGTGCTTGGAGTAGTCTTACTAGAAGGCATATCAAGGAACTATCAATATTTGTAAAGGGGAAGAAGCGAAGAAGCAAACAAGACCTTTTTACACGTTGTGTCTTGTTCTGATTTTCTTGATTTTTCTCAGTTCAGTTCAAGCAATAATAATCTTTTTAATATTCTATGCAATTTCAAAAGGATACTTTTGTTTCTATTATTCTTTTCACACCAGTCAGGTTTCTTGTAACTCAAAATTCAAAGTTTCTGCTATAGTTGAGGTGGCTGAGCCTGCATTTTGACGAGTTGATCTGACAATTGACAATTGTTCTGTATTTAAGCACTAGGTAGTAACCAGATGTTGATAAAGTTTCCACAGTAGTGTTGGAATCTGGTCTATTGCCATTCATACTTGTTTGAATATAGTCTTTACCAGTTTTGTACTATTAATGATGTTCTAAAACAACTGATATCAACCACACACTTCTCAAAAAAGGAGTGGACAGAAGAACAACTTCTTTGTAATAACAAATAGCCGATGCTTTTCTATTAATCAAAGGCATGAAAATATATGACTGTTGATTACTCTTCACTAGAGTGAAACATGACCATGATCACAAGTCCAACAATAGATCACACAAAATCATTGACTTTCATGGGCGCAGCACTTGATACAGAATCAAATCATAATAGTTCAGTAAATCCAAGGCACAGTCATTTACTGTTAGCCGAGCATGACTAACCTAACCTCCTTGTGGCCCTTGATTCTCGGTTGTTTATATCTCTGCTGCGCCTCCAAGTCTTTCTCCAATAGATCCGACCTCCGACTTCTTTGTGAATTTGAACTGTCTTGTTTGATCTTAACGTTTACTCTGATTTTTCCACTTCCGCAGCATATCTTTGAGTCTTTCTGTGAAGCTTGAATATCAAGAAATTATCTTGTTTGATCTTAACTTCTACTCCAATTTTTCCTCTTCGCCAGCATATCTCTGAATCTTGATCTGAAGCTCTAATATCAAGATGTGGTTAGTTCCCCCCATATATTCAGATTCAAAGAGTTATTACTAATAACAAAATATTTCAGGAGAAATAATACCTGCAAGAGGTACCTGGTGGATAAGAGGGTGTGTCATAGAGATGCTATGCTGGCTGAAAAATCAAATAAGAGTATCCTTGCAAGGAGATGTGGACTGGAACCAGGAATGAGTGCTGGCGGCCTTACATTGGGTAGACAATGTATCATGATGGACCCTTTGAGTAAGTGACATATCTGCAGCTTCGAATTCAAGATAGAAAGGCCCTGTCTAATCTCTATGTTCGAACTCTATAGCTCTTAGCCTACGGAGAAAATCCCTCGAAAGCTTACCCAAAGATCTAATTGTCGAGCTTCTCTTAAATTGGCTCGACCCAGACTCCGCCCTCATTCTTGCTCTGACAGTCCCTCGATTTTACCAAGTCTATAAGGGCCTTTTCCCTCAACCAATCAATATTAACAACATTATAGAAGCTACTAAAACGCGTTGGCGTCCATATTTTTCTTCTTATCCGAACGACTGCTATGTTAAAGATGGACTGTTGGACGCATTTAGGTTCAATTTGTGGTATCCTAATTCTCACTATATCTACAATTCCGACCTCAAGATTACAACCGAGCCAGAAAAACTGGGACGATACGAGAGATTTGGTCGTTTCCTCTCTCGTGAGGTTTATGACTGTGCCTGTAGAGAGTCAGGAATCAATATACCGTTGAAAAAATTAAAACAAAGATACCTCCAACATGGCATGTACAATGCCATGTTTCTTCGCTTAACGGGTGTGGTCTTAGAACATCCCCATAACCTTGGGGAGAACGGTTGGAATGACGCTGTGGTGGAGATGTTAGAGGGCGTCGTTGCTACAATGGATAATCCAGCCTCGTTACTCAAGGTCACTATGAAAGGCCAACACTGCTTTCCCTGGCCTGGAAGATTGAGATGCCTCATTGCGGAGAATTTGTTGGTTGCATTTGGCGAGTGGATCAACATGATGAAATTATGAATTAATCGAAGAACAGATGAAAACGGTGCTGGCTTCATTCAGATAATAGGGACTGTACTTTTATTATTGCTGAATATTTTCGGAATTGAATCAACGAAGGAGAAATATCAAACTCTTCCGGTCAAACAGTTATTTTCTTCTTATTTCTTTTGCTATACAATGGTTGCATGCTCAACTTCCAAATATACAAGGTATATTTTACATATGCGGGTTGAATCAAAGAATAGAAAGTGAAGAGCTATTGGATATATTCAGAGAAGTATTCTCATATGATAGCTTTAAACTTTTAGAATATATTCCTACCTAGCGGGAGAACGTACAATGCGTACCATGTACCACCTACTGATGGTTTATGCCACAAAGCACTAAAATATCAAAAGATTCAGACAAAAACTAATATCCCCTCACATCTATCAGAAAATTCTGAATTAAAGGAAATATTTTCAGAATCCCCAACCCCAAAGAACCAAATTTTCATTCAAAAGATCCTTCAATTGGATCGATCGGGTTTTACTTTTACTCTTTCTTCTCAACACAAGGTTTCGTTTCTTGCATTTACAAGTAAGGATTTAGAATCAACAATGACTTCAGTTATTTCTCCCAATATTATCATGATGGGTTGTGGAACGCAGGAACAACACCTTACTCAAGTAATTAAATCCTCGGTGTGCTGAGATTTGACGATGCAATGAAAAGGCTGCATAGGAGCATATCATAATTTTAGAAGCTCAATCCCGAAAATCCATTTTCGAGTCTAGTGATGAGAATATGCCTACATTCCTGAGCTATTCGAACCATGCATATACGTGGGTCTCTGAAGTCGAACTGTGAAACCCCACGCCAGTATTTGAGTGAATAAGTTTTAGTGACTTTAATCTCAAAGAATATACCCGGACCTAATCCATGGATCTTCTAGGTGATTGGATAAAGTTTGACTCTTCACACAGGAGGAAGTAACAGGGGTGGTCTTAGCAGGTCAAGTGAACATTAGCTTAGCGTAGTGTCCGCTTAGGAAGTGGCTTATGAACAAGATCACTCTTATTAGTCTTCAATCTACATCTCTCATCTCCGAAACATATCCGTTTTCTGAGGAGGCCCGTATGTGAATTATCTACCTACCAGTAGGTGATGTGAAATACGGTTCCTTTTTGTTTTCACTGATCTCAGTTGATTGACCCTCAGCAAAAACCACCTTGATGGCGCCATCATCCCATCTAACCCTAAATTATATAAAGGAAAATAGAACTAAACAAATCATGTGTCGTACTGTAGTACCTGATGATAAAGAATGAAGACATCCATACATCAGTTATCTTATTTAACACTACCTATAAATAGGCAAGTTGGGATAATAGTGGCCTGCGGGACTTATGTTGCGCCTGGCATGACTAATATACTAAGGTAGGGGAAGCAGATGAATCAAATGACCGATTCTCGGCTCAAGACCATCCTAAGAGCTCATTTAAATGACGGCAACTCTTCATGGATCACTGAAATCGTTTTATACAAAATCAAAGCTATTCTTCACGAGTAGTACGGTTGATAAAACTATACAGTACTGTGGTCATATTGTTGGGCTAAACCGACAACGGTGATTCAGCCATAATATATACGAATCTGCCGTACAAGATTCTACTTGCTTAAAAGGCCAACCCTTCTAGCCCAGCTACCTTTCTCCCTCCTTCATCTGATTCGACAACCACTAGAATAATCACAAACATCGTGAAAGCACTCAAATCACTCCAGATACTATTTCTGACTTCCTCAACCTTTCTGCAATTGTTTTTCCGCACTTTCTACTCACCAGACAATACCTACACCTACAATTCTGAAACACCTTCATCTATACTACAATATGGGTAGTCAAGCATCAATAGATCACCACGTCGATGCTCAGGAAGAAGACAGCGAGGACACTATTGGTCGTGGGCCTGTATCTGGATCTTCGGGAAAATGCGGTATGTGGGAAATCATGAGATTGTTGATCGACACAAGCTAATAATTTGCCAGCAGACTCTTCACTCGAGAAGTTGCCCACGGAGACTCTCATGAGAATCATAGGATTCCTTCATTTCCCCAAGGTCTCTATCGCATTCACCTGCTCCCGCATGTATAAAATATTCAAGAAGGTGCATCCAGAACCGATTAGTCTATGCAACACCGGTGTTTGCGAGTTCATAGATCATCTTGATCCCTTTGAATCCGAGAAGGTACACCTGTCACTTCAAAATTACTCTCCGATCTTGAGGGTATACGAGCTGAAGAACTATGTGTATAAGGTGGTATTACATTTGTATGAACGCAGACCAGCCACACCGGAAGAAGGTCCTCTTTTTGCTTCACAAGCCTATGGTCGGTTTCTTCGCCGTCCGTATTACGACGAGCGTGGAAACCGCAAAGATCTTCGAGCCAAGTACCGCACTTACGAATTGTACCTTGCGTGCTGGACCGACTGCATGCCAAAGGGTTTCTCAATTCCATACCCGCACAACAAAGGGCGAATCATGTATGAGCTCGAAATGAAGCAGGCAATCGATGAATTGCTTGATTCTATGGATGATGCGACTCCTGAGGAGTATCACCATCGCTTCGTCTTTCTGGTAAATTTCCTACGCGTTGGATCATCTACAGAGGTGAACAATCTCATCATGATGAGTATATCATGGAAGCAATTTGGCGAGTGGAGGGACATGATAGGGTTCTGATTCAAGGCATTGAAAAAAAGCTTGGGAAATTTGGGGAAACCAAAGACTCGTAACGCATTTTCTTGTACTTTGAACACTATTGACGTGACTGGGGCAATACCCCATGACTAATTGTCGATTTCGAAGGATTATAATCAAAATACACTAGATCACGAAATAAATTCTATCCAGTATTGTCGCATAAAAGTTTGCAAAACGCGTGAAAATCATTGATATTCAATAACTATGACTGACAGATATATCGGCTACTTAGGCCTCTTCAAAGGATGTGCCTCCGTGTTGAGCACATATTCATCTAAGCTAATAAAATCCGGATCAGCAAAGATAAGATAGAAATATTTGAGAGTCTCAGCCATCCAAAAAGACTCCATTCTATCAGCCTTGGGTGGATGTTCTGAGACGGTGCAATCGTCGAGAGCAGCATGCGCAATGTTGGTGATTGTATGCTTGATAATATTGTTGAACATTTTCCAGGCCCGTTCCAACAACTCACGGTCACCAGTAATGCGATAAAGTATAAAAATGGACTCTATTGCCTCAGGTCTATTGAGAGTTAGATGAGTGGCCGGAATGAGAATATGTAGAAGACTTGCCTAAGAATATAGCGACTATCATCAAACTTAGTGACTGCGGGTATGAGCCGGTGTTGTTGTATCTTTTCTTGCACGATTTCATTGCCCTCAGTATCTTTATCTATCCCTTGGAGCCACTTCTGCTCGTCCCAGGGACAATAATTTTCGTTCTCACATGGAACAGTGTGCATCTTCTCGGCCATTATTCCAAGTGGCATGATTTCATAAGCCCAGATACATCCGTCAGTGAGCTTCCTTGCCAGTTCCAGATCTTTCTCGTTCTCGAATATCTTGGCACCAATGGCAACCATTCCTCCTGCAAAACAGCCCAAATGTTGCACCTCTCCTTGAGTCTGTAGTTCTGTGACCAGCGTCTTGCCATCACTATCTACGTTACCTGGCAAGCGAACATCCTCACCAGTCTTTGTCATCGGCCGGAAAAATATATTTCGTTTGATTGCAATGATTGCGAACTCATACATTCTTCTGTATTGCTGAGTGGCACCTCCAAGTAGTAAGTGTTGCTTTTTACAGGTTAGTATATGAAGTTGATTGCTGCTAGATGAGGGAGAATTCACCTTTGGCAAGTACTCATACAATGAATCGGCCATACCACCAATTGTAAAAGCCCAATAGTCCACAAAATTCCCTTCCTTCGCATTCACAATCACTGGCCACATTCCTGGCAGCTTCGATTTCGGTTGCTGCTCGTCAAAAATATCCATGATACGTTGCACAGCATCGTAAAATCGTGGATCACCTGTAATTTGACTAAGGCGTGTAAACTCCAAAGTTAAGGAGCCAATCTCAGATTCGAGAACATTTTCATCTGCCTCCTGTTTGGCTCCAGTAGCAGCAACGTGATAGTACCATCGGAGAATGGGCAAGTGATTGGGTGTATCAAATGACTTGTATAGCATTTCCCCAATCTCCGTCGCTTTTCTGAGCAGAACTGGATACTTTTCACCACTTAACTCGTAAGCGGAAAGAAAGCCGCCCAAGTATCGAATGGTGGTTTCGAAAACATTGATTTGTTCAAGAGCGCAAGTACTAAAGTCAATTTCTTGAATGGCTTCGACGGCTGCTTTGAATTCCGAATGCATACCCATAATCCAAAGAGTATCTAGAAAAGGCCTTAGTAAAGAGACAAGAAGTTATGAGCTGGATACCGACCAAGAGTGTCGACCAAGCTGGCGGCCCATCCACCGAACGGATCCATTGATCCACCTGACAGAGGCATTACCTCATCCTTTAACCAAGCATGCTTAGTATAGCCATTCCAAGCATGTGTAAAGTTGCCTTTGACAGCCGCAAGTCTGGCCAGTCTCACCGACTTTTCTGCTCGCGTTTCTGTACCGAATTGATGTTGAATTCTCGGTATGGTCGTGACGGGGTTTGTTGGAAGAGATATGAAGTCGGTAATAGGAAAACTGTGTGGGACCTCTGACCATCGAAACTTGTTTCCTTCTTTCCCTGACTGAAGTATAGGTTGACGCTGATTATAGTAGTCCTGGTAGCGCTTAAACTCAGACCTGTGGTAAGGAAGAAGAAAAAGGAAAATTGCAACGACGAACGTCGTGACCTTCCACCTAAAGTGCATAATTATTGGCTAGAATGTGTTCTTACAAAGGCAAAAGTTAAATATCGAAAGAAATGTATCTGAAGATGACTGTATAAGAATGATTATATTTAGATACCTAATTAATGAATACGACCTGGGAAACAAAATGTTGCATGTTTATATTGAAGTGAACTTCTGAAAACTTTCATTGGTTAAACATATTGAATGGAAATAAATCAGATGATAATGGTCCTAGTAGAGTTGCATTGCAAGGTTATCATTGCATATGGGTAAGCGCCTAACTGGCCCCCTCGATCAAATTGAGTTGGCCAATGCTTTCTAGTTTTGCGGAAACATCATTTCATTGGTTCACTAACCGATAGACCGCTTAGTAATAAGTAATAAGAAGCCTGATAAGCTAACAGTACCGGGGGATTCGCTGGGGGCAACTCAATGTTATAAATTCAAATTTATTATTTGGTGTAGAAATCTCCAGCTTGATTATGATTCGCGTTTAGAGTCTGGACCCATAAGAGCCTCAGATTATAGCCAAAATTGGTTAGCTTGAGGCTTGGTTCGATTTTCCAACTCTATGCTAACCCGAGGCGCAGAAGGTAGAAGAAGGAGGATGTAAATTGAGAGCTAAGATGCCTGTAGATAAGCCACTCCCTAGGTACGAGGAGCTGGTATACACGTGACCTGATCAAACCATCCCTATTACTGGAGCGGCACAGAAGAGCCAAGGCCACCACAAACTTCCACCACCACTTATTATAGGAGCGTGGGCAACGCCCACAGAGCCTGAAACGCGCCCCCACCTTCCCCGGTGCCCAGAAATACCGAATAATGTGAGCCGATCGTAGTTAAATGAAGCGATCGGGTTTTTGCTCCTGCCCCGAAACCGTTCCACTTCGTTTCAGGCACAGCGCTGCCAGGTGTCATGGTAAGTGGTAAAATGACACCCCATCACTAACACGGGCGTCAGTTTAAGTGAATATTTTAATTATACAACCGATTCGGTTCTAAAACAAAATACCTACATAAAGTTCAAATTCATATTACCCTTACTATCCTGGCTGTCGCGATACTAGTGAATCGTACATGCGGGCTAATTCATTATTTGATGTCACGGAGTCAGAATTTACAGGAATATATATTCAATTCAAGTTGACCTATTAGATGACCTTAAGCGAAGCCTAAAATGTAGATTTTATAGACGACTAATCCTAATAGATTTTGCCGACCGTGACCAAAGTCAAAGTGAAGTCTCTAACTTTGCTTAGATCAATCTTATAAGATGGATTTGGAATCGTTTGAATGACATTGAAAAAACACTCAACGCCAGTGTCGCGATACCTTTCAGGCATTTGACTCATTACGTGCCAGCGACCTGGGGAGAAATAAGGTGGAAGCTAAAACGGAACATGCTACCATTGAACCACACTATACCCCGAAGGGCGGCACTGCCTATACTAGGTACTTTATCATAATAAATCCTGAAATTGCTTAGTGATCTCCCTTAGGTTGTAGCTTCCAGATCTTCAGTTTAACAACTATGATGTCGTGCTATATATCATTTTAGGTTAATCAATCTACATACCAATACCACCGAGGTTATACCAACAATAACTTTAATAATTGATTGATGATATTCTAAAATTAGATGCTACGAAAGGCTTATATACCCGCAGAGTAAGTAGTGTGGTTACGTGCTAGTCACGTACCTATTTACTAATTATATGCCCAATGAATCAGTCATTCACTGATATCGCAAAGAATATAAATAGATATTGTGTTAAGAGAATCCATGAGTCTCGATAGGGACCTCGGGAATGATAGGAAGCAATAGGTTGGAATTGATTAGGTAGCTAGAAGTGAAGTAGAACGCATTATTTACGATACTTTCCAATGTAAAGGTGTAGGTACGCTACGCTAGAGTACTCTAACCTACATTGAGACTAGCCTCATTTCCTGTAGTATATAGTAACCGTCTCATGTCTTCAACATATCGTTAAAAATATTATTATTGATGGATTTTTTAAAGTTTAAATATACGAGCTTGAAGTCCGGCCGCTCGGCCTGACCAATAACATGTACGAGCCATGGGCGAGGAATATTATTGGCAACGCCCCTCCATGACCTACCTCGCAGCGCAGCTTGTAAAGCCCTATACATTTGAATTTATTACATTCCTCAAAAGTTTCTTTTCAATTAATGTTCCCGTACATGTCAGGCACGTTATCAAGAGCATATGGAATGATATCTAGAATGTGTATATGATAAAAGAACTAGGTAGGTATGCTGAAGAAGTCCAGAGGATCAGCATCTAATATAGAGGGTGATCAAGTGACTAGCTACATGGCATTCACTACCTAGGCAAGGGCCTAGGTATGATAGTAGTGAAATTACGGAAAGACGAAAGCACCAACAGCACTGTCCATACAGGTTGAGCTTCATAAATCTTCCAACATGTTGGGATGGGATCATGAGTTGATAGTAGATGGCAGCGAATAATATATGGATAAAAGCATAAGTCCAACATTATTCTCTCCAGTGAGATGTTTTCCATCCATTGAATCTGGAATGCCCCCCCCAGACCACCGCATTAATTCACCATCGCCGAGCTTTCCAGCATTTTCAGATACTGCTCATAAAACTCCCTAATCCTTCGTACAATGTACACAGGTTTTTGATCTCTCGCGATCACAATTTTCATGACGACGTATGACTAAGAGTGTTTCTTTCGGGGAAATTAACGGCAATGGAATTCTATATCCCCCAGTTTATTTTCATTATTTGCTTCCTTTGCGCCCTTCCAGCCAGCGCTCAAACCGATCTATCATCGACCGTATGGGTTAAGCCGGATGGTAGCATTGAAGACTTTTCCCTAACCTATACAGAGGGTTACAATCTTCCTATTACTTGGAATGCAATTCCAGACGGGTATCAATTCAACACCTTATGCAATCTGTGGATTACGTCGTGGGATTATCGGTTTACGGAATACAGTCAGCTACTTATAGGTATGCTCTTTCACTATGACTTTACTCCCACACTTCTAAGCCCTATGGCTTTATTTTACACTCTATTTGTTTTGCTAATAACTCTACCACCCGATAGGAAATGTGAATGCGAACGTGAGCGGTACCTATACCTGGACCATGAAAATCCCACAGAATATTTTAATCCAGAACGCGAAATACGTCCTCCGGTTCATGGATCTCAACCCTGTGTATAACCAAAGTGCAAAAGAGGTCTCGAGTACCGGGTTTTTGGTTCTTGCAGCTTTTTTGACCTCGAAAACTTCTTCATCCTCGAAAATTTCTTCGTCCTCGACCACTTCTTTGTCCTCGACCACTTCTTCGTCTTCGACCACTTTTTCGTCTTCTACAACTTCTTCGTTCTCGTCAGCTTCTTTGCCCTCGACAAATTCTTCTGCTCCAACATCTTCGTCGGCTTCAGGGACGGGTTTCGCTAGCACCGTGACAACACCACAAGTAACATCGACGGCGGGAATTGCTGCCACATCGGCAACATCCATATCCACATCTGGAGACAGTGGCCTTGGTCGAGGCACAAAGGCCGGTATTGCTGTTGGTGCTGTGGGCGCAGCTGTGTTTATTGCTGGTTCCGCGTATCTTTTTTTCAGGCGGAGACGCTATGCCAAAAATTCATCCACTGAACTTCCTACAGACCCTCCGAGATACTGTAAACCGTCCGAGCAATCTTCTACTAACAACACGAACCTCATCGCCGAGATTGGGATCCATGAGAGAGTAGAGTTGCAAGGTAGCTAGCCCAAGCTATGGAGGAAAGAATGGTTGATGGATTTTGGGCATGCAGAACGTGGTAAATAATCTCGATTATTCGAAACTTGCATGGAAGTTTTGTGATAGCGAGAATTAAATATTGCGGCATTTTGGTCTCCTAGAATGGTTGACGGCTACGTTATATCCACCAGGTCGCATTTTGTGTATGTAATACTGATAATCAGTTCTTCAAATATCTTGCAATTTTATTTCACAGAGAATTTCGGATCACGAAAGGGGATCCCCCACGGCTCAACATCTCGTTCCTTGCAAAATAGGTGGATACGTTGCTTTTTAAATGACAGTACCCAAACAGTCATCTAAAGCTCAATTCATGGAATGTTGAGGGTTACGTGTGGGTAACACTTCTGATTGTATCAGTTAAAACAGATCTTTATATCAACAGGAACTGGAGACCTTGAACTAAACTGCCTCATGTCGAAGATAAAGCTAAACGTGAACCACACATATGGATAACTTAACAATTCCCAACAGGCGGCCATTGAGTCTCTCCCCCTCATCAGCATACTTGGTGCAAGTTACCCAGTATGTATACAAAGGTTGGAACATCTTCTGGTTCTAAGCCCAGCTAGCATGTGTTATAGCTCCATGAATCAGAGTCGTAATTACCTCTGCTGGAGGACTGGTCAAGTGAAACTCTCATGGACAAGGCGAGGGTGGGGAGAAAATATAAGCATTTTCGTGAGAAGATAGAGTGAGGAAGCGTATGTAGATTAGTTTGGCCATAACTCAACTGGTAGACCAAATTTAATAATCAAAACTGCGATTCATATGAGAGGGGATTATTATCCGATGTCGTTTGTACAATGAGAATTCAATATTCACCAACGGTTTTCACAATAAAGATTTGTAATCTACTGATGTGTTGCCCTTATATTTGAGTTATTCACTCAGGAAAACAATATTTTAGCGGGAGAAGACTACTAAATGATAATAAGCTACACGTCTTTATGCACTCTCGAGATTCTGAATCCCGCAACAAAGAGCGAAGTTATTCGACGAGTTTCTCTAGTGCGTATTGATCGCCATGGAGTTCAACATCTATACAGTTATACTGGGTATCTACACCCTCCATTTGGAATTAGTTCGAGCTCAAGATCCAGAATCCGCATCAAATTGGGTTGTGCCAAATGGAGATCGGCCAGACTTCTCTTCAACATTTACCCAGGGTACTGTTCTTCAAGTTATCTGGACCCCAATAAAACCCGGGGCATTTCAACCAATTCTATCTACTCTGTGGGTCTCAACGTGGGATGGCCGAACTACGCCATTCAATCAGCTACTTGCAGGTATGATAATTTGTTAAAGATGGTCCTTCCTCAGCTCCAAGACTTGGAATCCTTTGTAATCTCTTATTAATGGTTTTATTATCCTATAGAAAATATAGATACGAATCACATGGGTTCCTTCGACTGGACTATTGCAATCCCAACGAATATCTTGAATCAAGCCGCTAAATACGTACTTCGAATGAAAGATTTCAATTCTGAGTATAACTCAAGCTCCGAGCAATATCCAAGTCCAGGGTTTATTATTGTAAATGGGGATGCTGCCTCTCCCTCAAAGACGGATTTCGCTACCACTATAACAACCACTTCAATGACGTCAACTACTGAACTTACGACCACGTCGACAGCATCTACGGCAACACATACCGCCGGCGGTAGTGAACTGAGTGGTGGTGCTATAGCAGGCATTTCTGTTGGCAGTGTGGGCTCGCTACTCTTACTCGCTGGTTCGGCATATCTTTTTTACAGACGAAAGAAGCGTAATAGGAAATTTCTAACAGAGTCTCCGATCTACCATGAAGTACCCATGCAGCAATCTCCCGTACGTCCGGGCGCTTCGACTGATCACGGACATAGAGGACCAGTGGAGTTAGAAGGAACTTATAAGGGTCGGAAATGGCCGGTAGAATTGGAGAGCTAGCACAGGTCATGATGGAAACAGTATGGGCAGTCTCAGGAACACTTGGAAGAGCATGGCGGCTGCAGTCGTTTTGCTGAGGTAGAAAGGTTTATAGCATGGCATTTTGTCATATTGGTTACATTTAAAGACTTGATTGTTTCTTGTATTGGCCTGGTTGCATTGATAGTTGCGCAGCCGATACTGATAATCAATTCTTTTCAAAAAGATTGGAATCCTATTTCACAGGGGACTTTGCGAGATGAAAGAGGATCTAAAGGCTTAACGTTCTTTGATATCTAATAGGGTAGGAAGAACTGCCGGATTCACTAATGGTCAACTTACTTGCGGATCCAAAATTTCCAAAACACATCTGACCAACTGATATAGCCAGGCTGTATAGGTATGTTTGCCTCTATACCCGCTTCATGGATAGATTCAATAGGTAATTAGTCTTAATACGATACTCATTTCTATACGGTTTCTGTATGTATCAACTGGGTGGATTCAAAGTGTAAAGTACTTTATGCTATAAGTGTATGTATGATGATTCTTGATTCCTCTAATACTAGGTACTCTAAAGTGATCCCTTATATAGAGATATAGAAAGAAGTGCTAGTTCCTGCGCTAGTCCATATACTACGGCTCGTACGGCCCCTATGTACGATCGCATGATTGTACCGACAGTTCCCATCGAGATACGTCGTTTCTTTTGGCTATTTAAACTTCCAAATTGCAACTTCTAATCTCCTTCTAATTACAAACCATATTTTCAATAAACGTTAAACACTTCCACTTTCCAGACTACGCAGGTCTTCCAACGAAAATCCTTATGACTTGGCTTCATTGAGCCTGCACAACTATCCTAAATCGCCTAGATATCCATTACAGATAACTAGAAAAATGGCATCCAGGAAAAAGAAGGCAGCATCTAAATCAAAACCACCCAGGAATAGAAAAAAGGGTGCTGTCGATGTTCGCCCTAAGCCTGAATCCGCTAAATCTAAATCAACGCAATATAATAGAAGAATGGATGTGGCTGTCCGCCAAGAGCAAGGTGAGTGATCTACTACAAACTTCAAAAACTATGAATTTGCTGATCAGTAAAGTAGCTCCCAAATCCTGGGCCGAATTTGGAGATCTTTCGCTCGACATCATATTATGCATTATGGATCTCCTTGGCTGGGAGGGCTCGGTTTGTCTTGGCTTGTCTTGCCCAGAGATGTACCAGGCATACAAGCGTTTATATCCATTAAAAGTACCGCTGCGAAATTTGGTCGATACAACACTTCCGTCTCAACATCTACAGACTCAGATCCAACTATACAAGTTGATCCAAGACTGGTCTGGCATAGGAGACAAATATTCATATTGGGCATGTCATTTTACATGGGGCTCGTATCTTCCCAAATCTATGTACTACTATCCGTCTCGTTTCCTCTTCAAGTCTGTATACGAGGACGACGGAGAATTCGCAGTGAGCCGTTCCAGACTCCGCCGTAGATATGAAGATTATCATATATATTCAATGCCAAGTGAGGTGTTGAGCTTGCCCGCATATCCTGACTGGCTCATACCATGGGCGGGAGGAGATGACAGTTGGTCGTCATTGCTGAAAAAATATAGACTGCCCAACCCGTACAACGTGGGACAAGAGAATTGGGAGAAAGAAGCTACGAAGGTTATTAAGCAAAGTATTGAGGCGGTGCGCGACCGAAGTCACTGGAACTGGTTTTGGTCTCAAAGCAGTTTCTGGGGAGAGAACTATGACCATTTTGAACGTGTGTGGGCTGCGCATCATGCTGATATAAGTTGGGATGCATTCTCGGAGTGGAGAGTAATGAGTGGTTTCTAAGGAAGAAAGGGGTTATGATACGAACAACTCAACAATAATAAGGGTAGTAATGGGGGATCTTAGGAGATACAGAAGAGAAGTCTCATAATATGTATTGAGTTGACATTCACATTCAAGGATAAGCCTTTCCAAGTATTCATTCACTCACGCTTAGCCATACATTTCATATCATAGATAATTCATCGAATCTTGTCATCTAATTGGACAAGATTCTTCATTGTCATACAAATAGATTGCCCTAATTAAAGCAGAACATTTCTCGGTTGTCTAATTGGCCAACTATTTCAAAAACATATAGTAGTACCTACAATTGAGACCTAAAGTAACTTCTTCTGTTTGTGACATTCACTCACAATACCTACTTAACATCTCATTCATCGAATGTTCGCAAAGTGCCATAGTGAAGTGTGGTTGGTGCTAAGGTATCTTGCTTCTTGGATTCTGTGTTTCAATCAATTCGCTATAAAACTAACCATCTCTGTCAGCCTTCCTACAGCCTTATCTCAATAAATCTTCTCAAGAACAACTTTAATATATCCAGTACACCGAAAAGATTCATCAACGACAGTTAATTACATCATCGACATACTCACATTAGTACACTGACTTTGAAGATGCCGGTAATCAGAGAACATCTTCACCATTATGGGGATGACAATAATACCAGGACGGCATCTGCGCTTGTAAATGCCTCCCTTCTTGCTAATGCCTCAATGAGCAGTAAGTGTTCTTCTCATTTCCAATGATTACAGCCAAACTAACTCCTAGCTTAGTGAACCAGGGACCAATCAAAAACATTCCAGAGGAGATGATCTCCGAAATCATGTCGTATCTTTCACCTTGCTTCGCTGCCTCCTTCGGACTCACCTGTACTAAAGTCTATGCCGAGTTCAAGCACAAACATAGCAAGCCTCTTAAACTCGAAACACTACTCTGGGATACCGAAGATGAAAGCATTAATTCTGCTGATCGCGAGAAGAAACTACATCATCTTATCGGTGGTTGGATCAATAAGGACCGTCAATACTTTTACCATCAAATGCACCTCTTCCCAAACTGGCAGGAAAAGCTTGCTGGTATCCGTCCACCCACATCGAATTATGTCACACAATCTCGTCAATGTGTTGGAGGAAGATTTCTTCTCACAGAGTTGTACGCACCCTCGAGCTTTGTACTGCCAAGTAGTCGCATACAACCACCTACGCCATATAGTGCATCACAAAAGAACCTCGCACGACTACGGGAGGCGTATGAAGTTTATACAGAACTAGTACAGGAAGACGAGGAAAAGTATCCAAGACTGGTCCCACGACATGAATTCGCAGCACCTATTCCTTCTCCATGCAACATGGGAGATGATTGGTTTCTAGTATTTTTCAATTGTCTCGTGACAGATTGGAATCTTACTTCTCCGGTGGGTATCATTTTTGATGGCGATCTGTATTATATCCTACAGGAGATCAAAGTGAATCGACAGGGGGGATGCATTATGATACCAGGATTCTGCAGCCGGACTGACAGATATAACGTCGGCAATGGAACAATCTATGTGAAAGACTTCATTGCCAAAGTTAGGGACGTCCACCAACCCCCAGACAATAATGGCGTCGATGCTACGGTCCTAGACCAGATAATCTGAAGGTGGAGGGACTAGAAGAGTGCCAAGGGGTTATGAGATAAGCCAGGTATTGAGCGTATATTATGGTATGCGTGGAGGATAATTGCATTTCAGCAGACCGGAGGGGACGAAGCGGGATTGACCAATCAGAGCACATCATAATACTATATGTTAGGTCTTTTTTACTTTCCAAACACATAGCAAGTCAATTCAATTGCACTTTGCATTAATCAACATAAATTAACTTCATGTCTGGATTCATGAGACAATGACATGTAAAACACTCAGACTATATCCAAGGGTACTAGGTAACTCTATTGATTCTCATCAGGAAATTTGCCAACAGGAATCAGACAGTATCTTTAAAGAATATATGGCTAATAAGCTAAGTGATGAAATGACGCCACTTACCTTATAATGATATCTGGTACAATATCTAGTAGTGAAATGATGCAGAAGGCCATTCTTTGTATCGGTGTTAGTTGAAGGTAAATAGGAGATCTCGGGAAAGCTCCTACCAATCAGTTGCTATCAGTCACCCCGGCCGCCCATCACCCCTAATCGAAAAGGAGTTCATCTAGGAAGTACTTTCCAGATTAACCAGACTTCTCTTGCTTCAATGGGAGCAAAAAGAAGTCAAAACGATGGGGCTTTACCTGGGACTGAACTGGGGACTTCTTACGTGGAGAATCAACCATGAAGACATACCACTAACCCAAATACCACGTGACATTCCAGATTCTTTGCTCAGGTGCGAAATGATACTAGAGTCAGCAAGAGCTGATATATATTCTATTCAGATATGCTAGGAATAGCATGAGGCGCGCCCCCTCGACGTCGTGGGCATACAACATGAGTAAGACAATGCGTCCGCAGATGCCGCAAAATTGGATGCTGTACAGGATTCACAGGCTGCATCACGTGAGCTGATCACGGCAGTGTTTGGCCCATTCCTGCAGCAATTAACATCTTTCTTCATTTTACCAAGTGAGGCATTTGATTCCACCTCAAATCTACATCTAGTAAAACTTACGTTAATATTCAATTCATAATATGATATTGTAGCGCCTACCATTTATGAAGTCTGTTTTACATACTAGGTAAGTGGTAGGTGCACCCCCTCATTTTACTAGAACTAACCATAAGGCTTAAGCTTTATCTTGGTGCATATGAATCTCCGATAAAGTATGGAGAAGCATCATTATCATCATCATCACAATCAACCAAAACCAATAATCATGTCGAATCCAGATCCAGATCCAGATCCGTCTTATACTGTATTCATAAGATTACCATTTCCACGTGGTGATTTTGTCGATCCCCCAAATGTATGAAATATTCTCATGAATATTAAAGATATTATACTGACCTCTCTCTGTAGGTGGAATGGGATGCAGCAAAGGACAAGGCTCTATGGAAGATATTGTCTAAAGCTTCTAAGAATAGTGATATCGATTGTAAGTTCTTGAATCAGCTATCATTATTAATATGCTAACAAACACAGGGACTGCATTGTAGGTCTCACAAACATATTTCCATATATGATCTAATTCAATCGCAGAGCTTCGAAATTCGACGTTACTCTTGCATTCCTTCTTCAACAAGCTGCATTTCTTTACGAACGACAACTCTCACAAGTTCGCGAGCAGATGAGAAAGGTGACGGTATCGAAAGGTTCTTTGGCTCCGTCACCAGTTCCAGGTAGTACATCGGAAACAGCAGGTGGTGAAGGAATGAAGAGGACAGGGTCTGGAGGTGGAGGTAAGTCGGCACATGCGACTTTACAATTGATGGGCTCATGATTCGCAGGTCCACGGATTCAATCTTCTTTATCTAATAGAAAAGATACCCCTCTATCAAAGAAAGATGGCAGTGTGCCGAATACACCGAGTCGTGCAATGGGTATGACCCCTCATCTTAGCTATGTAACATATCTAACATCAAGTAGCTCCACCATTCTCTCGCACATCATCTCGGGAAACAACGATCCAATCCCGCACTTTCGTATCAACAAGTCCACGACCAAGTCATGCCCCTATAAGCCGACGATCTGTTTCTCCAAATTCACGAGCACGACCGGCTTCAACGGCAGTCGACCATCCACCTCGAAATTCCCCTCAACAGGCACAAATTTCTTCTCCCGATGACTCTTCTGACGATGATTCTCTCCAACTTCAGTCTAAACTCATCCGCCGACGCTTCCCCTCTACAAGGAAAGTTTCTGAGGGTCCTTCTTCAGATGATGAAGAGCCCGTCTTCCTCCCAACCTCGCACGATCCATCCGCCACCCTCCGTGGAGACCCCCACAATATCTCACGACGAACACCAATTCATCCCAAAAAACCAGTACCAATCGAATCACAAACCTCAGATTCATCCACAAGTTCCACCGCCCAAATTGTCAACAGAAGACATGATGTTGTAAGCACAGAAGGAAGACGACCGAGTGGCCCATTGAGTCCGCGCCGAACAACCGAGCTACAAAGTGAAAGAAGTGATGGCGGTACACCGAGTATGGGTAGTAGTTTTAGTGATTTGGATGGTCTGTCTTCCCCGTTTAGCTTGAGTTATAAGCCGTGAAGCCTATTCCGTTTTTGTTTTCTGTTCATTTCTTTTGTAACTCTCATTGATACCCATCTCCTTTCTTAACTTCTAATTCCACGTCTTTCTTCTACCATTCTTAATTAATTGCATTTTGAATGAGGAAAGAACACGAAGCTAATTTGAAATTAATAGATGCGTCCGTGACACAAAGTGCACTAGAAGAAGCACTCGCGAGTAACATGCAGGCTGGTGGAATGGCAAGTAGGATGGGTGGTACTATCAGCCAGGCTTTCCGGAGTAGATATTTATGATCCTGACTTACATTGCAAAACTTTACTTTATCTTGTACTATTTATGGGGTCTCAATGGCTAGGACTTGGGGTTGGATACAGACACGGTTGTACGGATAGGAAATAGGGGCAATATTAGCATGGGCTGTTTGGGAAGGAGCCTGCCCGGATGGTTGGGTTGGGTTGGATTGGGTTGGGCTGGGCGGGGTTGAACTTAGATATTTTAATATTGTAGTTTTTCACAAATAATCATATACTTCGTACCTATCCTCACTCACTACACAAGACCTCGGGAGGGTAAGGCAATCCCCTCTTTTGGTTTCTCTTCCCTCTTCCCTCTTTCATGTTTTCTGTTTCCTCAGAACGGAAGGAAGGAAGAGGTACGCTCACACACACACACATTTGAGAATGTTAAACAAGGACAGAAAGGAACGAGGCTGGAGGTTCACTCACTACCCGTGCCCGTCGAGGATGACGAGGATGACGAATGCTAGCGGGAAAGGAAAGGCGGGAAATAAGCATGAAGTCAGTGGTCATGAAAACATTGAGAGGAAGGAAGGGGGAGAGAGGGGGAGGGGATGTATATGTAGTATGATTTTTTCTGTTTTTATTATTGTTATTGTTGTTATTGTTATTATTGTTATTGTTGCCATTGCTTCCATCCATCCAAAATATTGGGTGGTGGTCTAACCTATTGGATAGGTCCTATTGGATAGGTTACCTACCTATAGTCGGGTATGCCTGATGATTTTTGGGAGGGGAAATATTTGAATATTCAAATGTCCAAATGTCCAAATTGAATTAAATAGAAGGAAATAGAATGCAGCACTTCTTTTCCTTGTGGTGAAGATTCAAGTCGCCCCCAATCCAATCGCACACTTAATTTTGGGGTTGGGTATCGATTATGCCTTGCGCTGTGATGTTGCGTTTTTTATCCATGGGGGGGTGGGAGGAGGTGATGGATTGCCGTGAGGATAGTTTCCAGTGTGCTTGACGTGAGGATATTGGGGCTTGACATGATATATCGGATCAACATGATGATATTGTTGATCAACATTATAATATTGTTGATTAATCTGTTGATCAACCAGTTGGTTTGGTTAAGGCGAAGTTCGACAGTACGAATGAGTTGTAGAATGGCTTCTACATTTGGAGTAATCATATCTGGTGGTATGATACCCCTGATCACCTCATCCAATTTTAGATATTCGGGTTGTACAAAGGTTGACAAGATCAAAATAATCAAAAGCCATTAGGTAAATGTGCTTAAAATTATAATGATTCGGGGATTCCACTTCGGTATCTGTTGCAGTTATGATGTATCTTGGTACGATATGATACTGAAACGAGGACTGTTTCTTGATCCGTATTCCATCTATCCATCCGGAGTGGTTGTGTATTCCTCCCGTGTTTCGAAGCGATGAAAACGCGAAGTAAAGATCCCGGCATCGACTTGATTTCTTGGTTTTTTTTGGTCGTGTTATATTTTCTCCTAATTGGATAAGACCGCTCTAAAATCCACACATTTTCATCGCCGGTCTTCCCTGACTTCTCCATGGCCATAATAAGTAGATATTACTACATCCGCGGCTTCTTCTTCGGGTTGTAATCGGGGGAGAAATTTCACAATCCGAGTTGAATCAACGCTCAACACGCGTAGGAAACCTCCGAATGGATTTTCAATATCTCCCTGCTCCTAAAGGGATTCCACGGCTCTCGATGCCAATTTAGTCTTTTTCTTCCCATTGGCAGATGAACATTTCTCAGGAGTGGAATCAGTAGCCCCCCATTCATCAGCCGCCGAAGTCTTATCCGTGTCTATAAGTTTCGGCTTGGCAATTAACGGCCTATTTCTATTCCTATAAGCCTGTACCTGCACCTCCCTATGTAAGATTCCCTCACTTCCTACATACGTATGTAAGAAGGCACAGTCGGCTTCAGAATTAAGGCATTTAAGCCCATGCCAAAAGAAACACGTGAAGCGTTTTCCGACCGTGGTGGAGGGATTTTGGGGGGGCGTGTGTGATTTACCGGGAGGGGGAGGGGGAATCGCGTGGACTACGTCCCAGAGGGGTCCCGGGTTGGGTTTGCCGTTGCGTATGTTGGTTTGGAGGGTGTATTCGCGATCTTCGTGGAGGTCACGACACTGCGCTTCGGTATAGCGACAGTCGTTTTTAGAGGCCCAATGACTGTGATGTGTCAGTGGTGGGTTCTGAACAGTCAAGATGTGGTGCGTCGGGACTGGAATTGAATGCGAAGCATGAAGGTTTCCTCGAAAGAACGAGAGACAAATAGGTCACTTACTAACAGACTTCGGTCTTTGGAACGACAATTTCATATGGCTCGTTACGGAGTCTCTCTCTGGTCTTACTTCGTGGCATAGTATCCTCGGGTTTCGGTGAGCTATTCCTTGATTTGTCGGCACGACTTTTGGAGATTCGTAATTCCTGTTATGAAGTATTAATTCCTGTTGCATCCAAAATGTTTGAGAAATTTGAGAGAGAAGAATTCAATGTTGAAGTCACAATAAGCAGTGGAAGCTAAATGGCGGGTTCAGCCCTAGTGCGTGAAGTCATTGAATCCTATATTTTAGTTTTCCCACATCGACCACGGTCATTTATTAGGCCCGAAACACTCATGGATTCACCTACAAAAGCACTAGCTTGCAATAATAGTTAAACATAAGCCTTTAGGGGTAACTTTAGGTAGGTCGAGACTAACCCAAGGCCAACATCACTAGGGATGATCAAAATCGCAAACGACTCACAGTATTCTAGAAAATCATGAAATCCTGTATAAAGCACTAACTTTCACACATTTTACTGGAATTTAAAAAAGAAAACAGGGAGCAAGAAAGAGGTCACAGCGCTATACAACTAAAGGAAACTAACCTTATTATCAGCCATGCTCTCTGTTAGCATCTTCCACCCGACAGAATCTTCTTTCTGTCCAGATTTCTCATTCGAAGCTGTAGACTCCAGTTCGGAGCTCTCACTGCCGCTTTGTTGGTCAATGTCAGCCAGAGCGGTATATCTGGAGCTTCCTAGGCTACCTACCTTTGCCCAGCTTCATCATTACTTGATGTGCTCTGTGACTTTGGCATTGCTTGTTTGAAATCGTCATCATCATCTTCCCACTAAAAGTTCTCGGCATTAGTAGTGTATTATTTGACACGAATGTAGATGCAAATTATAGATGCTGCACTCGGAACCCATAGAAGGAGTAAAGATATGCAAACAGTATATCTGGTTATACTCACTTCCGCAGTTTGGGCCTTTTCAAATTCATCCATCGAAAATCCACCGACTTTCTTACTGGTTGTCTCGACCTCTTGTGATATCAAGGCGATATTGAAGTGACCCGACTTGCCGGTCCTCCCATTTTGTCCCCGATATTCATTTCCCGAGACATGATTAGTGACGTAAATTGAATCACCACGAGCAATCTCGAGCTTTACGCTTTTAGAAGCCCCTGGGGAAAACTCCCTTGTTGCTATGAACCATTTATCTAAGTAGGCGGATGGATTTGACTTTGTTGCGATTCTAGAAGTGAAGGAGTGCCGTGGCAACATAGACTTTGGACCGTTGGGGGCTGATAAGATGGAAACAGAATTACTGCTGGATTCTCCTAGCCATTTCGGACGAAATTCTGGATTTTTGGGTTGCCAATAGTCTGATTCTTCGTTCGGTGCCCTTCCAAAATTCTGCGTAAACATTTTGATACGACGTTTTTTCTCATGGTCAAGCAACCGCATGTTTGATTGGACTCTCAGTGGTTGCGATAGAGTTTTCTGGACAGATGCCGATTTCCGGTTTGTGACTGGACATACAGGCCGCTTAAATTCCTCTGAATTCTGCTCCTGTTCAATATAAACTGGCTCGCCCATATTAGTTACCTCATCTTCCATGCAGATATTTTCATTAACCGAAGATGCAAAAGTGTTGCATTCTCTCTCTTGGCTTGAACTCGTAGGGAATCCTTCGTGCTGGAAGTTGGGTGGAGTAATATCAGTTTCCACTACACTGTTGTCCTCGTCCATATCATTTTTCGTATCGATTGATGTGATTGAGACAGTTGCTTCCCCTGAATTATCCTCGGGAGACTCATCAAACACCAAGAGGAGCTCCTCAGCTTGGCTCTCGGGTTGGGGCATTTTTTCATTCCTGGTTATTGGGCTTTCTCCGAGTTCCCAGGGATCCATAGAGGCTGGTGGTGAACTTTGCGGACTCTCCGTGAAGACATATCTCCCCTTATGAAGTAAAGGATCCAGCTTCACCCATTCTTCTCTCGTGAAATAGCCAGCACCATAAAGTATGTACGAGCCCTGAAATTGAGAGAATATTAGCATAGAAACGAATCCTGTGGTTAGTTGTTCCCTTTTCCCAAATAATTGAGAATTCGCATATTCCTACGACAAATGACTTACCGCCTCAACCATTTTGAGACCCTCTGCAGCAAATGTGGACAGCGCCATATTGCTGAGATACAAGGATCGAAAGATTTTCTTGATGAAACAAAGAAATGAGAACGGTTTCCTAATTTGTCAAACAACAAATGGAATGTAAAGAGATATATGTATTCCATACAAACGACGAAGCCCCTCCAGGAGGTAAATAACAGATCACCATTTGAGAAGTTATATATCTGGCTTCAAGACTAAAGGGAAATAAACCCTGTCTAAAGGCCCTTTTATATCAGGAAAGATGCATGTTGTTCAACCACAGCTACAGCTTGAACGATTGTCCTTTCATAGTTTTTATTCGGTGTTGGCATTTATTAGCCTGGCCATGAGGGATGGGTGTGGGTGGCTTCCTGTAAGAGTCTGCATATGGAAAGATGGGAAGTGAGGAGGGAGACGCGTTAAGGCATCATCGATCAATCCGATGGGCTACCATCAAAACGCGTGATCAGGATATCAGGATATTGTTGTGAAATTTGCTTGTAATTGGTTTGAGTATAGGCATCTACGAAAGGCTGAATGATGAATCACCCACGCAGTGCCCAGTGCGCACCCAGTGGTATCCACAAAATACTGTACAACTTGAATCATCAAAATAACATCCATAACCTGGAGTAACTTGAGCCGAGATAATAAAAACATATATACCGGTATATTATATACATACCTAGTATATATATTACTTTTTCCGTGACATCACATCGTTGCTGTTTGAACCTGTAGATATACTTATTACTTATATCTATCCTATAATACTTTATCTATGACTATTTAGCATCATCCAAACTCTAGGCTATAGTGAACATTCTTAATCTGATCATTTCGCTAGCAGAAATCTTGAAAATGTAGAGAAAACCAAAATCAATCATCGGTGTTGAAGTGCCCACCCGCTGGAACTAGGCCTGCATGATTACCGTCTAGACTCTAAACTCATCCGCATGAGCTCACACTAAACCCTTTTGAATCCCTGACTTTGCTGATTCTTCCAATCGTATACTCTGCTTAACCAAAACACCTAACCAAGGGCTAGATCAATTGGGCTTGGTTTGAGTTTATGTAAATGAGTTTAGACGGTACAGTATTTTGCACTTGCCATCACTTTAGTTCTACAAGCCGTTCAAGTGTAACCAACCCCTTGCTTGCATAGCTCCAAGCATGACAATCGCAGAGAAATTGTCTTTTGAATGAAGGCGATTCACGAATATGTATTGCCGGTACGTTTGAAGTTCGAACGAATGTGCGATCTGGTTTCGCAATGCGCATATTCTCTCTACCACTTTGGTGAAAATGGATCGCGCTGCAACCTGCATGCACCTTGGTCCCAACAAAATTTCAAATCAAATATTTGGCCATCTGCGATACAGATTTTTACCTCGTTTATTCCCGTTTGTTGCTAGTTTGTTTCTGCATTTGTTTCTTGCCCCAATTTTCCACCAAGGTAAAATATTCAGACCGGCGTGTAACACAGCTTACACCTAGAATTATTTGTGATTATTAATCTTGATGATACATGTTCTTTGCCAGGCTTCTATCTTCAGATTCTTCATCCCATATGTCCCATTCAATAATTTAAAAGACTAACCTTTACCTTGGTATATCCGCTGGAAATCCGCAAACCCACATCTAATTCGCCCGAATATCTTCTGTGGAGAAATTGTCATTAGCAGATAGGGTCTAGATTACATGGTATTTTACTATCGCCTGTCACCATTGCAAGATTAGTCATGAAAGTGGCATTTATTGCTGACCTCCATCTTGTCCCCGCCAATTAAAATGTTCATAATCAAAAAGAACGCTGCATGAGGCTTTTCAGCATGGGATCATTGAGCCTTACCTCGCCAGTACGAAGATTCTATAGTTTCGATAGCAGTATAGTAATCTTTCCTCCAGAGCATGAGATCGAAAATATAAATACCTAGGGACTCAGTATGCCTTGCGATAGCTTTCATCTCCCGTTATTCCTCAACCTAACTCTAGCAAATCTTCCTCTTTCTTAAAAGCCATGATTTTTTTGTTGTTGCTAGGGGTTTTTACCGCAACTGATGCAGCTTTCTTCTATCCCGATGCTCAAATTTCACAACTTGAACACATTCTCGTCGATACTCATGGTGCACATGCATCCGGGTTTGCTGATGCTATAACGCCCTGCTCCAACTACGTATCTGGAGGGCCAACCTTTGGACGAGAAACTGCTGCACAATGGCTTCGAGTCGCCTTTCATGACTTCGTTACTGCTCGTGTTGATGAAGGTATCGGTGGAATTGATGCTAGTATCGGGTTCGAAACGCTCAGAGAAGAGGACTCTGGCAGTGCGTTCAATGACTCCTTTGCATTCTTTCGGCCTTATGTGAATGCACGAGTGAGCATGGCAGATCTTGTAGCTTTGTCTGTTAGCATGAGTGTTGGGAACTGTGGAGGACCTCAAATTCCTGTCCGAGGTGGAAGGATTGACGCGACTGGTCCGGGCCCAGAAGGTGTACCGGCTCCGGAGACATCTCTCGAGCTTACTTTGGAATACTTCGCCAATGCAGGATTTAATCAGGTAGATTCAATTGGGCTTACTGCTTGTGGCCACACCATGGGTAGCGTACATCATGGAGGTTTCCCGACTGTGGTAGGGAATGAAACTGTCAATCCGAACAACAATAGCGCTGGAGGAATTCATTTTGATGCTACCGGCGATGTCTTCGACAGCAAAGTTGTTCACGAATATATCGATTGGACAGGCAATCAAGGTGGACCTCTTGTCACCTCATTTAACGAATCATCAAGGAGTGATCTTCGACTTTATGAGAGTGATGGTAATGTGACAATGCGTCGATTATACGATCAAGGTGACAACTTTTTGAACTCGTGCGTGCCTCTAATGCAGCGTATGGTTGAAACGGTGCCGAAGGAGGTCATACTTTCGGATATAGTCTTTCCTATGACTATCAAGCCTGTTAATGTCACTTTTGACTTCTCAGAAGATGGATCTTCTATCTTGACTGGCACTATTCGGGTACTTATTTACCTTTACTTCTTTGAATTCCTTTCTAACACTCTGGCAGGTTCTCACTGCTTCTGGATCTACTCCACCAACCAGTATTTCTCTTACTGTATCCTCCGAACAGAATGTCTCCCTCTCGGCAAAATCTGGCACTGGGACATCCGTGTTCGGTACTACATCGTACTTCCCATTCACGCTTCCAGTCACATCTTTCTCCAGCCTTCGATCCTTTACAATCTCAGTCCCCTCGATATCTTCACAGTCATTCATGATCGCGTGCCCTGATGCTTTTGTCGTTCCCTCACTTTCTGCGCTTTCTTCAAAGACAACATCGATAGTCAATGTAACCATTGCATCTCAAGAGCAATCTTATGGAACACCAAAAGTAGTACTCAAAGCGCCAATACCACAACAGGGAACTTTGGGCCCCACAATTGGGAGTTACGAAGTATCGAATTTGAATGCAGTGGGCATGAAAGCCGACTTTAAATTGTGGGAAGGTAGTCTAGATCTTGGTGTCTTAGCTACTGGAAGTGTCGCCGTTGAAGTACTTCACGGAGACGATGTTGCTGATCTCATTTTCCTATAGAAATTATATTTTATGTATTTAATTTGAATATATACCATACCCTTTTGTACCAATCTTCAGAAGTGTCGAGTCAAGTTACAAGTTACAAGTTTTTATTTCCTGCAATAATCAAGATGCCTCTTCATGGTGCCATCATTCTTGCCGCTCTCTTTTCATCTAATGAGTCTACGGGAAGGTACCAGAAGCGCGGCTTCCGCTCACTTAGTATCACTTTCCTTTTCATGCACAGAAATTCAAGAACTTTACGCTTTAAATCAATGTTTACGCTGCATTGTCTTCAAGTTGTTGCGGCACTCCATTCCCATTATTATATTCTTCAATCTCCTACTCCATTGCAAATATCACAATTTCTATCCCAAACCTTTCAGGACATACATATTGGAAGTTTTCATGTCGTACGACAATTGGGCTTACGATATTGGCTCGGACTCAGATCCCGATGAGCTTCATTGGGATGTAGACATAGTGGCTGGTTATGAAACTATGGATGAATTGCACAATCATTCCAGGTTAAACATTTGTAAGTAGACATCCTTATTTTGCCAATCAACGATCTATTCGAGTACTTATGATGACATAGCTACACCTGAAGGAAACGCTGTCAAGAATAAGATGCACGCAGTGTTTAATCTATCTCTTTCCGAGAATTGTAGGCATATATCCTAACTCGCTGACACCGAACGATCTATTCTACTACTTACAATCATAAAGTTAAAACCAAAGAATACGCGGTCGGAAATGTCTCACACAAATCATGGTACACAGAAAAGAACTTTCCAAGGCCACATAATATTGTTAGCTATCCATCAACCATAAGCCAGGCTTGTTTCCTCGTCAATCCCCAACTGCCTCGAATAAGCACACTCCCTATTGAAGCTTACCAAAGCATTATTCCTCGAATCAATTTCGCTACTCCGCAAGATGCGTTTACAGCAGTACATAACGAAGCAAGAGATTCATATAGTCTTTACTGGAATCAGATCCGTTTGAATTTGGACAGTTATGCCAAGAAGAAGCGTGAAACATGGATGGAGAATCATGCAAATTTGGTATCAATGAAGAGAGGTTATACCGGCAAGGACGCATGCAAAGTTTCCTCTGTCCGTTTGATCTATCCCGAAATGAAAAGAGGTCGGCAAAAGATCTTCCTCGATTCAGTACGCGAGATAATCAGGGAACATGAGGTACCAATCACAAGAAATGGGCACACTTGGTTTATGACACCTTCAGTTGGCGATGCTACCAGTTTCAGGATGAGAGACAAAGACATATTGAAATGGGGTAATAAATACGGATCTCATGACGAACGTCTCTCTCTAGCACAGTGTAAATTCTTGATCTGGAATTTACTAAGGTCTGGTGAGGATGACAGACTGAAGAGACTTGAAATTTGGGAGGAGGCTCAAAGGGAGAGGCACGTCGGTGTACCCTCAAGAACTGGAGTTGAATACGGAACAATGAAATCAGCTATGTACATAGTGTGGAGAGAATTTGGCTGTCCGGAAATGGTCAAAGATATTCTCTCACCTCCAAATTTTGCCATATGACCCGTCGGAAGCTTCTCATGAGTCTAGCTAGACCAAATTCTTCGGATAGCAGCAGCTTTGATGCACTTGGCCTTTAATGAATCAAAACATCTGCATCTCATTTACCCGTTATCATACCTTTTCTTGACACTTTTAGTCTGTTGAACTGTACCATCTTCTATTGTTATGTCATTAATTTCGACTACTTTTGCACCTTGGGTGAGTCTACGCAGAGGTCCCAGAAGTGCACAAAAGGACGGCTTGCTCGCTCCCTCCATATCCCTATTTTCTTTTCTTAATAGTATAGAAATGCAAATTATCTTACTTCAAATGTACACTCCATTCCTAGTATTCAATAAACCTCTTGACCTCCTACTCAACTGACCTTTTTGGTCCTAACTCCTTCATTGCTATTTTCTCTTTGCTTTTTGATCATAAGAATCTTAAATTATTGTTTCGGTTCAAATTTCTATTGTATGAACAATGTTTCAACATTAGAATATTATTGATATAAAATAGTTCTACATATACTGGCTCGATATACAATAATAACAAAAAATATTATTGTATAGATCATTTCCAGGTATTAAATCTCTATCTCCATCCCATACATCATATTCGAGCATTCAACTCTATTCTAACCTTGTTGTAACCAGGCCGAACCGCATGGACTTTCACATATGGTAGTTACTCTGAATCTTCGATTCAAAATGCTATTAAATGATCTTATTATTCATCATATACCCAACATGAATTCCTTGATCAAAATTCATAGCATAAACGAAGGAATTTCAATGGCGGGAACGATTTTTCTATTTGCCATGCAAGCAAAGTTATCTGTCTTTGCATGATTTCCACTCTGGGAATTCAAAAAGAATTATCCCCATTAAAAATAGTGAAGTAAACAACGCCGTTCTTTCTCTTCTCCCGACTTTGAAGGACACCTGAGAATATCATGATGCTAGATAGTGCTGCAGGCTATATATTTTGGAGTCCCGAGTATTACGATACATTTCTGATGTCTTTATGAGACCGATAGCATTATAATGAAGTGCCGATAAGATCTTTTGCTAGATGATATTCGGTACTCAACTAGTCTTAACTCGACATACCTCATAATGATTCATCATCTCGTCGTACACTGATAAATGCCCTCATGCACACTTCTCAAGTATTTTGACAAAATCCAATGGAGCTCAAGATCGATTCTTGCTTGGATAATAGCTTGGGCTATCTAGGTAGTTGGAACAATCGCCAATGATTTCTGCATTTCACAGTACAAAAATCACTGATCCCGTTTTGAGAAATAGGTACGCCAAATTCAAAAACCGTCTTACCTGCTCTTCGCGAAGCCGTAAATGGAAGTTACGCCGCAAGATATATTTTTCTTGACCTCTGTGTGTGGAAATCCTGCCCAGATATTCTGAAGGCAATACATGCGTAACCCAGCCAAATCCATATATGTTCTCATTAGGCATATCAATGGAGATGGAAAATATAGGAGCAATTTTCACGCATAGTCTTCATATTTCTCATCATAATTTGCCTTTCCTCTTCTATCCTACCCTTCGACGCAAAGATCCACTTTCGCAAGAAGCCAGCCTAGCCATCGCCGATATTCATCTCATTCTCCGGCTTCAAGACCTTTCCGACTATGAAAGATATCCCACTTGAGCAATGAAGCTTGGCACCCAAGTTTGGGAAAACCGGAATATGATCGACGACGTGCATCAATTTTTAGGGCTCAAGATGGTCGGTCGGTCCATGGATGCTGTACCAAGGAATATCAATATGCGGTATTCCCATTCGTCTAGTCTCGTGGGTGGATATCATACGCATCCATTCGCCTAGACAACATTCCGTCTACTCTTATTCTTGGACTCGATATCATCTTTATTGATATAAAATAGTTCTACATACACTAGCTCGATACACAGTAATAACAAGAATCTTGAACTCCTAGGGGTTTCGGTACAGGAACTATCCGGACCTTCACAATCTTCCCCTACTTTTTCTAGCTCTCCAATTCTTACCACGCTCCACGCTCCATCTCAATTACACATTCGAAATTGTTCTATTCCTTTCGTAGACCCTACAGAAACTCAGCCCTCAGTCACGCAACCTCTTCGGATCCATCTTCTCGCAAGAAAAGTCTCGACTACCAATTCCAAAATCTCTCCCCATATAGACTACACCGACAATTCTGCTTCCATGTATTTCTGACAAAGATTATGTATGATGTTCAAGCTACCTAGCTTTAACAAATAGACCTCATAGACTCAAGAGAAACTATTGCATATCCTCATCCTCCGGTCCTCATATTTTATACTATACTCGCAGCTGCTCTCTTCTCACGCCTTGGTACATGTGCAAAGGATATATATCTAGATGTTTTGTAAATTTACCGCGATTTCTCAATCTCATGTTGCGATTGCCATGGGAAATAGATCGGGCAGATACCCACGATGATTTTCGAAAGATGAACAACATATCGCAGAGAAATCAGGTGGAAGTATAATTCTTCCCACCAACCAACCACGGATGATAGAAGCAAGAACCCCTCCTTGTCCATTCATACCCGCACAAAAAAGAATGTCCCACGAACAAACCCAAAACTCCACATCTCACCTACGGCAAAACATGATTCCGGAACCAATCCAAAATAACCGGCGTCGCATTAAAGCTCGCCGGTCCCTCCCCATGGGCCAGCAAATCCGAATTCCCCACCGTACTCGGCCAATCATGACCGAGGGCGCGATCAAAAACATGCGTAACCAAGCCGCTCTCCGCGCCGCTCCCAAACCGATAAACCGTCGTATCCACGCCCCAAACCTCCGTCGCATTCTGCGTTCCCAAGCCATCCCGCACCGCCCACGCGCGCACCCAGTGCGGAATCGCCGGCACGCATTCGTTCGAGCGGTTCGCCTGTCCCGAATACCGAATCGTCGTGTCGTTTCCGCCGTGGATCTCGAGCATGGGGATTTTGGCGCGGCCGGGCGAACATGGGATCGTGACGTGCGATGGGTCGCACGGTTGCGTGTCGATGTAGAAGGCGCCGGAGACGGGGGCGAAGGCCGCGATCTGCGTGGATAGGTGTGGGTCGCACGCGAGCGTGTTGCAGAATCCGCCGCCGGCGGATTTGCCTGTCGCCCAGATGCGCTTGGTGTCGATGCAGTAGGTGGTATTGAGGCTGACGATGATGTCGCTCACGAGCTGCGTGTCGTTTGCTGTGGTTCCGGGGCTGCCTTGCCATTTTCCCTGGTTTTTTGTTAGGGCGGTGTTTAGGTAGGTAGATAATCTTGAGGAGGAAAGTCTTTCTTTCTTACCTTGATTCCCTGGGGGTAGATGGTGATGGCGAAGTTATTGAATTCCGGGTTTGAAATTTGGTCGAGGGCGAGTTGATGCGAAGCATTTCGATTCGCACCATGGAAGGAGAAAATGACGGGGGTGGAAGATTGGGTTGCGTAGAGAGGGGGGACGACGATGAGATAGGATCGGGTCACGTTGGAACTTATGATGGAGATGTTTTGAGGCTGTCCGATGGTTATGTCGGAGGGTATTGTCTTGGTGCATGTGGAAGATGGGGAGTACTCTCGGGCATTTATGAGACTGAAGAGCGAGAAATGGGCTACGAAAGCATATACGGCATTATTTAGAGAAACCATGATTGATGTACGGATAAGACTAGTATGACCGGTCGAGTATTCAAGAAATTTGTCCACTGGTATTCAAATTCGTAGAGAAACTGAATCTCAGCAGACCTGAGTTGCAGATATACCGAGACCTAGTTTAGATGTCCAAAGACGGCGGAATCCGGATTCCGTTGAATAATCCGTTGTTTAGTGCTACGACTGATTCCGCTACGTCATAAATCTGTTCCGAAAAAGCGAAGGATCGAAATCCGGACTTTCTTATGTATATATAAAATCCGGGAGAAAATGTGCATAGACAGTAGAAAGAGAAGTGGCGCAACCCAAGTGGACTGCAAACAAAGGCATAAGATTTTCCAGGTTTGGCGTATCGGTTCCGCCATCCACCTCGTTAATTTAAGCGAAAATGGGAATAGCTTCATTTTTAGCTCGGGAAATTGAGTTTTTGGAAACTTTATCTTGAACCTTATTTTAAGCCCTATTGCAAGCCTCACTTCACGCCTTATTTTATACGGCATTCGAATTCATTTTGTGGTTTTTGTTATGAATATAATGATTGTAGTATTGTCAGGGTGTATTCTATTATAATGAAAGTCGGAGATGGAAAGTATTATATTGTAACTATTGAGCCCCTGTTCTTATATGCCTCTTCTCCATTCTTATTGTAGCCTAGTATCGAACCATGTGACCTTACTTTCTTAATGGTTTTATAGTATATTTATTAAGAACAGTTTAAAATCATATCAAAAGTCGGTAATGGTTTAGAGAAAAAGCGGACTTTTTTTAATAGAAAAAGTAAAGGTAATAAAACGCATTTTTTTTCTTTTCAAATCCGTATGTATGTAAATATCTTCAAAATACATATAATACAATTATTCCATTGAATTTTACAACTTTTTTGTTTTACAAAATTCGCAATTCCATATCCAAATATATATAACAGAAAAAAGCAAATCATTTTGTGGAAAAGGGGGGATTATTTTGCGGATTTTGACATCGAGACGAGTCCTTAACTGCCTGAAGGAAGTCAGACGCCCTATTAATAAATCAATCATCAGGCGCTAGCCATTTGAGCTTCTCTCGTAGACCGCTGACAGGATCATACTCATCCTTAATCGTAGGCGAGGCAATGCTGACCTCCTGTTTGTACCTACCAAGGGTAGCTGGCACGCCTACGATTACACGGCTATATAGAATGAGTAAGATACGAACTTGTAGCCTGTATTGATTGTACGAGAGTTGTTTTCACCTTGAATCAATGAGATTTACGAAAGGAAATTGTTACCCCTTCATGTGACCCCTTCATAATGTATTAGATTAGTAATCCCCTATTAATAAGGGATTAATAAGCGAAAGCTATTATCTTAGCTTCCGTCACTTAACTAGGTAATTCTACATCCTTTTCAATTATAACAAATCTTGACAGAAATCAATAGAATGAAGTTGGAGTTGGTGCTGATATCTACTTTAATATGCTGGAGACGTCATGATGATGAAGTTGTGGGGGAGTAGTGGTCTAGGTATAGGGATACTATGCCGCACACTGGCACCAGCGCTAGAAACATTCGTTTCCAAGATGGCGGACGACCACCCACTGACCCAGTGCGCACCTACCACCTACCACCTAGCCATCTAGCCATCTAGCCATCTAGCCATCTACCCACCTACCCCTCCCACCCACTCACTCTCCTATCCACCTGCTCACCCGCTGAGAAAATTACTTTAATATGGGAAAGGACCTCGGGAATGAAGGAATCATAACCTCGGAAATCATGAAGGAATATTGAAGGAATATTGAATGGTTGAATTCATTAAGATTATCTAATCAGCAAGCAGGGCTGATGGTTATGTATCCACTTATTATGGAAGTATCCATGTACTACCTAGGTTACCAGTACCACCTATCTAAGCTTATGTAAGAACTAGGTAGGTGGTACTCGTACTCGTACATACCCGTATGTACGAGACCTTCCTTACCCAAAATACCTCCTACTAATACACGTACTAATAACTCGTTCCTTCCTTTACACCGCCCGAACGCCTTCACATCCTTCTTTTCACGACCATCCGTACAACAACACATAACATCATCAACATCGAATATCCTTCAATGCCATCAAGACAATGCGATAGAGAAGATCTGTAAACCGGTTTTGATTTGAACATGGCAGATCCTGGCTACAACAAGGTTATCTATTATGCCCGTTCGCGATCAGATAATGCCGACTCCGATGAGGAAGGTCTCAAATGTGAATCTATGTAAGGTTATCGTTATCATTCTCTACCAAGTTCATAACAAGCGAATCCATACCTTTGATACTGGAAACGTCCCCCTTGTACGGTTCTAGATCCTCTAGAGTTACGTGAACCCAGATCCCAGATCGATATTGTTCGACGTCACTTATCATCAAATTTTATCAACATCACATCATCTTGAGGTGAAACTGTGTGAAATCCTAAGGATTTCCTATACGTTGAACGAACTGTGAAGTAGTACTCACTCTCACTCCCCGCGGCATGTTTACGCGAATGATCGGGGTTCCTCCCCAAGTTGGGCTGGCTCCTTCCAAAAGCAGTGGTGATTATGAAAAAGTCCCTTGGTCACACTCGCATATATCTCGAGGTCAGATCAACCTAGTCTTGAAACATGCCACCCATTCCAAGCAAAATTATAAGGCTTAATTATAGTTTTTCTTCATATAGGCATACCTACATGGTTAATCGTATTTCTCCACGATTTTTGGACCCGGGGCTTTTTCTTCCATCTCCCGAGCCCTTGGAGATGAAACCTCCAATCTCCCAATGGCAACCACCACTGGTTACTCAACAGTTCTTTATCAGACCTGAGCATCATTCATATATGTTGAAATGATGCACAAGCGGGTACATTTCGGTCAAATTTGAGGTTGCATTCACGAAACGCTGTGAATTCAGATAAGCCGTTGAAGCATAATCTAATCTGTTTAATTATTGCACGAATCAGCCTTACCATTGACCGAGGCGTTCGTTTCATGGGCATCACGTTGAAGGAACATTTGCCTTGTCATACCAATCTCCTTCCCCTCTGAGCATTTCTATATTCAACAAGTGTTTCTGGGGATATGATGTAACTTCCCAAATACAACTCTGCTACGAGCCCAGTTCATGGCTGCACAGGAGGGACATCAAGACGGGCCTTTTGAGTTCGCTACTCGATCTTGTGATTCGTCATGGTGACTGGTGCAATGAGGAATTTTAAGTTTATAATTGGAAAGAGTGATCATTTGAGGGAGGTAATATCCCGGAAGGAACATACGCATAGATCCATGGATCTCATTATTCATGGGCAATCTTATAGGATGAAATTTGGACTCATGATAAGTTTCTTCTCTGTCACCTGGAGTCTTGCGTGAGAAGTGGAATTAATTTTTCAGGGTGGTTGAGGGTGGTATAGTGCGTACGTGCTAGAGCCTCGGCGCTCATATATATGATTCCCCTCGGTCTATAATTCTAGTCAACAATCAATACATTCCTTCTGAAGACTACTATATAGTTCAGGTGGTATTCCGAAAGTGATATCAGAAATTTTGTTTAGCTACCCGCCTATTTTTGAGTTCTCACACTCCATTGCGCAGTTTACATACGTCACTTCCATTTTCTAAAAGTGAAACGACAACAGAGGTGGATTAGCTCTCCTCTCTCACCTCCTGCTTTCCCGCCACTGCTCTAGTTTCCAATCCTCAATAAAATTCTGTACTCTCTCGCTTCACTATCACTATGTACCTCTCAACACTCCTTACTGCCTTTCTGGCTAGTACAGCCAGTGCATGGATGCCAGGTGGTGAAAAAGATCTTCGCTCAGAAGACGGTGTTTCTATCTTCAACCCAGAAGCAAAACATCCCACCGCACGTCGCTGGACTCCCGCGTCCGGCAAGATTCGAGGTGTGAACCTTGGATCCCTCTTCGTTTTCGAGCCATGGATTGCCAATACTGCATGGACAGATATGGGCTGCGGAGCATACAAATCCGAGTTTGACTGTGTAGCTGGTTTGGGACAGGCAGCAGCTAATACCGCCTTTGAAAACCACTGGAAGACTTGGATCAACGCTACCGATATTGCCAAGATGGCAAGTTTCGGTATCAACACGATTAGAATCCCCGTCGGATATTGGATGATGGAAAGTCTCGTTTACGCCGATAGTGAACACTTCCCTCAAGGAGGTATTTATCACCTCGAGAATATCTGCGAGGAAGCCGCCAAGGTTGGCTTCTACATCATCATTGATATGCATGGAGCGCCCGGAGCACAAGTTGCAAAGAACCCTGATTCCGGACAATATGCCTCGACTCCTGGTTTCTATGTTGACTACCAATATGCTCGTGCTGAAACGTTTCTCTCTTGGCTCACGACCAAAATTCACACTCGTACGGCTTTCAGAAACGTGGGCATGATTGGTATTGTGAATGAACCGGTCCAAGATGCTAACAAGACTGCGAGTATGATTTCGAAGTTTTATCCGGCTGCTTATAAGGCCATTCGAGATGCCGAGGCGGCGGTGAATATCACGGCGAATAATTACTTGCATGTTCAGGTCATGGATCAGGGATGGGGTTCGGGAGATCCAAATCTGGGATTGGCCGGTGCTGTTTCTTTGGCTTGTAAGTTCTCCCATTCTTTTCTTCATTCATTTACGATCCGATCACGTTCCCTCACCCATGCATGTTCCGATTTCCCATCCTAACCCACTCTCCTCATAGACGACGAACACCGCTACCTCAAATGGTCCTCGGTCAACGTCTCTCAAACAGCCTACCTCGAATCGTCCTGCACCTACGATCCGATCTCCAGCACCGGCGGCCCGACGATCGTCGGCGAATTCTCCATCTCCCCCCCGGACAACGTGCAAGACACGGCCGGCTGGTCCACGTCGTCGCAAAAAGCCTTCTACAAGCAGTGGTTCGAGGCCCAGGTCTGGGGCTATGAATCGCATGCCCGCGGCTGGATCTTCTGGACTTGGAAGGCCCAGTTGAATGATTATCGCTGGAGCTATTTGGATGCCGTGGAGGCGGGCGTGGTTACGAAGGATTTGGACGCTGTGGCGGGTACTGAGGCTTGTAGTTCTTATTAGGGTGGGAGATATGTTGGTGTTGGTGGCTTTTGTTTGGGCGTTTTGGTATGGTATTACATCCTCTTGTTGGGGGGGAGGTGGCGTTGATGCTCTTAGGATATATCATGTTTTAGAACATTCAAAGTTCGAATTTGGCTTGGTTAGGTCCACGGGGGGAATCTTTGAGCGGCCTGGCGTTGGTTGGAATTGGTATTTTCTCCTTTTTTTTAAAAAACAAACACACGAATAAACGAATAAACGAATAAAAGAACACTCTGGATTGATAGTATCAATAATTCGTTGGATCCTATTCTATCCTTTTATGTCTATCTTTCTGTCTTTCTGTCTGTCTTTCTGTCTGTCTGTTTCTCATTTACTTGGATTCTTGTTTTGTTTTGGCTTCTTGGGTTTTTTGTGATGATGATTTGATTGTATATATATATATATGTATACATATACATATTTACATGGATAGATAGGTAGATAGGTAGATAGGTAGGTAGGTAGGTATCTTTACATAAGTAGGTAGGTAGGTAGGTATCTATCAACGAAAAGTTCGGCGCACCATTCACGCAATGATTTTTAATCATCGTACTCTCTCTCTCTCTCTCTCTGGCCACCTTATTTGCTTTTCACTAATACTATATTTATTGTTCCCTTTATTCTTTCACCAGAACCCCATCATCCATCCATCAAAATCAAAATAAACTCCTCGAACTCCTCATATACCGCTACATTATCCAATGTATATTATCCATTATATCTCTTCAAACCCCCCAACCCTCCAATTTCGAATTTCGAATTTTCATCCCGGATATCCCATCCCATCCCATTCCAAATCTATAGAGTTAAAGTTCAAGTTAAAATTGATTTTGATTTTGATTTTGATTTTGATTTTGATTTTGATTTTGATTTTACAACTTGAGAAGAGGTACCTATCTAGATAGGTAATCATCTACCTATTTATATAACTACCTCAATAACTATATATCTATCTAGATATCTATCTAGATATCTATCGATCTAGATCTAGATCTTTTCTTATTGTTATCATCACACACAGAGAGAGACATATACATCAGATTCGTCATACATACACATATATACATCATCACACAATAACAAGCAAGATCTTCCACCTTCATCGTAACGCAACACAATGAATAATAAATAAGATTTTCCATTTTCCATTTTATCTTTTCTATTTTCTTTTTCATTCTTTATAATGTATAAACTCTATAATCTTTATTCTTGAAGATCTTTTCGGATGTTATGTTACCTTATGTCATGTTAGGTACGTTTTTTCATGCTATGTTACGTCATGTTATATTGTGTTTGGTATCTGCAGCTGTAGCTGTAGCCGTAGCTGCAGTTGTAACCAAAGAGGGAGGTTAGTGAGCTAGAGGTTTCGCATACAGATTTTTATTTTATTTTTTTAGGGGGGGGAAGTGGTTGGGGATAAGGGGTGAAGGAAGGGGAAGGGGTGT